>BSBK01006780.1:0-562500 GCA_027943335.1 Chamaecyparis obtusa
TATATATATATATATATATATATGTATATATATATATATATATGTATGTATATATATGTATGTATATATATATATATAGATATATATATAGATATATATATATATATATATATGTATATATATATATACATATATATATATATATACATATATATACATATACATATACATATACATACATATATAGATATATATATATATATATATATATATATATATATATATATATATATATATATATATATATATATATATATATATATATATATATATATATATATATATATATATATGAGATCAATTTTTGGTATTGACATCATTGTACTTATTGTTTTAGTTTATGATGCATGATATCATGCGATGCATATGTATGAAATACTTCTTTTATTGTGGAATGCAATGAATATGCTATGGATTATGTAATGAATTTTTTTCTTTGAAATGGATGAATATGTGATGCAATGGTAGATAATGTAATGCTATGTATGATTTCCTTTCATGCTTGTATGGATGGACATGTATGAATGCTAATGGATTTATGAAATGATTTATGTAAATGCAATGATACACATGATATGTGTTTGCAGGTATATGAAGAAGACAAGTGCCCAATCATTGTCAAAATGGATGTGTAACTGAGGATGGCGATTGCTTGCTGATTAGTTTAAGGAGACCTTCATACAATGTTCAATCCTTCTAATGTTTTTAGTGCAAATTATGAGAATTTAAGCATTTGATCTGTAGGGATGCCATGAGAAATGTAACCATGCAAAATCCACATGGAAATTAAATGCAAGACCTAGGACCTAGTCACTGATCATGTGTAAGTCTTTATCATCACTAAATTTATTAGGTCATCGGATAGTCTGATGAAGGGTGCTCCCCTTAATACCACAAACACATAATAGAAATAGAGAAACAACAACAATAATATGCAAGAACAGAAAATTGGCTTCTTATTATCTCCACAAATGTGGAATTACAAACTTTCAAAATTACAATATGCAAAGCCACATGGGCATTCCTTACAATATTCTGTAGGACAAAGCCTCAAATCAATACCCAGATCTACTACCCAGAACTATTCTGAACTGCCTAAGACAATAATACAGCCTTCCTCATATAGGCAATTTTCCACCGCCTAGGAAGGTTCCAGAATTTTAGCCAATAAGGCCGACCAAACTTAGAATTATTTTATTTTACATTTTATTACATCATAGTCGGCTCAAGATAACCTTTGAAACCCGAACAAAAATTTTGAAGAAAATTATTTTCTGCCATTTCAGGTGGCCCAACTTCCGAAGACCATAAGTCATCACCAGTTGACCCGATCGACTATTATAACTCCATTTTGGAAACGCCACGAAGTGCTCTACAGGCTTGACTGGCGCAAGCGCTTGTCACCCAAATTTTTGACCTCATCCAGGGCCTCTAAAGCCTTCAAAACTGAGTTCAAAGTTTCTGTACCCTGTTGCCAATACCGAAAATCCTCAATATCTTCCAATATACACTTGATCTGGCAATGAAACTTTACTGGCAATCTTATATGACCAAAATGAACCTCCAAGAAAGAAATCAGATCATTATGAGCACATACGAAAATTACCAAAAATAGTAACTTTCCATAAATAGTAGCTCTGCACAAAATAACCCTTATTTAATATAAAAATAGAAATATTTTTTTGGGTGATGCAAGATTGGTCTTACACCCAGGATGCTCATGCATCAGATACCTGAGGTAATTTGAGAAGTGACCCTGTCATGACTCAGGTGTGCAGCAGAGATAACTTTAGTGGCGAATCTTCACCTTTTGGCGATCCCATTTGACGGGTCAATCGTCATTTGGCGAATAGAGCACGCAACGCAGGTCAACTGCATCGCCGGAAATTTATTAGATTTGGGTCCGACGCCCGGGGTAGTCGCCCATTAGTTATCACATGATTGGTCAAAACTATCGGTGCAATCGCCAATACAATATACGTTTTGGATACATTTATTTTAAACATATCGCCAGCTTTTGCATGCTGTTTCTTATTGGCCCACGTTCTTTCGCCATTACTACAACCAAATAATTTTCCCTTGGGTTGGGCGTTGCCAACCATTTTCTGGACGTGTGTCGACCACCAGCCCCGTGGTTTATATTTTATATTTTAATAATGTATTTTTTATAAATTATAATATGTTTTTTGGCATTCAATTAAAAATAATATTACTTATATTATGTAATCATTTAAGATTTATTATTATTATAAAAATAATATTCCGGATGAATCTGGGCAGATGGGAAAAGATTCCCCAAATCGGCCCGAAATTCATCCCGGGCGTCGATCTATCAGTCTTCAGATTGTATTATATTATATTATATTATATGGTTAAATTATATTATATTATATTATATTATAATTATATTATATTATATTATATTGTTATGATTATTATTATTATTATTATTTATTATATCATATCGTTATGAATATAATTATATTATATTATATGGTTATGATTATATCGTATGGTTGTAATTATATTATATTATATTATATTATAGTATAAATAATTATATTATATATATATATGATATGGTTATAATTACAATTTAAAAATATAATTGCAAATGATCTATTTTTATTCATATTTATTATTTAGTTTCAAAATTAAAATATAATATAGTTATAATATCTATAAATTATTAAAATTTAACATATATTGAAAATTGTGATACTTGTTTATAAACTATTCTTCATCATTTAAAAGATTTTATAATGAAAAAAAAGTTAGGAATAGGTGACAAGATAGGTATGAAATAAAAATTTGACACATAGATTATCAAAATTATATTTAACTTTGTTAAGCTTATAATCTATTAATCTTTAGTTTTCCTTGAAGCTCCATTTGTTAACTTTTAACCAATCAGATTAAAGGAAAATAGTTAATTATTAACAGTTCACTATTTTTAACTAAGTCGCAGACTAACAGAAACATTTCAAGTTTCAATAGTGCATAATTTGAGAAACAACTTAACAAGATGCCAAAAACAACCTTACAAAGTCGTAGATTAAGAAGAACAACGATTTGAGATTAAACAATTTTTCAGTTTACCAATAAATGTGCAAATTTCGCTTTCAGATTAAACAATTTTTCAGCTTACCACTAAAGATTAGCCAAGACCATTATTATTCATTTTCCTACAAAACAAGTAATTCGCCTTTGAAATTATTAATTCATTTTTGGCAAGGGAAAAAATAGCCATCATTTATATATCCGTCAGTGAAAAAAAACATTAATTCGCCACATTTAAAATGATTTTTGCTAGGGCAAGAAAAAAATCGCCAACATATAATATTTTATTTCCCTATATGGAACAAAAAAATTGCCCTCGATATTAAAATTTTCCTGCCCACAAGATGTTGGATTCGCCAGCATTTTAGGCTTTTTTTTCGGGAGGGGTTTCTTAAAGTTATCCCTAGTGTGCAGAGGAAAACCAAGACGGCTAACGTCCTCCTTTGTCAGCCATGATGAATCTTCAACAGGTCATCCTTTCCACTTGACCAGATATTCTTCATATGTCCTGTTCCTTGTGCTTCTGCCAACATGACTGTCCAGTATATCTTCGATCTCCTTAGTGTCTGAACTAGTTGCTGGAATACTCCACTGTGCTGTTGTGATCTCATCTTCAACACCTCCTTCATGATACTCTGTCAGATCTGAAATGTTAAACACTGGTGAAATATTTAGCTTAGTAGGCAATTCTACCTCATATGCGTTTCCTGAATCATATTTTTTCAGTATCTTACATGGTCCAAACTTCTTCATTTTCAGCTTGTTATATGTACCAACTGGAAATCACTCCTTCCGCAAATGAACCATGACTTCATCACCAACTTGAAATTCCTTATACCTCCTTTTCTCATCTACCTTAGCCTTGTACTATGCGTTCATCTTGGTAATATGCTTCCTCACCTCCCCATGGATGTTCTTCAAGTGTTCTGCAAAATCCTCAGCTTCAGCACTACTTATTTCTCCTTTATCTATCTTCCTCAATTCAGATGCATTTCTTGGACTACTTCCATATACAATCTGGAATGGTGATTTACCAGTGCTTCTATTGACAGAATTATTGTATGCAAATTCTACCTCTGGTAAAATCAAATCCCATCCTGTTGGCTTATCTCCAACCAAACATCTCAGCAAATTTCTCAAACTTCTATTCACCACCTCTGTCTGTCCATCAGTCTATGGATGATGTGATGAATTGAACTTCAAATCTATCTTCAACTTCTTCCACAATGTACGCCAGAAATATCCAACAAAGTTAGTGTCCCGATCTGAAACTATGGTCTTTGGCAAACCATGAAGTCTCACTACTTCTCTGAAAAATAATTCTGCTACATGAACAACATCATTAGTCTTCTTGCAAGGAATGAAATGTGTCATCTTTGAAAATTTGTGAACCACCAAAAAATTGAATCATGTCCCCACTGTGTCCTTGGTAAACCAAGAACAAAGTCCATACTGATATCCTCCCAATGCTTCTCTGGTATAGGTAATGGCTGATACAACCCTGTATTCTGCTTCACTCCTTTCGCCATCTGACATACTCTACAACTCTGTACAAACTTCTTCACATCTTACTGCAACTGTGGCCAATAATAATTCTCACTAACCAAACCAAGGGTTTTATCATGACCAAAATGTCCAGCCAATCCTCCGCTATGCTTCTCCTTGATGAGATTCTCCTTCATAGAACTTCGTGGAATGCACAACTGACTCCCTCTGAATAGCATATCATCCTGGATGATGAAATCCAACCATTTCATCCTGTCTAGAGTAACAGGTTTTGTACAAGCTTTCCAAGCTTCACCAAAATCAGGATCCTCTGGATATAAATTCTTGAGTTCCTTGAACCCAACCACTTCAATCTGCATCTCTGTGAGCAATAGTTGCCTTCTACTAAGAGCATCTGCAACCCTGTTAGACTTTCCACTCCTGTGTTTCAAAACAAATGTATAACTGTGCAAAAACTCAACCCATTTCAAATGTCTTTGATTCAATTTTCCTTGACTATTCAAATATTGCAAAGCTTGATGATCGGTATACAAAACAAACTCTTTAGGAAGTAGATAATGTCTCCACTTCTTTAATGCCTGAACTATAGCATAAAATTTCTGATCATAAACAGAATATTTCCTCTTGGCATCATTTAACTTCTCACTGAAATAAACAACAGGTTTACTTTCTTGGCTCATAACAGCTCCTATTGCAGTACCACTAGCATCACAATCTACTTAAAACACCTTATTAAAATTTGGAAGTGTTAAAACAGGTTGTTCTGTAACTTTTTGTTTCAACAATTGAAAACTCTTTTCTGCCCCATTAGTCTACTTAAACTCTTTTCTATCCCCTCTCATTGTTTCAGTCAAGGGTCCATAAATACTGCTAAAATTTCTGATAAACTTTCTGTAAAAGCTAGCCAAACCATGAAAAGATCTTACCTCAGTAGCACTCCTTGGAGTAGGCCATTCAAGGATAGCCTATACCTTCTCTGGGTCTATTTTTAGACCTTCTGCTGAAACTACAAATCTCATATACACTAACTCTTTCTTCACAAAATTACACTTCTTCAAATTAATCAATAATTTCTCATCTCTCAACTTCTCAAACACCATACGAATATGCATCATATGTTCCTCCAATGTCTTGCTAAAAATCAAAATATCATCTAGGTAAACAATGACAAACTTACCCAGAAATTTTTTCAGAACCTCGTTCATGAGCCGCATGAAAGTGCTCAGTGCATTGGTTAGCCCAAAAGGCATTACTAACCACTCATATAGTCCTTCCTTTGTCTTGAAGGCAGTCTTCCATTCATCTCCTTCTCTGATCTGAATCTGTTGATATCCACTCTTCAGATCTATCTTTAAGAAATACATAGCTCCACTCAAACAATCCATAATATCATCCATTCGTGGCAATGGAAACCTATACTTGATTGTGATCTTGTTTATTGCTTTGGAATCTGTACACATCCTCCACTCTCCATTCTTCTTTGGTGCTAATAATGCTGGTACAGCACAGGGACTCAGACTCTCACGAATCAACCCTTTCTGCAATAACTCATGTACTTGTCTGTTTAACTCTTAACTTTTTGCTGGTGTCATTCTATGTGCTGCCTTGTTTGGCAAACTGGCTCCTGAAATCAAATCCATCTGATGACTGATCTTCCTTACCAGTGGTAATCCATCAGGTACATTATCAGATACAATATCCTGAAACTCATTCAACAAATCTGCAACCTCTACAGGTACATCCTCTCCTTCTTCTTTACCAACTTTTGGAATTAAAGCAAAACACACATGCTCATGCCTCATACCATCTAGAAATTTTCTTCCATGAACAAATGTTATTCTTGCATTACCACATACTTTTTCTTTGGTCTCCTTCAATGGCTTTAGCTTATTCCACATTCCATCCTTTGTCAGGGAATAGGTATTCGCATGACCATTGTGTACAACACATCTGTCAAACTGCCACGGTCTACCCAACAACATATGACATGCATCCATAGATATGATATCACACAATACCTAATCTTGGTATCCGCCAATCTTGAACTTCACTAGGCATTGTTCATTGACCATGACCTTGTGGTCATCCTGTACCCAGGCAATCTGATATGGATGTGGGTGTTTCTATCTCTTAAGCTTCAACTTTGTCACCATCTCTTCTGACACCAAATTGTCAGTGCTTCCACTATCAATAATCACATCACAACATTTACCTTCACACTTGCACCTGGTGTGAAATAGGCTCCTCCTTTGTTCAGGTTCATTCTCACCACTCAGCAAGACTCTTTTGTTAATTAGCATTTCTCCTCTTTCAGCATCTTCAGAATTTGACGATCTAGCATCTTCATCTACATGTGCAACTCTGGCCTGGCCTTCATTTCTCTTATCTGTTCTGCCTTGGCACTGAGGACATTCAAATGCCCTACGACTTTCTTCTCCACAGTGAAAACATGTTCCACGTAAGCCACCTCTTCCAGATCCTTGTCCTCTTCCTCTTCCTCTCTGATCTCTATTATTCTGATCCTAGAAACGATTGGAATTATTTTCTCACTGATTCTGACTGCTACTGGCCTCATCCTTCTTTTTCAGATCTTTATTTCGGCCACCATATGACCATCCACCAGATCGTCCACCATGACCTCTTCCATTTTGTCTGCTCTCAAACTTCTTGTTGAGCTTTTCCTCTACTTTTAGGGCAAACTGGTATGCCTCTTCAATACTATTCATTCGAACTAGATTCAGCTCCTCGTGAATGCTTGGCCTTAACCCATTAAGGTATCGGGCAACTTTCTCCTTATCAGCTTCTGCATGGCCTGTTCTGATGAGAAGTCGATAGAACTCCTCTGTATACTCCTGAATAGATCTTCTTGCTTGCTTCAAACTCTGCATTTTTTTCAGTAGGTCAAGCTCATAATCAACAGAAATGAACTGTCAAGTCAATTTATCCACCATTCGATCCCATCTCATGATTTTCTCCTTTCCCCTTCTATTTCGCTCCAACTGAATCTCTTGCCACCATATCTTCACATGACCTTTCAGTCTGGCCTTCGCAAATTTGACTCTATCAGGATCCTCAACATCTTCATACTCAAAATATTCTTCACATTCATTGATCCAGTCTATCAATTCCTCTAGGTTAAGATTTCAAAAAAATGTGGGAACCTCAATCTTAGGTCTTTTCCCAATCTTGGAAATCACCTGAAAAAGTCTTTCTTCCTCCTGGTTCACAATTTAAGTTTCTCCTTCTTGATATTCTTCTTCGGCTTCATCCTCACTTTCGTCTCTGACATTAAGATTCATTCCTCTATGAATCTCTTCTTGCAATGCTCGCAGCTCTCTAACCTCAGGTGTCATAGCACCAGGTCTTCCGCCACGTTCTCTTCGTGGAGGTATTTTCACGATGCGCGCTGAAACCCTAACCATGGTCCTGGTGCGAACTGCCTCACAGTCGGTGATCTATTTACACACTTAAGAACCCCTGCTCTGATACCACTTGATGAAGGGTGCTGCCCTTAATACCACAAAGACAACAGAAATAGAGAAACAACAACAATAATATGAAAGAAGAGAAAATTGGCTTCTTATTATCTCCACAAATGTGGAATTACAAACTTTCAGAATTACAATATGCAAAGCCACATGGGCAATCCTTACAATATTCTATAGGACAAAGCCTCAAATCAATACCTAGATCTACTACCCAAAACTATTCTGAACTGCCAAAGATAATAATACAGCCTTCCTTATATAGGCAATTTGCCACCACCTGGGAAGGTTCTAGAATTTTAGCCAATAAGACCGACCAAACTTAGAATTATTTTATTTTACATTTTATTACATCATAGTCAGCTCAAGATAACCTTTGAAACCCGAACAAAAATTTTGAAGAAAATTATTTTCTGCCATTTCAGGTGGCCCAACTTTCGAAGACCATAAGTCATCACCAGTTGACCCGATCAGCTATAATAACCCCATTTCGAAAATGCCACAAAGCGCTCTACAGGCTTGACTAGCGTAAGCGTTTGTCACCCAAATTTTTGACCTCATCCGGGGCCTCTAAAGCTTTCAAAACTGAGTTCAATGTTTCTGTACCCTACTGCCAATACGAAAAATCCTCAATATCTTCCAATATACACTTGATCTGGAAATGAAACTTTACTGGCAGTCTTATATGACCAAAATGAACCTCCAAGAAAGAAATCAAATCATTCTGAGTACATATGAAAATTACCAAAAATAGTAACTTTCCATAAATAGCAGCTCTGCACAAAATAACCCTTATTGAATATAAAAATAGAAATATTTTTTTGGGTGATGCAAGATTGCTCTTACACCCAGGATGCTCCTGCATCAGACACCCGGGGTAATTTGAGAAGTGACCCTGTCACGACTCAAGTGTGCAGAGAAAAATCAAGATGGCTAACCTCCTCCTTTGTCAGCCATGATGAATCTTCAACAGGTCATCCTTTCCACTTGACCAGATATTCTTCATATGTCCTGTTCCTTGTGCTTCTGCCAACACGACTGTCCAGTATATCTTCGATCTCCTTAGTGTCTGAACTAGTTGCTGGAATACTCCACTATGCTGCTGTGATCTCATCTTCAACACCTCCTTCATGATACTCTGTCAAATCTGAAATGTTAAACACTGGTGAAATATTTAGCTCAGTAGGCAATTCTACCTCATATGCATTTCCTGAATCATGTTTCTTCAGTATCCTACATGGTCCAAACTTCTTCACTTTTAGCTTGTTATATGTACCAACTGAAAACTGCTCCTTCCTCAAATGAACCATGACTTTATCACCAACATGAAATTTCTTATACCTCCTTTTCTCATCTACCTTAGCCTTGTACTATGCGTTTATCTTGGTAATATGCTTCCTCACCTCCCCATGGATGTTCTTCAAGTGTTCTGCAAAATCCTCAGCTTCAACACTACTTATTTCTCCTTTATCTATCTTCCTCAATTCAGATGCATTTCTTGGACTACTTCCATATACAATCTGGAATGGTGATTTACCAGTGCTTCTATTGACAGAATTATTGTATGCAAATTCTGCCTGTGGTAAAATTAAATCCCATCCTGTTGGCTTATCTCCAACCAAACATCTCAGCAAATTTTTCAAACTTCTATTCACCAACTCTATCTGTCCATCAGTCTATGGATGATGTGATGAACTGAACTTCAAATCTATCTTCAACTTCTTCTACAATGTACGTCAGAAATATCCAACAAACTTAGTGTCCCGATCTGAAACTATGGTCTTTGGCAAACCATGAAGTCTCACTACTTCTCTGAAAAACAATTCTGCTACATGAATAGCATCATTAGTCTTCTTGCAGGGAATGAAATGTGTCATCTTTAAAAATCTGTCAACCACCACAAAAATTGAATCATGTCTCCACTGTGTCCTTGGTAAACCAAGGACAAAGTCCATACTGATATCCTCCCAAGGCTTCTCTGGTATAGGCAATGGCTGATACAACCCTGTATTCTGCTTCACTCCTTTCGCCATCTAACATACTCTGCAACTCTATACAAAATACTTCACATCTTGCTGCAATTGTGGCCAATAATAATTCTCACTAACCAAACCAAGTGTTTTATCACGACCAAAATATCCAGCCAATCCTCCGCTATGCTTCTCCTTGATGAGATTCTCCCTCATAGAACTTCGTGGAATGCACAACTGACACCCTCTGAATAGCATATCATCCTAGATGATGAAATCCAACCATTTCCTCCTATCTAGAGTAACAGGTTCTGTACAAGCTTTCCAAGCTTCACCAAAATCAAGATCCTCTAGATATAAATTCTTGAGTTCTTTGAACCCAACCACCTCAATCTGCATCTCTATCAGCAATAGTTGTCTTCTGCTAAGAGCATCTACAACCCTGTTAGACTTTCCACTCTTGTGTTTCAAAACAAATGTATAACTCTGCAAAAACTCAACCCATTTCAAATGCCTTTGATTCAATTTTCTTTGACTATTCAAATATTGCAAAGCTTGATGATCGTTATACAAAACAAACTCTTTAGGAAGTAGATAATCTCTCCACTTCTTTAATGCCTGAACTATAGCATAAAATTCTTGATCATAAACAGAATATTTCCTCTTGGCATCATTTAACTTCTCACTGAAATAAGCAACAAGTTTACCTTCTTGCCTCATAACAGCTCCTATTGTAGTACCACTAGCATCACAATCTACTTGAAACACCTTATTAAAATCTAGAAGTGCTAAAACAGGTTGTTCTGTAACTTTTTGTTTCAACAATTGAAAACTCTTTTCTGCCCCATTAGTCCACTTAAACTCTTTTCTATCCCCTCTCATTGTTTTAGTCAAGGGTCCACAAATAATCCTAAAATTTCTAATAAACTTTCTGTAAAAGCTAGTCAAACCATGAAAAGATCTTACTTCAGTAGCACTCCCTGGAGTAGGCCATTCAAAGATAGCCTGTACCTTCTCTGGGTCCATTTTTAGACCTTCTGCTGAAACTACAAATCCCAAATACACTAACTCTTTCTTCACAAAATTGCACTTCTTCAAATTAATCAACAATTTCTCATCTCTCAACTTCTCAAACACCATACGAATATGTATCATATGTTCTTCCAATGTCTTGCTAAAAATCAAAATATCATCTAGGTAAACAATGACAAACTTACCCAGAAATTCTTTCAGAACCTCGTTCATGAGCCGCATGAAAGTGCTCGGTGCATTGGTTAGCCCAAAAGGCATGACTAACCACTCATATAGTCCTTCCTTTGTCTTGAAGGAAGTCTTCCATTCATCTCCTTCTCTGATCTGAATCTAGTGATATCCACTCTTCAGATCTATCTTTGATAAATACACAGCTCCACTCAAACAATCCATAATATCATCAATTCGTGGCAATGGAAACCTATACTTGATTGTGATCTTGTTTATTGCTCTGGAATCTATACACATCCTCCACTCTCCATTCTTCTTTGGTGCTAATACGGCTGGTACAGCATAGGGACTTAGACTCTCTCGAATCAACCTTTTCTGCAATAACTCGTGTACTTGTCTGTTCAACTTTTCACTTTCTGCTGGTGTCATTTTGTGTGTTGCCTTGTTTGGCAAACTGGCTCCTGGAATCAAATCTATCTGATGACTGATCTTCCTTACCGGTGGTAATCTATCAGGTACATTATCAAATACAATATCCTGAAACTCATTCAACAAATCTGCAAACTCTACAAGTACATCCTCTGCTTCTTCTTTACCAACTTTTGAAATTAAAGAAAAACACACATGCTAATCCCTCATACCATCTAAGAATTTTCTTCCATCAACAAATGTTATTCTTGCATTACCACATACCTTTTCTTCGTTCTCCTTCAATGGCTTTTGCTTATGTCGCACTCCATCCTTTGTCAGGGAATAGGTATTTGCACGACCATCGTGTACAGCACATCTATCAAATTGCCACGGTCTACCCAACAACATATGATATGCATCCATAGATATGATATCACACAATACCTCATCTTGGTATCCGCCAATCTTGAACTTCACTAGGCATTGTTGATTGACCATGACCTTGTGGTCATCCTGTACCCAAGCAATCTGATATGGATGTGAGTGTTTCTGTCTCTTGAGCTTCAACTTTGTCACCATCTCTTCTGACACCAAATTGTCAGTGCTTCCACTATCAATAATCACATCACAATATTTACCTTCACACTTGCACCTGGTGCGAAACAGGCTCCTCCTTTGTTCAGGTTCATTCTCACCGCTCAGCAAGACTCTTCTGTTAATTAGCGTTTCTTCTCTTTTAGCATCTTCAGAATTTGAGGATCTAGCATCTTCATTTACATGTGCAACTTTGGCCTGGCTTTCATTTCTCTTGTCTGTTCTGCCTTGGCACTGAGGACATTTAAATACCCTATGACCTTCTTCTCCACAGTGAAAACATGTTCCACGGAAGCCACCTCTTCTAGATCCTTGTCCTCTTCCTCTTCCTCTTTGATCTCTATTATTCTAATCCTGAAAGCGATTGAAATTATTACTCACTGATTCTGAATGCTACTGGCCTCATCCTTCTTTTTCGGATCTTTATTTCAGCCATCATATGACCATCCATCAGATCTTCCACCGTGACCTATTCCGTTTGGTCTGCTCTCAAACTTCTTGTTCAGCTTTTCCTCTACTTTTAGGGCAAACTGGTATGCCTCTTCAATATAGTTCATTCGAACCAGATTTAGCTCCTCGTGAATGCTTGGCCTTAACCCATTAAGGTATCGGGCAACTTTCTCCTTATCAGCTTCTGCATGGCCTGTTCTGATGAGAAGTCGATAGAACTCTTCTGTATACTCCTGAATAGATCTTCCTGCTTGCTTCAAACTCTGCATTTTCTTAATTAGGTCAAGCTCATAATCAACAAGAATGAACTGTCACTTCAATTTATCCACCATCCGATCCCATCTTGTGATTTTCTCCTTTCCCCTTCTATTTCACTCCAATTGAATCTCTTGCCACCATATCTTCGCATGACCTTTCAGTCTGGCCTTCACAAATTTGACCCTATCAAGATCCTCAACATCTTCATACTCAAAATATTCCTCACATTCATTGATCCAGTCGATCAATTCCTCTGGGTTAAGATTTCCAGAAAATGTGGGAACCTCAATCTTAGGTCTTTTTCCAATCTTGGAAATCGCCCGAAAAAGTCTTTCTTCCTCCTAGTTCACAATTTTAGCTTCTCCTTCTTGATATTCTTCTTCGGCTTCATCCTCACTTTCGTCTCTGACATTAAGTTTGATTCCTCTGCGAATCTCTTCTTGTAATGCTCACACTTGTCTTTGCAGCTCTCTAACCTCAGGTGTCATAGCACCAGGTCTTCCGCCACGTTCTCTTCGTAGAGGCATTTTCGCGATGCGTTCTGAAACCCTAACCACGGTCCTGATGCAAACTACCTCATAGTCGGTGATCTATTTACACACTCAAGAACCCCTGCTCTGATACCACTTGATGAAGGGTGCTCCCCTTAATACCACAAACATATAACAGAAATAGAGAAATAACAACAATAATATGCAAGAAGAGAAAATTGGCTTCTTATTATCTCCACAAATGTGGAATTACAAACTTTCAGAATTACAATATGCAAAGCCACATGGGCATTCCTTACAATATTCTGTAGGACAAGGCCTCAAATCAATACCCAGATCTACTACCCAGAACTATTCTGAACTGCCTAAGACAATAATACAGTCTTCCTTATATAAGCAATTTTTCAATGCCTGGGAAGGTAACAAAATTTTAGCCAATAAGGCAGACCAAACTTAGAATTATTTTATTTTACATTTTATTACATCATAGTCGGCTTAAGATAACCTTTGAAACCCAAACAAAAATTTTGAAGAAAATTATTTTCTGCCATTTTAGGTGGCCCAACTTCCGAAGACCATAAGTCATCACCAATTGACCCGAACGGCTATTATAACCCCATTTTGGAAATGCCACGAAGCGCTCTACAGGCTTGATCGGTGCAAGCGCCTGTTACACAAATTTTCAACCTCATCCGAGGCCTCTAAAGCCTTCAAAACTAAGTTCAAAGTTTTTGTACCCTGCTGCCAATACCGAAAATCCTCAATATCTTCCAATATACACTTGATCTGGCAATGAAACTTTATTGGCAGTCTTATATGACCAAAATGAACCTCAAAGAAAGAAATCAGATCATTCTGAGCAAATACAAAAATTACCAAAAATAGTAACTTTCCATAAATAGCAGCTCTCCACAAAAAAACCCTTATTGAATATAAAAATAGAAATATTTTTTTGGGTGATGCAAGATTGCTCTTACACCCAGGATGTTTCTGCATCAGACACCCGGGGTAATTTGAGAAGTGACCCTATCACGACTCAGGTGTGCAGAGGAAAACCAAGATGGCTAACCTCCTCCTTTGTCAGCCATGATGAATCTTCAACAGGTTGTCCTTTCCACTTGACTAGATATTATTCATATGTCCTGTTCCTTGTGCTTCTGCCAACACGACTGTCCAGTATATCTTCGATCTCCTTAGTGTCTGAACTAGTTGTTGGAATACTGCACTGTGCTGCTGTGATCTCATCTTCAACACCTCCTTCATGATACTCTGTCAGATCTGAAATGTTAAACACTGGTCAAATATTTGGCTCAGTAGGCAATTCTACCTCATATGCATTTTCTGAATCATCTTTCTTCAGTATACTACATGATCCAAACTTCTTTATTTTCAACTTGTTATATGTACCAACTGGAAACTGCTCCTTCCGCAAATGAACTATGACTTCATCACCAACCTGAAATTCTTTATACCTCCTTTTCTCATCTGTCTTAGCCTTGTACTACTTGTTCATCTTTGTAATATGCTTCCTCACCTCCCCATAGATGTTCTTCAAGTGTTCTGCAAAATCCTCAGCTTCAGCACTACTTATTTCTCCTTTATCTATCTTCCTCAATTCAGATGCATTTCTTGGACTACTTCCATATACAATCTGGAATGGTGATTTACCAGTGCTTCTATTGATAGAATTATTGTATGCAAATTCTGCCTGTGGTAAAATCAAATCCCATCCTGTTGGCTTATCTCCAACCAAACATCTCAGCAAATTTTTCAAACTTCTATTCACCACCTCTGTCTATCCATCAGTCTGTGGATGATGTGATGAACTGAACTTCAAATCTGTCTTCAACTTCTTCCATAATGTACGTCAGAAATATCCAGCAAACTTAGTGTCCCAATCTGAAACTATGGTCTTTGGCAAACCATGAAGTCTCACTACTTCTCTGAAAAATAATTCTGCTACATGAACAACATCATTAGTCTTTTTGCAGGGAATGAAATGTGTCATCTTTGAAAATCTGTCAACCACCACAAAAATTGAATCATGTCCCCGTTGTGTCCTTAGTAAACCAAGAACAAAGTCCATACTGATATCCTCCCAATGCTTCTCTAGTATAGATAATGGCTGATACAACCCTATATTCTGCTTCACTCTTTTCGCCATCTGACATACTCTGCAACTCTGTACAAACTTCTTCACATCTTGCTGCAACTGTGGCCAATAATAATTCTCACTAACCAAACCAAGGGTTTTATCACGACCAAAATGTCCAGCCAATCCTCCGCTATGCTTCTCCTTGATGAGATTCTCCCTCATAAAACTTCGTGGAATGCACAACTGACTCCCTCTGAATAGCATATCATCCTGGATGATGAAATCCAACCATTTCATCCTGTCTAGACTAACAGGTTCTGTACAAACTTTCCAAGCTTCACCAAAATTAAGATCCTCTAGATATAAATTCTTGAGTTCCTTGAACCCAACCACCTCAATCTGCATCTCTGTCAGCAATAGTTATCTTCTACTAAGAGCATCTACAACCCTGTTAGACTTTCCACTCCTGTGTTTCAAAACAATGTATAACTGTGCAAAAACTCAACCCATTTCAAATGTCTTTGATTCAATTTTCCTTGACGATTCAAATATTGCAAAGCTTGATGATCGGTATAGAAAACAAAGTCTTTAGAAAGTAGATAATGTCTCCACTTTTTTAATGTCTGAACTATAGCATAAAATTCCTGATCATAAATAGAATATTTTTTCTTGGCATCATTTAACTTCTAACTAAAATAAGCAACAGGTTTACCTTTTTGGCTCATAACAGCTCCTATTGCAGTACCACTAGCATCACAATCTACTTGAAACACCTTATTAAAATCTAGAAGTGCTAAAACAGATTGTTCTGTAACTTTTTGTTTCAACAATTGAAAACTCTTTTCTGCTCCATTAGTCCACTTAAACTCTTTTCTATCCCCTCTCATTATTTCAATCAAGGGTCCATAAATACTGCTAAAATTTTTGATAAACTTTTTGTAAAAGCTAGCCAAATCATGAAAAGATCTTACCTCAGTAGCACTCCTTGGAGTAGGTCATTCAAGGGTAGCCTGTACCTTCTCTGGGTCCATTTTTAAACCTTCTACTAAAACTACAAATCCCAAATACACTAACTCTTTATTCACAAAATTGCACTTCTTCAAATTAATCAACAATTTCTCATCTCTCAACTTCTCAAACACCATACGAATATGCATCATATGTTCCTCCAATGTCTTGCTAAAAATCAAAATATCATCTAGGTAAACAATGACAAACTTACTCAAAAATTCTTTCAGAACCTCGTTCATGAGCCGCATGAAAGTGCTCGGTGTATTGGTTAGCCCAAAAGGCATGACTAACCACTCATATAGTCCTTCCTTTGTCTTGAAGGTAGTCTTCCATTTATCTCCTTCTCTGATCCGAATTTGGTGATATCCACTCTTCAGATCTATCTTTGAGAAATACACAGCTCCACTCAAACAATCCATAATATCATCCATTCGTGGCAATGGAAACCTATACTTGATTGTGATCTTGTTTATTGCTCTGGAATCTATACACATCCTCCACTCTCCATTCTTCTTTGGTGCTAATACGGCTGGTACAGCACAGGGACTGAGACTCTCTCGAATCAACCTTTTCTGCAATAACTCGTGTACTTGTCTGTTCAACTTTTCACTTTCTGCTGGTGTCATTCTATGTGCTACCTTGTTTGGCAAACTAACTCTTGGAATCAAATCCATTTGATGACTGATCTTCCTTACCGGTGGTAATCCATCAGGTACATTATCAGATACAATATCCTAAAACTCATTCAACAAATCTCCAACCTCTACAGGTACATCCTCTGCTTCTTCTTTACCAACTTTTAGAATTAAGGTAAAACACACATGCTCATGCCTCAAACCATCTAGGAATTTTTTTCCATCAACAAATGTTATTCTTGCATTACCACATACTTTTTCTTCGGTCTCCTTCAATGGCTTTAGCTTATGTCGCACTCCATCCTTTGTCAGGGAATAGGTATTCGCATGACCATCGTGTACAACACATCTGTCAAACTACCACGGTCTACCCAACAACATATGACATGCATCCATTGATATGATATCACACAATACCTCATCTTGGTATCCACTAATCTTGAACTTCACCAGGCATTGTTCATTGACCATGACCTTGTGGTCATCCTGTACCCAGGCAATCCGATATGGATGTGAGTGTTTCTATCTCTTGAGCTTCAACTTTGTCACCATCGCTTCTGACACCAAATTGTCAGTGCTTCCACTATCAATAATGACATCACAACATTTACCTTCACACTTGCACCTGGTGTGAAACAGGCTCCTCCTTTGTTCAGGTTCATTCTCACCACTCAGCAAGACTCTTCTGTTAATTAGCATTTCTCCTCTTTCAGCATCTTCAGAATTTGACGATCTAGCATCTTCATCTACATGTGCAACTCTGGCGTGGCCTTCATTTCTCCTATCTGTTCTACCTTGGTACTGAGGACATTCAAATGCCCTATGACCTTCTTCTCCACAATGAAAACATATTCCACGGAAGCCACCTCTTCCAGATCCTTGTCCTCTTCCTCTTCCTCTCTGATCTCTATTATTCTGATCCTAGAAGTGATTGGAATTATTTCCTCACTGATTCTGACTGTTACTGGCCTCATCCTTCTTTTTCAGATCTTTATTTCGGCCACCATATGACCATCCACCAGATCGTCCACCGCGACCTCTTCCATTTTGTCTGCTCTCAAACTTCTTGTTCAGCTTTTCCTCTACATTTAGGACAAACTGGTATGCCTCTTCAATACTGTTCATTCGAACCAGATTCAGCTCCTCGTGAATGCTTGGCCTTAACCCATTAAGGTATCGAGCAAATTTCTTCTTATCAGCTTCTGCATGGCCTGTTCTGATGAGAAGTCGATAGAACTCCTTTGTATACTCCTGAACAGATCTTCCTGCTTGCTTCAAACTCTGCATTTTCTTCAGTAGGTCAAGCTCATAATCAATAGAAATGAACTGTCACTTCAATTTATCCACCATTGGATCCCATCTCATGATTTTCTCCTTTCCCCTTCTATTTCAGTTCAATTGAATCTCTTGCCACCATATCTTCGCATGACCTTTCAGTCTAGCCTTCACAAATTTGACCCTATCAAGATTTTTAACATCTTCATACTCAAAATATTCTTCACATTCATTGATCCAGTTAATCAATTCCTCTAGGTTAAGATTTCCACAAAATGTGGGAACCTCAATCTTAGGTCTTTTCCCAATCTTGGAATCACCTGAAAAAGTCTTTCTTCCTCCTCGTTCACAATTTCAGCTTCTTCTTCTTGATATTCTTCTTCAGCTTCATCCTCACTTTCGTCTCTGACATTAAGATTCATTCCTCTGTGAATCTCTTCTTGCAATGCTCGCACTTGTCTCTGTAGCTCTTTAACCTCAAGTGTCACAGCACCAGGTCTTCCGCCACATTCTCTTCGTGAAGGTATTTTCACGATGCGCACTGAAACCCTAACCACAGTCTTGGTGCGAACTGTCTCACAGTCGGTGATCTATTTACACACTCAAGAACCCCTACTCTGATACCACTTGATGAAGGGTGCTCCCCTTAATACCACAAACACATAACAGAAATAGAGAAACAACAACAATAATATGCAAGAACAGAAAATTGGCTTCTTATTATCTCCACAAATGTGAAATTACAAACTTTCAGAATTACAATATGCAAAGCCACATAGGCATTCCTTATAATATTCTGTAGGACAAAGCCTCAAATCAATACCCAGATCTACTACCTAGAACTATTCTGAATTGCCTAAGACAATAATACAGCTTTCTTTATATAGGCAATTTTCCACCGCTTGGTAAGGTTCCAGAATTTTAGCCAATAAGGCCGACCAAACTTATAATTATTTTATTTTACATTTTATTACATCATAGTTGGGTCAAGATAACCTTTGAAACCCGAACAAAAATTTTCAAGAAAATTATTTTCTGCCATTTTAGGTGGCCCAACTTCTGAAGACCATAAGTCATCACTAGTTCACCTGATCGGCTATTATAACCTCATTTCAGAAATGCCACGAAGCACTGTAGAAGCTAAACCGGCGCAAGCACCCATCACCCAAATTTTTGACATCATCTGAGGCCTCTAAAGCTTTCAAAACTGAGTTCAAAGTTTCTGTACCCTACTGCCAATACCGAAAATCCTCAATATCTTCCTATATACACTTGATCTAGCAATGAAACTTTACTGGCAATCTTATATGACCAAAATGAACCTCCAAGAAAGAAATCAAATCATTCTGAGCATATACAAAAATTACCAAAAATAGTAACTTTTCATAAATAGCAGCTCTACACAAAATAATCCTTATTGAATATAAAAATAGAAATATTTTTTTGGGTGATGCAAGATTGCTCTTACACTCAGGATGCTCCTACATCAGACACTCGGGATAATTTGAGAAGTGACCCTGTCACGACTCAGGTGTGCAGAGGAAAACCAAGACGGCTAACCTCCTCCTTTGTCAGCCATGATGAATCTTCAACAGGTCATCCTTTTCACTTGACTAGATATTCTTCATATGTCTTGTTCCTTGTGCTTCTGCCAACATGACTGTCCAGTATATCTTCGATATCTTTATTGTCTGAACTAGTTGCTGAAATACTCCACTGTGCTGCTATGATCTCATCTTCAACACCTCCTTCATGATACTTTGTCAGATCTTAAATGTTAAACACTGGTGAAATATTTAGCTCAGTAGGCAATTCTACCTCATATGCATTTCCTAAATCATGTTTCTTTAGTATCCTACATGGTCCAAACTTCTTCATTTTCAGCTTGTTATATGTACCAACTGAAAACCACTCCTTCCGCAAATGAACCATGACTTCATCACCAACCTGAAATTTTTTATACCTCCTTTTCTCATCTTCCTTAGCCTTGTACTATGCGTTTATCTTGGTAATATGCTTCCTCACCTCCCCATGGATGTTCTTCAAGTGTTCTGCAAAATCCTCAGCTTCAGCACTACTTATTTCTCCTTTATCTATCTTCCTCAATTCAGATGCATTTCTTGGACTACTTGCATATACAATCTAGAATGGTGATTTACCAGTGCTTCTATTGACAGAATTATTGTATGCAAATTCTGCTTGTAGTAAAATCAAATCCCATCCTGTTGGCTTATCTCATACCAAACATCTCAGCAAATTTCTCAAACTTCTATCCACCACCTCTGTTTGTCTATCAGTCTATGGATGATGTGATGAACTGAACTTCAAATCTATCTTCAACTTCTTCCACAATGTACATCAGAAATATCCAACAAAGTTAGTGTCCCAATCTGAAACTATGGTCTTTGGCAAACCATGAAGTCTCACTACTTCTCTGAAAAACAATTCTACTACATGTACAACATCATTAGTCTTCTTGCAGGGAATGAAATGTGTCATTTTTGAAAATCTGTCAACCACCACAAAAATTAAATCATGTCCCCGCTATGTCCTTGGTAAACCAAGAACAAAGTCCATACTGATATCCTCTCAAGGCTTCTCTGGTATAGGTAATGGCTGATACAACCCTGTATTCTGCTTCACTCCTTTCACCAAACTAAGGGTTTTATCATGACCAAAATGTCTAGCCAATCCTCCGCTATGCTTCTCCTTGATGAGATTCTTCCTCATAGAACTTTATGGAATGCACAACTGACTCCCTCTAAATAGCATATCATCCTGGATGATGAAATCCAACGATTTCGTCTTCTCTAGAGTAACAGGTTCTGTACAAGCTTTCCAAGCTTCACCAAAATCATGATCCTCTGGATATAAATTCTTGAGTTCCTTGAACCCAACCACCTCAATCTGCATCTCTGTCAGCAATAGTTTCCTTCTGCTAAGAGCATCTGCAACCCTATTAGACTTTCCACTCCCGTGTTTCAAAATAAATGTATAACTCTGCAAAAACTCAACCCATTTCAAATGTCTTTGATTCAATTTTCCTTGACTATTCAAATATTGCAAAGCTTGATGATCAGTATACAAAACAAACTCTTTAGGAAGTAGATAATGTCTCCACTTCTTTAATGCCTAAACTATAGCACAAAATTTCTGATCATAAAAAAAGTATTTCCTCTTGGCATCATTTAACTTCTCACTGAAATAAGTAACAAGTTTACCTTCTTGGCTCATAACAGCTCCTATTGTAGTACCACTAGCATCACAATCTACTTGAAACACCTTATTAAATTCTGGAAGTTCTAAAATAGGTTGTTCTGTAACTTTTTATTTCAACAATTGAAAACTTTTTTCTACCCCATTAGTCCACTTAAACTCTTTTCTATCCCCTCTCATTGTTTCAGTCAAGGGTCCACAAATACTACTAAAATTTCTGATAAACTTTCTATAAAAACTAGCCAAACCATGAAAAGATCTTACCTCAGTAGCACTCCTTGGAGTAGGCCATTCAAGGATAGCCTGTACCTTCTCTAGGTCTATTTTTAGAACTTCTGCTGAAACTACAAATCTCAAATACACTAACACTTTCTTCACAAAATTGCACTTCTTCAAATTAATCAACAATTTCTCATCTCTTAACTTCTCAAAAACCATACGAATATGTATCATATGTTCCTCTAATGTCTTGCTAAAAATCAAAATATCATCTAGGTAAACAATGACAAACTTACCCAAAAATTCTTTCAGAACCTCGTTCATGAGCCGCATGAAAGTGCTCAGTGCATTGGTTAGCCCAAAAGACATGACTAACCACTCATATTGTCCTTACTTTGTCTTGAAGGCAGTCTTCCATTCATCTCCTTTTCTGATCCGAATCTAGTGATAACCACTCTTCAGATCTATTTTTGAGAAATACACAGCTCCACTCAAACAATCTATAATATCATCCATTCGTGGCAATGGAAACCTATACTTGATTGTGATCTTGTTTATTGCTCTGGAATCTGTACACATCCTCCACTCTCCATTCTTCTTTGGTGCTAATACCGCTAGTACAGCACAGGGACTTAGACTCTCTCAAATCAACCCTTTCTGCAATAACTCATGTACTTATCTGTTCAACTCTTCACTTTCTACTGGTGTCATTCTATGTGCTGCCTTATTTGGCAAACTGGCTGCTGGAATCAAATCCATCTGATGACTGATCTTTCTTACTGGTGGTAATCTATTAGGTACATTATCAGATACAATATCTTGAAACTCATTCAACAAATCTGTAACCTCTACAGGTACATCCTCTGCTTCTTCTTTACCAACTTTTGAAATTAAAGCAAAACACACATACTTATGCCTCATACCATCTAGGAATTTTCTTCCATCAACAAATGCTATTCTTGCATTACCACATACCTTTTCTTTGGTCTCCTTCAATGGCTTTAGCTTATGTCACACTCCATCCTTTGTCAGGGAATAGGTATTCGCATGACCATCGTGTACAGCACATCTGTCAAACTGCCATGGTCTACCCAACAACATATGACATGCATCCATAGATATGATATCACACAATACCTCATTTTGGTATCCACCAATCTTTAACTTCACCAGGCATTGTTCATTGACCATGACCTTGTGGTCATCTTGTACCCAAGCAATCTGATATGGATGTGGGTGTTTTTGTCTCTTGAGCTTCAACTGGTATGCCTCTTCAATACTATTTATTCGAACCAGATTCAGCTTCTCGTGAATGCTTGGCCTTAACACATTAAGGTATCAGTCAACTTTCTCCTTATCAGCTTCTACATGGCCTGTTCTGATTAGAAATCGATAGAACTCCTCTGTATACTCCTAAATAGATCTTCCTGCTTGCTTCAAACTCTACATTTTCTTCAGTAGGTCAAGCTCATAATCAACAGGAATGAACTGTCACTTCAATTTATCCACTATCCGATCTCATCTCGTGATTTTCTCCTTTTCCCTTCTATTTCGCTCTAATTGAATCTCTTGCCACCATATCTTCGCATGACCTTTCAGTCTGGCCTTCACAAATTTGACCCTATCAGGATCCTCAACATCTTCATACTCAAAATATTCCTCACATTCATTGATCTAGTCGATCAATTCCTCTGGGTTAAGATTTCTAAAAAATGTGGGAACCTCAATCTTAGGTCTTTTTCCAATTTTAGAAATCACCCGAAAAAGTCTTTCTTCCTCTTGGTTCACAACTTCAGCTTCTCCTTCTTGATATTCTTCTTCGGCTTCATCCTCACTTTCGTCTCTGACATTAAGATTCATTCCTCTACGAATCTCTTCTTGCAATGCTTGCACTTGTCTCTACAACTCTCTAACCTCAGGTGTCACAGCACCAGATCTTCCACCACATTCTCTTCGTGGAGGTATTTTCGCGATGCGCGCTGAAACCCTAACCACAGTCCTGGTGCAAACTGTCTCATAGTCGGTGATCTATTTACACACTCAAGAACCCCTGCTCTGATACTACTTGATGAAGGGTGCTCCCTTTAATACCACAAACACATAACAGAAATAGAGAAACAACAACAATAATATGCAAAAATAGAAAATTGGCTTTTTATTATCTCCACAAATGTGGAATTACAAACTTTCAGAATTACAATATGCAAAGCCACATGGGCATTCCTTACAATATTTTGTAGGACAAAACCTCAAATCATTACCCAGATCTACTACTCAGAACTATTCTGAACTGCCTAAGACAATAATACAGCCTTCCTTATATAGCCAATTTTCCACCGCCTAGGAAGGTTCCAGAATTTTAGCCAATAAGGCCGACCAAACTTAGAATTATTTTATTTTATATTTTATTACATCATAGTCAACTCAAGATAACCTATGAAACCCGAACAAAATTTTGAAGAAAATTATTTTCTGTCATTTCAGGTGGCCCAACTTCCGAAGACTATAAGTCATCACCAGTTGACCCGATCGGCTATTATAACCCCATTTCAAAAATGCCACAAAGCGCTCTACAAGATTGATCGGTGCACACACCGGTCACCCAAATTTTTGACCTCATCTGAGGCCTCTAAAGCCTTCAAAACTGAGTTCAAAGTTTCTATACCCTGCTGCCAATACCGAAAATCCTCAATATCTTTCAATATACACTTGATCTGGCAATGAAACTTTACTAGCAGTCTTATATGACCAAAATGAACCTCCAAGAAAGAAATTAGATCATTCTGAGCACATACGAAAATTATCAAAAATAGTAACTTTCTATAAATAGCAGCTCTACACAAAATAACCCTTATTGAATATAAAAATAGAAATATTTTTTTGGGTGATGCAAGATTGCTCTTACACCCAGGATGCTCCTGCATCAGACACCCAGGATAATTTGAGAAGTGACCCTATCATGACTCAAGTGTGCAGAGGAAAACCAAGACAGCTAACCTCCCCGTTTGTCAGCCATGATGAATCTTCAACAGGTCATCCTTTCCACTTGACCAGATATTCTTCATATGTCCTGTTCCTTGTGCTTCTGCCAACATGACTGTCCAGTATATCTTCGATCTCCTTAGTGTCTGAACTAGTTGCTGGAATACTCCACTGTGCTGCTGTGATCTCATCTTCAACACCTCCTTTATGATACTCTGTCAGATCTGAAATGTTAAACACTAGTGAAATATTTAGCTCAGTAGGCAATTCTACCTCATATGCGTTTCATGAATCATGTTTCTTCAGTATCCTACATGGTCCAAACTTTTTCATTTTTAGCTTGTTATATGTACCAACTAGAAACTGCTCCTTTCACAAATGAACTATGACTTCATCACCAAACTGAAATTCTTTATACCTCCTTTTCTCATCTGCCTTAGCCTTGTACTGTGCGTTCATCTTGGAAATATGCTTCCTCACCTCCCCATGGATGTTCTTCAAGTGTTCTGCAAAATTCTCAGCTTCAGCACTACTTATTTCTCCTTTATCTATCTTCCTCAATTCAGATGCATTTCTTAGACTACTTCCATATACAATCTGGAATGGTGATTTACTAGTGCTTCTATTGACAGAATTATTGTATGCAAATTTTGCCTGTGGTAAAATCAAATCCCATCCTGTTGGCTTATCTCTAACCAAACATCTCAGCATATTTTCCAAACTTCTATTCACCACCTCTGTCTGTCCATCAGTCTGTGGATGATGTGATGAACTGAACTTCAAATCTGTCTTCAACTTCTTCCACAATTTACGCCAGAAATATCCAACAAACTTAGTATCTCGATCTCAAACTATGGTCTTTGGCAAACCATGAAGTCTCACTACTTCTCTGAAAAACAATTCTGCTATATGAACAACATCATTAGTCTTCTTGCAGGGAATGAAATGTGCCATCTTTGAAAATCTGTCAACCACCACAAAAATTGAATCATGTCCCCGCTGTGTCCTTGGTAAACCAAGAACAAAGTCCATACTGATATCCTCCCAAGGCTTCTCTGGTATAGGTAATGGCTGATACAACCCTGTATTCTGCTTCACTCCTTTCGCCATCTGACATACTCTGCAACTCTGTACAAACTTCTTCACATCTTGCTGCAACTGTGGCCAATAATAATTCTCACTAACCAAACCAAGGATTTTATCACGACCAAAATGTCCAGCCAGTCCTCTACTATGCTTCTCTTTGATGAGATTCTCCCTCACAGAACTTCATGGAATGCACAACTGACTCCCTCTGAATAGCATATCATCCTGGATGATGAAATCCAACCATTTCATCCTCTCTAGAGTAACAGGTTCTGTACAAGCTTTGCAAGATTCACCAAAATCAGGATCCTTTGGATATAAATTCTTGAGTTTCTTGAACCCAACCACCTCAATCTGCATCTCTGTGAGCAATAGTTGTCTTCTGCTAAGAGCATCTGCAACCCTGTTAGACTTTCCACTCCTGTGTTTTAAAATAAATGTATAACTCTGCAAAAACTCAACCTATTTCAAATGCCTTTGATTCAATTTTTCTTGACAATTCAAATATTGCAAAGCTTGATAATCGGTATACAAAACAAACTCTTTAGGAAGTAGATAATGTCTCCACTTCTTTAATGCCTGAACTATAGCATAAAATTTCTGATCATAAACAGAATATTTCCTCTTGGCATCATTTAACTTCTCACTGAAATAAGCAACAGGTTTACTTTCTTGCCTCATAAAAGCTCCTATTGCAGTACCACTAGCATCAAAATCTACTTGAAACACCTTATTGAAATCTAGAAATGCTAAAATAGGTTGTTCTGTAACTTTTTGTTTCAACAATTGAAAACTCTTTTCTGCCCCATTAGTCCACTTAAACTCTTTTCTATCCCCTATCATTGTTTCAGTCAAGGGTCCACAAATACTGCAAAAATTTCTGATAAACTTTCTGTAAAAGCTAGCCAAACCATGAAAAGATCTTACCTCAGTAGCACTCCTTAGAGTACGCTATTCAAGGATATCCTGTACCTTCTTTGGGTCCATTTTTAGACCTTTTGCTGAAACTACAAATTCCAAATACACTAACTCTTTCTTCACAAAACTGCACTTCTTCAAATTAATCAATAATTTTTCATCTCTCAACTTCTCAAACACCATACGAATATTTATCATATGTTCCTCCAATGTCTTGCTAAAAATCAAAATATCATCTAGGTAAACAATGACAAACTTATCCAAAAATTCTTTCAGAACCTCGTTCATGAGCCGCATGATAGTGCTCGGTGCATTGGTTAGCCCAAAAGGCATGACTAACTACTCAGATAGTCATTCGTTTCTCTTGAAGGTAGTCTTCCATTCATGTCCTCTGATCCAAATCTGGTGATATCCACTCTTCAGATCTATCTTTGAGAAATACATAGCTCCACTCAAACAATCCATAATATCATTCATTCGTGGCAATGGAAACCTATACTTGATTGTGATCTTGTTTATTGCTCTGGAATCTATACACATCCTCCACTCTCCATTCTTCTTTGATGCTACTACCACTGGTACAGCACAGGGACTCAGACTCTCTCGAATCAACCCTTTCTGCAATAACTCATGTACTTGTCTGTTCAACTCTTCACTTTCTGCTGGTGTCATTCTGTGTGCTGCCTTGTTTGGGAAACTAGCTCCTGGAATCAAATCCATCTGATGACTGATCTTCCTTACCGGTGGTAATCCATCAGGTACATTATCAGATATAATATCCTGAAACTCATTCAACAAATTTGCAACCTCTACAGGTACATCCTCTGCTTCTTCTTTACCAACTTTTAGAATTAAAGCAAAACACACATGCTCATGCCTCATACCATCTAGAAATTTTTTTTCATCAACAAATGTTATTCTTGCATTACCACATACCTTTTCTTCGGTCTCCTTCAATGACTTTAGCTTATGTCACACTCCATCTTTTGTAAGGGAATAGGTATTCGCATGACCATCATGTATAGCACATCTGTCAAACTGCCACGGTCTACCCAACAACATATGACATGCACCCATAGATATGATATTACATAATACCTCATCTTGGTATCCGCCAATCTTGAACTTCACCAGGCATTGTTCATTGACCATGACCTTGTGGTCATCCTGTACCCAGGCAATCCGATATGGATGTGGGTGTTTCTATCTCTTGAGCTTCAACTTTGTCACCATCTCTTCTGACACCAAATTGTCAGTGCTTCCATTATCAATAATCACATCACAACATTTACCTTCACACTTGCACCTGGTGCGAAACAGGCTCCTCATTTGTTCAGGTTCATTCTCACCACTCAGCAAGACTCTTCTGTTAATTAGCGTTTCTCCTCTTTCAGCATCTTCAAAATTTGACGATCTAGCATCTTCATCTACATGTGCAACTCTGGCCTGGCCTTCATTTCTCTTGTCTGTTCTGCCTTGGCGCTAAGGACATTCAAATTCCCTATGACCTTCTTCTCCACAGTGAAAACATGTTCCACGGAAGCCACCTCTTCTAGATCCTTGTCCTCTTCCTCTTCCTCTCTGATCTCTATTATTCTGATCCTGGAAGCGATTGGAATTATTTCCTCGCTGATTCTGACTACTACTGGCCTCATCCTTCTTTTTCGGATCTTCATTTCGGCCACCATATGACCATCCACCAGATCGTCCACCGCGACCTCTTCCATTTTGTCTACTCTCAAACTTCTTGTTTAGTTTTTCCTCTACTTTTAGGGAAAAATGGTATGCCTCTTCAATACTATTCATTCGAACCAGATTCAGCTCCTCGTGAATGCTTGGCCTTAACCCATTAATGTATCAGGTAACTTTCTCTTTATCAGCTTCTGCATGATCTATTTTGATGAGAAGTTGATAGAACTTCTCTGTATACTCCTGAACAGATCTTCCTGCTTGCTTCAAACTCTGCATTTTTTTCAGTAGGTCAAGCTCATAATCAACAGGAATGAACTATCGCTTCAATTTATCCACCATCCGATCCCACCTCGTGATTTTCTCCTTTCCCCTTCTATTTCGCTCCAATTGAATCTCTTGCCACCATATCTTCGCATGACCTTTCAGTTTGGCCTTCGCAAATTTGACCCTATCAAGATCCTCAACATCTTCATACTCAAAATATTTCTCACATTCATTGAGCCAGTTGATCGATTCCTCTGGGTTAAGATTTCTAGAAAATGTGGGAACCTCAATCTTAGGTCTTTTCCTAATATTTGAAATCACCCGAAAAAGTCTTTCTTCCTCCTGGTTCATAATTTCAGCTTCTCCTTATTGATATTCTTCTTCGGCTTCATCCTCACTTTCGTCTCTGACATTAAGATTCATTCCTCTACAAATCTCTTCTTGCAATGCTCATACTTGTCTCTGCAGCTCTCTAACCTCAGGTGTCACAGCACTAGGTCTTTCGCCACGTTCTCTTTGTGGAGGTATTTTCGCGATGCGCACTGAAACCCTAACCACGGTCCTGGTGCAAACTGTCTCACAATCAGCGATCTGTTTACACACTCAAAAACCCCTGCTCTGATACCACTTGATGAAGGGTGCTCCCCTTAATACCACAAACACATAACAGAAATAGAGAAATAACAACAATAATATGCAAGAACAGAAAATTGGCTTCTTATTATCTCTACAAATGTGGAATTACAAACTTTTAGAATTACAATATGCAAAGCCACATGGGCATTCCTTACAATATTCTGTAGGAAAAAGCCTCAAATCAATACCCAGATCTAGTACCCAAAACTATTCTGAACTACCTAAGACAATAATATAGCCTTCCTTATATAGGCAATTTTCCACTGCTTGGGAAGGTTCCAGAATTTTAGCCAATAAGGCCAACCAAACTTAGAATTATTTTATTTTATATTTTATTACATCATAGTCGGCTCAAGATAACCTTTGAAACCCGAACAAAATTTTTGAAGAAAATTATTTTCTGCCATTTTAGGTGGCCCAACTTTTGAAGACTATAAGTCATCACCAGTTGACCCGATCGGCTATTATAACCCCATTTTGAAAATGCCACGAAGCACTCTACAGGCTTGACGGCCATAAGGGCCGGTCACCCAAATTTTTGACCTCATCCGGGGCCTCTAAAGCCTTCAAAACTGAGTTCAAAGTTTTTGTACCCTGCTGCCAATACCGAAAATCTTCAATATCTTCCAATATACACTTGATCTGGCAATGAAACTTTACTAGCAGTCTTATATGACCAAAATGAACCTCCAAGAAAGAAATCAGATCATTCTGAGCATATACAAAAATTACCAAAAATAGTAACTTTCCATAAATAGTAGCTCTGCACAAAATAACCCTTATTGAATATAAAAATAGAAATATTTTTTTGGGTGATGCAAGATTGCTCTTACACCCAGGATGCTCCTGCATCATAGTCGATACAATGTCTACTGGCTGGACAAGCATAGACATATGAATATTGACTTTTAGTCAAAAATGTCAGATTAGATATAAGCACCAAGGCACAAAAGCTAGGATGACCTAAATATCATGTCCATTTTGATTTTACAATTTGTATAAGTATCAGAACATAAACGTTGTGAGGACCTGAATATGCCTTGCATACAAACACACCAAGTAGTTGGGAGATCATTCTAAATCCAATGTGGATTACCTGTAGTGACCCTTTATCATTCACATCTTTGGGTAAGATCGTGTTTCACAGTAGGAGGAATAAATCACTCAAAAAGATAATAGTTAGATCAGAATTCCTTGAAGCATCCGAGTATTGATGGTCAAGGTACACATGGCCATCCAATACATGATGGAGGCACTTATAATGGACACCAATTCAATCCAGAATTTCTAAAGTTGTTATATTTTCACATACAAATAGAAGACAAAGAAAATATTTTTCCCCCGGTCATCACTCTCTAAATCTTGTAAAGGACATCATCGAGGAGCTTGAAGGGACAGAATATGAAGAAATCTCAATGTGAATTAGTAAGAATACAAGGAGATAAAAACATTTGAGCAAAGATTGTTTTTTTTGTTTTTTGTTGTAGTTTGTTTGGTGTGCAAAATCCTTTTCTGGTTGGGAGATAGACAAACTAACTCGGATGTAGTTTGGAAGGACTTTGACTGGATATGACTCTTCTAAGAAATGTTGGAGACTATAGGATATGACATTGGTTGCCCTCAAGTTTGAAACATTGATAGGATGCAGATGCTTTTGAGCTTGGTACACTGACCGACTGTATTAAAAACATCACACAAAAGTAAACAAGGAGATATGTACATACTAAAGCATATTGAAAACTAGGAAAGACTAAGATTGCGCTAATTGATGGAGCATTTTAATACAAGTGGCACACATTCATCGAGTTTTCACCATCTTGGCAGAGATTCTATTTTTGCTACCAAGGCGCATGTTACTAGGTTTTCACCAAGGCACTTTTTCTTTTTCCTCTTTTTTTATATTTTTATCTTTTCAATTTTTATGCATTTTTCCTTTTTTTTTTGTGAAACATCAGGGTGCCTATTGCTAGGTCTTCACCGGGATGATCATTTTTTTCAAGACTTTTTCTGATTTTTCTAATTTATTTTTTCAGGACATTTTCACAGACTAAATGTCTTAGGCATAGAATTTATTCAGATGGAGAACATTGATTGGTTCTTGAAGTTTTTCTCCTTCAATTGTTGATATTTGATAGGCTCCAAAGCCAAAAGTAGTAGTGACAACAAAGGGACCCAACCAGTTGGGTTCAAACTTCCCCTTGCATTCTCGATGGGATTGATTTTTAGTATTTTCTCTCAAAACTAAATCACCAACCTGAAATTCTCTATGTCTAAATTTCTTGTTGTAGCCTCTAGACATTCATTTTTTATATGATCATATGTGGCTTTCCTATGCTCATCTAGTAATTCAAGTTCTTGCAACCTAGACACTCGGTAGTCATCATAAATTACTAGACCATGCATTCTAATTCTTAGTGATGAGATTTCAACCTCAATAGGTAGTACCACTTTAGACCCATAAACTAAAGTAAAGGAGTAGCCCTAGTGGGCATTCTGATACTTGTTTTGTAAGCCCAAAGAGCTGGATTGATCATTAGGTGCTAGTCTCTTCATGTCTTGTTGACCGTTCTATGCAAGATTTTTAGTAAGTTCTTGTTGAATGCCTCATCTTGTCCATTTCCTTGAGGATAGTAAATAGACGACCAATGTTGAGTGATTTTGAATTTAGAGCATAAGGAATCTACGTCCTTGTTCTTGAATTGGCCTCCATTTTCTGTGATAATGGAGTGTGGTATACCATATCTATAAATTATGTAATTTAGTATGAACATTGATATGTATTTACCCGTGGCCTATGTTAAACGAACTACTTCTACACATTTTATGAAATAATCTGTAGCTGTTATGATATGGGTATGACCATCAGAAGAATGAGGATAGATAGCACCAATGAGATCAAAGGCCCACTGTTGAAAATGCCATTGGGTTGTAAAGGGAATCAGATCTCTCCCTAGCGCATGAATTAAGTTTCCATGGACTTGGCATTTCTAAAAGTTCTTAGCAAATTTCACCTCTTTTTCCATATTTGGCCAATAGTACCCAGCCCTAATGAGTTTTTGAGCTAGTGTCAACCTGTTGGATTGTGATCCACAAATGCCTTCATGGACTTCCTCTAATGTGTGTTGTGACTCTTCACATTCTAAACACCTAAAGAGTGTACCATCCAAACCTTGTTTTTATAAATCATTACCAATGATGACCTACTGTGATGCATTTTGGATAAGGTAACATTTTTCATGGTGGTTAAAGGTATCAGGAATGATTTGGTCTCATAGGTAGGAGTATAGGTTTTTGTAGCAAGAGGAATCATGACCAACACTGGTGCAAATCATGTGGTTTTTTGAGCAATCATAGGTAGGGAATGACAGTGCTTCCACCAGGAACTCATAGTGTAGATCATGTTCAGGCTGCTGTAGTAAAGATGATAGCATTTCCATGGCATCGACAACCTTTTTCTTCATTATAGGAATTTGTTCAAATGTGATAGATATGAAATATTTCTTTAGATCATCTACCATGCATTTGTATGGAACCAGTTTCTCATATTTTGTTTGATAGACATCATTGACTTGGTGTATGACTAGTTGTGAGTCTCCATGAATGTGTAGTTCTGTTACTCTCCATTCAAGTGCTATTTTCATACCATTTAGTAAAGCTTCATACTCAGCTTTATTTTTGGTACAAGGGAATTTGATTCTGAATGCCTTTGGAATAGAGTAACCTTATGGTGTGATGAAGAATATGCCTACTCTAGACCCATTTTGTGTTTAGGATCCATCAAAGAATAATTTTCATGTTCTACAAGATAAGTGCATGATAGAAGAATCTGGAAAGTCCATTTGCATTGGTTGATCATCAAACATTGGTGCTTCAGCTAACTGATCTGCAATGACCTGTCCTTTGATAGATTTTCTTTCAACATATTCGATGTCAAACTCGCTCTATAACATGACCCATTTTTCTAGTCTACTAGTGAGGGAAGCTTTGCTCAATAAGTACTTCAGTGGATCAATTTTAGCTATCAATTATGTAGTATGAGCCAACATATAGTGTCGTAGCTTTTGTGATGTGAAAATGACAACTAGTCATGCCTTCTCTATCATGGAATATTTCTTTTCATAAGCTACCAATGTTCTGTTGATGTAGTAGATAACCCTCTCCTTCTTGTTTTCATCATGTTGCGCTAGTAATGCCCCCATTGAAGTATATGTGACTGAGACATACAATATCAAAGGCTTCCCTTGAATAAGAGGCATGAGAATAGGTGGATTTTCCAAGTATTGCATGATGTGATTGAATTTCTTCTCACATTCCTCGTTCCATGTGAAGGTTGCACCTTTATGTAATGTCTTTTTGAAAGGTTGTGATATATCCTCTAGTTGAGATATGAAATTTCTGATAGATTATACCCTTCCTTGTAAGGTCCTCATTTGACATATGTTCTTAGGAGGTTTCATCTCCATGATTGCTTTGACCTTTGCTGTATCTACTTCAATTCTTTTCTTTGAAATAATGTACCCTAGAAGCTTCCCTGAAGTGACACCAAAAGCACATTTCTTAGGATTTAGTCAAAGACTAACTTTTTCCATTCTATCTAGTATTTTTCTCAAGTCAGTGAGATGTTTATATCTTATCATTGATTTAGCTAAGGTTTCATCCACATAATCCTCCATAGTTTGATACATCATATCATGAAAGATTGATTTCATAGCTCTTTGATATGTGTTATACACTAATTTTGCACCCTTGTCTCAAGCTCTCGTAGTCTTGATAACCTAGTATAACATGGGAATCATCTCCAGGTTGTGGGACCTATGCTAAATAAGATGAGACCTCCAGGTTCTAGGCTGGTTCCTCTTGGATAATCACCTTAATTTTCTTCTAGACATGAAAAAGTAAACTTTTGAGGGAAAGGGATAGAAGGAATACCTGAAAGGGAAATTTCTGAAAGCAAACTACCTACTAGGTGATGCACCAAAATTAGGGTTTGGATCTCAATATAGAGGAATAGAATCACTAAAAGGTTTAGGTCTAATAGGTCACAACTTACTAAATAGGCTTGCATAAGTGTTTCATAGGAGGGTCTGAACATAAGACACAACCAATGACCTGCAAGCAGACAGTCACTTCTACAACTCGATGTTGGATTAAGACAAGACTGTTAGGGGGCTGAAGTATACCCACAAAAACATCTAAATTAGATCAAACACAATAAAACACATAGTTACAAAAAATAAGAGGGATTAGGAACCCTAAGATATCACTAAAAACATCATACACTTTGATTCAATAAGAGATAATACAAACAAGGAAGCTTAGGTACATGAAAGATTGTCACAAAATACCTCTGCAATGTTTTATTATCAATGAAAGGTTACAAAATGTGGAAAACTAGAGGGCAAGAAGAAATGCCACGGATAGCTTTCCAAGAAAGAGACTTTCTTCTTTACAAAATGTGAACTTTGAGCCCAAAAGCTCCAAAACTACAATATATACATCTCTTATCTGGCACACAGGCCAAAGTCAAAACCTAACTAACTAGGGTTAAAGGTTTTACATTAGAATAATGGAAAACCCTAGTTCTATCAATTTTGATCATCAATACATTTCTACGATATCATGGCCGATCAGATATGTCTTTGAGTGCCCCTCCCTGTACTTTACAATCATCCTACAGACAAGCAACCTGGACTCATCTACCTACCTGCAACTCCACTAAGCCATGAAGGCTACAAATCTGATTATATTTCCCTAGATAATAGTACCATTCAAAAGGTGGTGCCAACTCTCTCTAGCATCTCCTGGCGTGAAAACATGGCACAATACCTTGCAATGCTAGCCAACAATCAACTCCATCACCCTCTCAACCATAAACATCCTGAGAATTTAATTCTTGAGCTAATTGACGTCATGCAGGGCTGAAAGAACACAAAACCCTAGCAAAACCTTCATAGGAAATTTGAATTTAAATGTTAACGGCTAGCCTAGTCATTTTAAAATGTGACCGTCAATGGGAAACCCTTCCTGACAAATGAATGACCATGATGCACTGAGAAAACAACTTAAAACCCCCCTGACAAGTCAAATGCCACCGTGGAAGTCAGTGGCCAATTAGAAGTGAGCAAATCGATATGTCAACATATTTGGACCCACCTCAAGCCCTTCTTCCTTTAAGTCATTCAATGACCATGCGACCAAAGAATCTTTTTTATTCACAAAATCCATCTCTTTACCCTAGTCTGGTTAAGAGATTTAGCGAACAAGGCATTTTGCTAAATTGTTAAGTCTTTCATTGACCCTTGGTTAAATCAAGCAAACATGAGAAACCCCTTTAGTCACTGATTAGCAGAGAGCTTTACTAACCCTGGGCCTAGAATTGCCACACATCAAACCCTCATTCACTTCATTTGCCTCATCAACAAACACCTCGGCTCTTCCCTGACATTGGACCCATAGATACAAGATCCTAATCTAACGGCAGGTGCATGATCTCATACCCTTTGAATATTCTTTCAGATCATACACCCACCATAGATTTTCATTAAGCTGTGACCCCACTGACACATCGGTCCACCTGGAAGTCCCCATCAACATGCAGCAACCAATCAAATGCTTCACACATCAGCCCATCTGACAACGCAGACCCACCTGACAAAGCCTAGAGATAAAGTAAAATCAATAGTAGATGCATGATCGCATGTGTCAGAAAGATTATTCCTTGCAGACATGCACCAGCCATTGATCCTTTGTAGATGTCAGAGCCTTTTAAAATGCTGGAAACTTGGTCCCACTGACACATTACTGAATCACTACCATGTGGACCAATGAGAAGTTGTTGTTTGTACATGTAGCAGTGGACCCACTAGGCATGAAGAGTTACATCACCAAGGAGAATCAACAGTTGTCTTATAATCGCATACCTCTGACACATTTCATGAGAACACATTCCACCTATAGATCTTCAAGCTTCTGACATCCCTGGGCCTACTGACAAAAATACAAGTCATCATCCCTCGACCAATAAAAAGCCTCCAAGTAAGACACTGTGGCAGTGGACCCACAAAAGCTTGAAGCACTAAGAAAGGGGAAGATTGATAGCTATCATGAGATCACAAGGAATATTTTGAGGCTATGCGACCTCACGATAACCGTCAGATGTAGAATCTTGGTCTTAGCCACTAAGCAAAGACAGCTAACCGAAAAGGTAACCGCTCGCCAAATCGCAAAGGGTTAGGGGGTTAACCGCCGGGAATCAGAGATTTGGTGACTGAAGGATTCTAAAATGCACATGCAAAATTGGGACTTTTAAGTTGTCGATAAAGTAACATGAAAATAGAATGAGGGGCTTAGGGTTTGCAGGGTTTTTTGCTCAAATGGCTACTTTTTTAAATTTAAAACTGCATACCAAGGAGTAAAACAATTTGTAGAGGCCAGATGACATGGCATAAAATCATGAAAATTTTAGGGATGCTTGGTAGGGTAGAAATAGAGATTCTGGAATAAGTTTTGGCCAAATTTGCATGCACATGAAAATTGGGGTAACAATATGTAGCACCAACATTTTTAAGACCAAATGGCATTACATTACATTTTGTTATATCTAGAGAAACCATCCATTAAAGAGTACATCTCAAAGCCCGATGTCATGTCTACTATCATATCAATGCTTGGTAGCAGAAATTCATCCTTAGGGCATGCTTTGTTTACATCTTTGAAGTTTGTGCACACTCTGATTGATTTGTCTAGTTTTGATACTGGAACTATGTTGAAGATCCATTCTGCATAGTCTATAACTCAGATAAATCTAGCCTTTAGTAGTTTCTCGAGTTCATCTTTGACAAGGAGTGCCACATGAGGATGCATTTTTCACAAATTTTGTTTGATTGGTTTGACTCCTGGAGTGATAGAGAGATGATGCATGATGAGATCAGAATCTAACCTAGGCATATCTGAATATTTCCATGCAAATTTGATCTTCTTCTCTATTAATAATTTTGTAAATGCCTATTTTTCTTCATTTGACAGAGATTGTTCTATGTGAATCAACTGTGGTTCTTCTGTTGTGCCCAAAATGATAGATGTCTAAGTTGGTTCTATCAACACTAGAGATCTACCTTGTAAGTGACTTGGAAGGACATCAAATATCTAATACTTAGGCACCTCAAAGAGGTTTTCACCTTCAGATACATCTTTTGTTTTTACTATTTTAGGTTTTGAAACTGCCACATAATGGTTTTCACCCTTAAAACTCTTTTTATTTTTATTTTTGTTCTTTTGACTGAGATATTTGATATCTGACTCTGTCATGCTGATGCTAGATTTTCTAATGGAAGTTGTCATGGGTTATACTATGTTTAGATAGTAGGTGAGATTATAGTCTGATTGGAAGGTATGGATGTCTCGATTCAGATCAGTAGATGTTTGGTCAATAAGCTTAGGGTGTTGGATGGTAAGTATGAGAAAGGATGGAGTAACCGCATTTACACATACAATGTTATCATCATTGGCTTTGATTCGACTCTCAAATTTAAGGATGATATTACCACTCAAGATGTTCAGTTCGTTAAGCATCTCAACATCATCATTGGATCTTGCGTTAGTAATAAGTGAATCAGACTCATGAGGTTTTTCATTTTGTTCTAGAATCATGTTGGACGTAGGTGTGTATCGGTTAATGACATCTATGTGTTTTTCTATTGTAATCTTATCCTCTTTTGGAACAATTCTCTATTCACAGTCATTTGATTCTTCATCTGGATCTCTAGGAAAGTTAAGAACATGTGTGAAGATAGGATGGATTCCCCAAGTAGGATTACCTTCAGAGTTTAAGAAGAATTCATATTCATGGGAGTTTGTCTCAGAATCACTATTGTGTCCCAGATGTTCATCTATTGTGATAGGTTCACCTTCTTCTTCTTGCTTGTCTTAAAGAGAAACCAATTCTTGTGTCATGATTGCCTCTAGTTTAGTAGTAGGTTCTTGTGTGTCTACCACATTAATTTTTATTTTCAAGAAGGTCTAATATATGCTGAGGTATGCATTCGTAAGGAAAAAAATTATTTGTATCTAAATCATCACTGTCTGAGTGTTTAGGTTCTTCCTTTTGTTAAATATCTGGTTCTATTTGTTTTAGGACATGTGTAGAACTTCCACCAAGATGGAAAGACTTCTTGTGATACCCTAGTACTGTAGTATTCTTGGTTGTTCTCCCATAGTGTTTATGGGTTTTATAATTCCTTTGCCTCTTGTTCCTAGAGGTCCTTTTCCTGAATATCCCATTTTAGACATTAGCTTGTGACCTAGTCCATATGACTTTATAGGAATCTTTGGTGTTTTAGAGTCACATTTTTGGATTGTATTTGATTGAGATTCATCTTTGTACAACCATGATAGTATAGCCTCTTCTTCATCTGACTCTTTTTTTGATACTTTCTCTGTAACAAAACTCCCATCAAATATGACCTTAGATTCTTTAGATATCACTTTCACCTTTTCTGAAGGTTGTCCATAAGATTTAGGCAAAAGTGGGAGAGATGTGAGAGATAGGATGGGTTCCATTGTGTATTCTCCCATGCTGGTATCTTTTATCTTGACTCCTTTTGATAGGTCTTCTATTTTAGATATAGAAGCTATGTCTATTTTTTTAGTAGGAGACTCTCTATTGTTTGGAACAAGTTTATCTGCACTTTCCTCCAGAGCATTGCAAGATGTTAATATGTTTTCTAGTATAGTGACCTCTACTCCATCATAGGGAAATTTTAGACATTGATGGTATGTTGATGGAATATCTTGCATCTCGTATATCCAGGGTCTTCCTAGAAGAATGTTATAAGCCAAGGGAAGATCTAGTACTTGACAGGTGATATCTCGGATGACAGGTCCTATTCTAATAGGTAGCACAATGACTCCTTTGGAATTTCTTTCTTGTTCATCATATGCTTTTATGGTTATCTTATTTTTAGGATCAATAGAATCTTCTAACAATCCCAGTTGTGTAACCAATTTGTAGGAACATATATTTAGACCAACACCTCCATCTATCAATACACGTTTGACATGACAGTTTTGGATTAAGACTTCAATATGTAAGGGCTGGTTATGTGGGTGACTTGGTGAGTTGTCATCTTCTTCTAAAAAGGATATGTACTGAGGGGACATCAAGTGACTCACCATTGTTCAGAATCTATCAAGATCAAGGTCTTCAGGAACATTAGAGCCAGCTAGAGCTTTGTCCAGAATTGCACGAAGAGAAAGACAAATGTGAAGCAACTTGAATATAGAGATTTTAGCATTTGTATCTTGTGGTTGCTGGATAATACTATATGATATCATTTTGGACTCTTTTGAATTGGAAGAGTTAGAAGTAGTCTTTTGTTTAGATGCAGAAGCTAGATTAAATGGGACCTTCGGGGCAGTTGATGAGCCCGAGTTTTGTCCTTGGAGATTTGTCTGAGCTTGAGATCAAGTAACTACATTAGTTGTTTGGTTATCTCTGTCCTTTTTGACAATAGTGATGACATTGCAGTGTTTAGATAGGCATGGTTCTACCATGTTGATAGCATCATTGCTACCAGAGTAAGTGTAATTGACTTTGGCACCCATATTAGGTTTAGAAGATGAATCTCCTTGATTATGCTTTGGAAAAGGTTTCATAAATGTTGTATGATCATTATTGGATTTATGGTTGTTAATTAAAATTTATCCATCATCAATTTTGTCTTGAATGAGATGTTTTAGATGCATGCAGTTGTTGGTTTTATGACCCTTATTTTGATGGAAATCATAGAAAAGGATCTCTTTCCAGCATTTAGGTTTGACTTTAGGATCATATGGTTTTATATTAGGTAATGTGATGATTTTATTTGCCAAGAGATTTTTCATGGAAGATTCCAAGGACTCACCCAGAGGAGTGAACTCACGCTTTGGTTTTGTAACCCATGGTTTATCGTCAGTTGACTTTTTATTAGTTTCTATTGATTTTATTTCTGAAGCTTTCATGGCTTGGGTGTCAATGGTGAGATTAAATGATGGTTCTTTAGATCGATCACTGATGTGATCAACAATGCCATTTGTGATGATGTTTTTGTTCTTGTTCAATACTTTTCCTTTATCTTTGTCATTGGAACTAGAACCTAAATCATACTTCTCTTCCCTATGAAATGACGTGTCTCCCTTACGAACAAGCACATTTTTTATTTTTATGGAATTTTCTACCATTTTATCAAAGGATGAATGATTTTGCATTTGCAAATGATAATTGAGTTCCAGAATTAGATTGTTGATAAATATTTCTAGTTTCTTATTCTCCAGAATAGGTCAGGCATAGAGTGAAAACTTCTTCCTCCAGCATTTCAGGAAGGTCAAGAAGGGTTCTCTTGAGTTTTTTTTTAGATTACAGATGTCGAGCATGGTGACTGGATGTTAGATGTTGTAGGAGTATTGCTGATAAAATAGTTTGATCAGCTCCTCAAAGGTTTTGATAGTTGGTGTCATTTTAAAGAACCAGTTGATGGCTGCCCCTCCAACGATTGAGGGAAGAGACACATTAAGTATGTAGGTTCATGCATAAACTCCATGGATAGATTACAAAATTCTTTGGCATGATCTTGAGGATCAAAATTTCAATCATATTTTTCATATTTGGGGAGCTCTACTCTTTTTGGGAAGGGTGGCATGGACAAGTTACGATCAAATGGAAATGGACATAATGCTTCCATAGATAATTCTTTAGGTTCTTTCTCCTTTTCCAACTTGTTAAGTTTGATTTACATGGCATGCATTTGTTTCATCATAGTTGTTATAGGATTTTCTTCCTCTTGCGTGATGATATCATCAACATTGAAGTTGGGAGGAAGTTTTTCTCCTTGTCTTGCCAATTCAAGGAAGTACATCTCTGTGTCTTCTTGTAAGAAATGTTGAACATCATTCTTCTAAAGAGGTCATCATCATGAAATCATACAATTTCTGATGGTGTGGCTTCTTGATCTACACCATGATTGGATTGGTGGCCTTGAGATATATTGGCATTTTGATTTTCCTCTAGGATTGAATGAGGAGGATTAGATAAACCTTGTCTTAGATGTATATTTCCCAAGGCATCTTCTTCGTAACGAGTGGTATCATAAGGTTGATGAATGGTTTGAACAATCAAAGAAGATGGTGCTAATGTTTTAGGTTCTTCTCTTGGTTTTCTATGTGAGGAAGCTGTAGTTTCCACCATTAACTTTTGGTAATCCAAAAGAGCAAGATAAGACAACTGATAAATAATCTAATTTAGGAAAAATCAAATGACACAACCTTGTCAAGATTTGGTAAGAAGACTGATTGGACGTAAGTGTAGGATACTATGCCCTGGATGTATGGGTAGATTCCCAAGAGATGATGAACATGAGATTGCAACACTTAGCCATTTTGAGGATAAATTTTGAGATTATGTTGACAAGGTTTTGATACAAGATGAGATGGTTTTCAGATCAAGAATCAGAAGACAAAATCAAGATAAAAGAATCACTTTGGGAAAATGAGTTGGATTTTCTATTGGCTCTTTTCTATTCCTGACACAGGGGATTTTTGATAGAATTTGATTGATGACCAAAAATGGGTGAGTTTCTGACAAAAATAGAGATTTTTTGACAATTTTGGGTCAACTCTCATACAACTTTATCCAGGCTCGTACGATACAGAATCAAGGTTGGCACAAAAATTGCAGAGGCTCATATGACAAATGACTCAAGGATTTATTTTTGCTTTGGTTTGCTGACAAGACTCTTATGACATAGTACTGGTTCCCATACAAGTTTCTAGGGGTTCTAATATGACAATTGTAATTTCTCAGCAAGACACGTATGACAATTGATTTTGCAGGATGAAAATTCACATCAAAAAAGGATTTTCTTTTAGATTTTTCCAGTTTTTAGCTATTTGGTGTTTTCAGTATCAGTTTGTTTGCAAGTTTCTCTATTTTTGGTTTTTAAAATCTGTGTATTGGATTGTCTTAGGTTGTTTAACATAGCAATAGTCTCACAATCAAAGAAAATAGAGGGAACTGACTCAATGAATCAATCACACCTATCTTACCCTATCTAGGAGAAGAGATGTATTACTTGCTCATTGACTTAGAAAAACACTCATGGACTCCTTAGAATATGGTGGTCCAACAACATGTTACAGATGTTGAAGCCCATATTAGCTAAGTTCAAGTGTTGAAGAGGGCTCGATATGACAATTTTCTTGGGGTGATTACTATTCACCTTGTACAAGCACTACAAATCCTTCGGGGGTGGATCAATGGCAAACTAGCTTAGGATTTTAATCAAGGCATCCATTAATAACTATCCCCCATAGTCCTACAAGTAGAATTTAGGATGTTAACCCTATGAGCACTCTGATCATTGCAGTCTCACAAGGAAGATTTAAGTGGCTCTTCTCTACACAAAATCATAGCGTGTTCATGGCACGCGACCAAGGAAAAAATATAGCTATGTCTTCTGAGGCTTTAACCTCAAGGAAGCATCAAATTTTATAGTGGGGTGGAAGATTCGGCATAAGACTTGTCCCCACATGGGTCATTCTTGGGAGCTGTTTACCTCTCTGGTAGGCCATCTAAAGGTTTAAAGAAAATGTGAGGTTGGGGACCACAGGATCTAGGTTTTTGATTCTCTGAAAGAGAAGAGCATAATCCCCTAACCTTTTCCTTATCCCTATCTAAGACATGTCAAGTAGATAAATCCAAAGATAGTACACAAATTGGTACCAAGGAAGACACCTTCTGGGTTTTTGATTCTCCTAAGAAGGAGAAGAGCATAATCCCCTCAATTTTTTCCCCAATAGCAATAGACGCATGTACCTATTTAGCTAAGTTCCTATGAAAATGAAATGAAATTTAAGAAAATATAATATTTACTCATAGATGATTTAGGCAACCTATAAAACCACCTATAAAAAATTTGGTTGATTGAGTTGTCTTTGACCAGTGTTTTTTGAAAAATGGTGTTATCTACAAAAGATTGGCTTAGAAGTCAAGACAAGAAGAGGTCAAAAGCATGTGTTTTAATGCTCATTCTTCATCTCTCATCCTGCATAGATGTGTTAGGCTATAAAAAATAATCAGAAACTAGCAAGCGTCAATTGTTAGGGTTAGCTATCAGTCAAAATCTAAAAGACTACTCAAATTTCTGATACAACAATGCAATACTGGAATAAAAACTCATATGAGAATATACTATTTCCCATACGACAATATAGAAATGATATGACAATGGGTTCCTGCACACATGACACTTTAACATTCATACAACAATTCCCATACAACCAGCATGACACTTTGGATTGTCATTTGTCGTATGTCAGACAAAGTATCGGTGTATGATAAGCTCCAAGGCTTGTTTTCACACCCTCCAAGAGACTTCACTTGCCTCCTAGTATCCTATTACTCTATAGGATCTTCCAATAGGATTAGATCATTAACTAAGACCTATTCAAACTCTTCTATAAGAGTCAATCTTTGAAAACATAACCTTGAATGATCAACACCTTAGTTTTGATTCACTTCTCCACAGTCACTTAGAAGGCTCTAAGTGCCAAATCTCCATAAACATGCTCCAACATTATAGGGATGTTATCCATCATGTAAAAATCATAATATTTCCCATTTGAACCATTTTGGAAGGATCTTGAGTCATCTTCCAATCAGCTTCATCAATTCATCATGTAGAGACCTTAAAATAGGCCTATTCCCTTGTAACCTTCACCAGTACGTTTTTCCCCTTTTTAGTGAAATTTTCCCAAACAACTTAGAAAAATAAAAATTTATTTGGATACCCTTTTTGAATTTTTAAAACTTTAATTCAGGTTTCTAGATCTGAAAGTGACCGTATAGTGGGTTCCTATAAACAAGGACAAGAGGCCTAATAGGCCTAATTTCTAGGACTGAACTGTGGTTTTGATAGAAAACTTGCTCAAAGAAAATCCTAAACGACTGGTATGACCCCTATATTCTTAAAATGGATAGATATGATGTTTACCTTCATGAAAAATTCTTGGACCAATACGGATACGTACAACCATGCAATGTTTCTTCACTCTTTCACCTCTAGACCTCTAACCAGGCTGCACAAACTCGCCTAGGGCCTAGCATATAAAATAGTTCTTCATGCTTTCATGACTCCTAACTCCTAAAAATATGTACAAAAATGAATCCTCTTCCATTTCCATCTATCATGAATGATTATCCATGGTTAGATTTCATGGAGGAGCCATGACTCTTTCAACTACTCAAAACAAGTTGAAAATAGACTGCCTGAACTAAAACACCCAAAACCAGTACTTAGATGAACTCAAAACGACCTGATATTCAAATGAAAAAGTTCATAAAAAACCTTTAGAACAATAATAAAGCATTATATTTAGTCTTTCAGTCCATTAAGTATGACTATCAATACAAACACCAGTAAAAATCTGCTAAAAATGCTTGCAGAGCTCTCTTAACTTTTTCTAAACTATTACAATGCTTCCATAATAATTTGTGTTTGAGTATTGGGTATAATTATATTCCATTTAATTAATTTTAGTGCTTTTTTTCCACAAAATAACCATCCTATAACTTAGGGAATCCAAAGATACCCGAATGTCATGCACTCTTTTGCAATAATTGCAAAATTGAAGACAACTTCTTCTCAACACTTGGCAACTTTGTCATGTGCCTCAATCCTATATTCTAGGTCTCATAACCACCTATGTTTCATGGATCCAAGGATATTTATGACCTTATGGAATATTTACAAAAACCATTATGTTTTTAGAACACATTTAAGACTCCAACTTAAGGTAAGCTCCTAACACTAGGAAATTGAAATAACAACAAACAAAGGTTAATTAGTGACCTTAGTGGTAGTGACTAATTAACCTAAACAACATTGAAAATGACCTTCTAAGGTCTTCAAAAAAACAAATCTATCCACTTGAATTGGCTAGAGTCAAGTACAAGCCAAAAACTTATAAATAATAGAGGCTAGCCTAGGTGCTCCTGCACCATCCTCCCCAAAATAAGAAGATCAATCCACCCTTGGATTGATGATGGTAGGATCAACTCCCATATTTTTTAACTTTGATTCTTTTATCCAAACAACATCAGCATCATTTTTTCCATGCCTTTTAATGAGATTCTCCTTGTACTCTTTAGTCCTTGTCTTTTTATAGACTCTTGTATCTAGTATGCTGTCTGGGCCTGTGACTGTAGCAATAGGTAATTGGAGATCCTCCACATCTTTGATCACTTCATGAAGAGTCTGATCCATGTCTTTCTATGGTCCTCTATAATGGACTAAGTCAACAATATTAAAAATGGGTGACAGTCCACTATCTTCCAGCAGTTCAACCTTGAATGCATTGTCACCATACTTAGCTAATATAGGACAGGGTCCTATCCTTCTCATTTGTAGATTGTGGGGGACTCCTTTTTGTCATCTTTACTTGTTGAGATGCACCATAACCAAGTCACCAACATTAAACTCAATTGTCCTTCTACTTTCATCCACTTTGGCTTTATGTTTTATGGTGTTCTCTGTCAATGTCTCCCTCACTGTTTCATGAATCTCTTGCATATCATATGAAAATTCATTAGCATATCCACTTCCTTTCACTCCATCTTTCAAATATCTCAATTCATAGACACCTCTAGGATGTAGGCCATATACTATTTCAAATGGACTCTTCCCCGTGGATCTATTTATGGTATCATTGTAGGCATATTCAGCTTGCACAATCAGTTGATCCCATTGTTGACCATACTCCTTAGTTAGGCATCTTAGAAGATTTCCAAGGCTCCTATTAACAACCTCAGTTTGACCATTGGCTTGGGGATGGTAGGCTAAACCAAAAGATAAGTTAGTGCCCAATCTTTGCCAACTCTCCACATACCTCCTAACATCAAGATTCATTCTAGGCCAAAAGTAAAACCTTGAAAAAAGGTCTTGAGTCTTAGTGATCCCAAAGTGACCACTCAAAGCACCATTATGCTTTTCTTGAATCAAATTCTCTCTAATGGAGCCTCCAGGAACACACAATTGATTCCCTTTGAACAAGAGATCACTTTGCAAAGTATAATCAGAATATTTACTATGAAAATGATTCTTGTATTCAGCACATACCTTGTAGATGTCAGCAAAGTCCTCATCATCTGCATATAAATCCTTGAAATGATCTATCCCCATGCTTTTCAACTAAATTTCTTGGAGTGTGAGGGCTCTTCTTGACAATGCATCAGCCACCTTGTTTAGAACACCCTTCTTATGCTTGATATTGAAGGTGTAAGCTTGTAGGTACTCAACCCACTTCATGTGCTTGTGACTCAACTTCTCTTGTGAATTCAAAAAACTAAGTGCTTGATTGTCTGAATGCACAATGAACTCCTTGGGAAGAAAGTAGTGCCTCCACTTTCTTAGAGCTTGGACCAATGCATACATCTCTAAGTAATATAAGGAGTACTTCCTCTTAGCCTCACTTAACTTCTCAGAATGGAAAGCCACCAATTTGCCCTCTTGGCTTAGAACAGCCCCAATTGCTACATTGCTAGCATTACATTCAATGGTGAATAGCTTCTCAAAGCTTGATAGCACCAAAATAGGTTGGGTAGCTATCCTCTCCTTCAACAACTCAAAGCTCTTGTTATCATCTTCATTCCACAAAAACTTGGTTTTCATACCTCCTTTGATAGTATCTAACATAGGAGCACAAATTGCACTAAATTGTCTTATGAACTTCCTATAGTATTGTGCAAGACCATGAAAAATCCTTACCTTAGTTGCTGACCTTGGAGTAGGCCAATTCATGATAGCCTCCACTTTGCTCTTATCCATTTTCAGATTGCCATGTGATAAGACAAACCCAAGGTACACTAATTCTGATTTGATGAACTCACACTTCTCCAAATTGATCATCAACTTCTCCTCATGGAGCTTCTTGAGGAAAATATCAAGATGTTCCAAATGCTCACTCTTTGTCTTGCTAAAAATCAGTATATCATCTAGATATACAACTACAAACTTTCCTATGTAGTCCTTGAGTACTTCATTCATGAGCCTCATGAATGTAGAGGGGGCATTTGACAAACCAAATGGCATGACAAGCCATTCATAAAACCTTTCATTAGTCTTGAAGGTTGTCTTCCACTCATCTCCTTCATGCATTCTTATTTGGTGATAGCCACTCTTCAAGTCTATCTTGCTATAGTACTTTTCTTCACCTAAACAGTCCATTAAGTCATCAATCCTACGGATAGGGAACCTATACCTTATGGTTATCCTATTAATCACCCTTGAGTTAGTACATAGCCTCCAAGTTCCTCCCTTCTTAGGTGCAAGTACAGTGGGTACAACACATGGACTAATACTCTTCCTAATTAGGCCTTGGTCTAAGAGCTCTTGTATTTGCCTTGCTATTTCCTCATTTTGTTGAGGGGTCATCTTATAGGCTTCTTTCTTGGGTAGGGTAGCTCCTGGGATAAGGTCTATCCTATGGCTTATGGCTCTTTGAGGGGGTAAGGCTAAAGGTTGACCATCACTTACAATGCCTTGGTAAGTCTACAACATACCTTGAATCTCCTTTGGTAATTCAATCTTCTTAATCACCTTGTCTTCACCTCCTTCTCTTGGTTTCAACACCAATGCATACCCTATACCTTCACTCTCTTCCATGGTTTGTAGGAAATCTTTTTCACCTACCATAAGAACATTTGGACCTGTTGTCTTTACTTTAGCATCCTCTAACAATCACTAAATTTTGACAGTTGTATTATCCTTATTGTAAGAATAGGAATTCTTTCCTCCGTCATGCATGGATTGGCAGTCAAATTGCCAAGGTCTACCTAGGAGAAAATGGAAGGCATCCATAGGAAACACATCACATAAAACTTTGTCTTTGTACCTTCCAATGGAGAACTCCACCCATGCTTGCTCATTCACTAATGCATGTTGGCCTTTGTTAAGCCAAGTGACCTTGTAAGGATTGGTATGAGGTCTCCTTGTCAACTTGAGCTTGCTAACTACCTCCTCTAACACTATATTATTAGTAGAACCTGAATCAACGATCACCCTACATACTTTCCCCATTATCTTGCATTTGATCCTAAACAAAGATCTCCTTTGGCTTGGCTCCTCCTTCACTGGTTCCTAGATTAGAGTCCTCCTCATCATGAGGTTCTCTCCTTCCTCTGAATTTAATGGAATCTCAAAATTCTTATCTGTTGCATTTGTGTCTTCATGAACAAGGTTATCTCTCTTATCACCTCCTTGTGATGAACCACCTTTCTCCAGGTATCTATAAGCAGGGTGCCCCATTTGATTGCAATGGTAGCACTTCATATTGGAAAAATAATTGCCTCTTCCTCCTTGTGATGAACCACCACTTCTTCCTCTAAAGCTAGAGTTATAATTTCTTCCTCTACCACCTCTACTTGAGCTTCCTTCTTCTTGCTCACTGAATTTTACCTCACCTTGAGCTCTTGAATCAGAACTTCTTCCATCATAGCCACCTCTTTGACCTTTGGTATCTTTGCTTTTGCCTTTGCCTTTGGAGCTTTCTTGTTTTATCTTTCTTTTCTCCTCTATCTTCAAGGCCATTTGATAGCATTTCCTAATGGATTTTAAATTCACTAGGCTCATCTCTTCTTGAATTGACCATTTGAGGCCATTCAAGTATCTTGCAAGCTTGATACTCTCATCTTCAACTACCTTGGATCTCAAACATAGTTTTTGAAATTCCTCGATGTAGGCTTTGACATCTAGTTCCTTTTGCCTCAGATTGTGTCTCCTCCTATGAAGTTGAACTTCATAATCATCAGGAAGGTAGGTTTTCTTCACTTTGGATACCATTCCCTTCCATGTCACAATAGAACCTTTTCCATCCTTTTCCCTCTCAGTTTGCACAAACTTCCACCAAGTAAGAGTTGAACCTCTTAGTCTAGACTTGGCCACCATTACCTTTTGTACTTTAGAGATACCATCACTTTCAAAATGGTTCTCAATGCTATCTATCCAATCCACAACTGAATTTGGATCCATTTTTCCACTAAAGAGTGGGACACCTTCTAAAGCCTTGCCACTCAATGCCTTCAATGCTTTTAAGAATGGCTCTTCAGGAAGAATAGGGTCAAGATTTGGTGCTTCTTCTTCCAACTCTAATTCCTTCTCCTTTTCTTCAGCTTCTTCTTTAAGATCAATCTTCTCCTTGCCCTTATCCGCTTTGTCTTGGACTTCACCCAAGAGCCGCTCCATTTGAGCTAGTCTTTGCCTTAACAATTTGTTATCCTCTTCTTGTTCCTCAACCTTCTTTTCTAGTTCAACATTAGTCACCATTGCTTTATCTAGTGTATTCTCTCCTACTAATTTAAAATATTGTAACATTAACCACAAGCTTGATCAACCTGGCTCTAATACCAATATGGTGTATGATAAGCTCCAAGGCTTGTTTTCACACCCTCCAAGAGACTTCACTTGCCTCCTAGTATTCTATTCCTCTATAGGATCTTCCAATAGGATTAGATAATTAAATAATACCTATTCAAACTCTTCTATAAGAGTCAATCTCTGAAAACATAACCTTGAATGATTAACACCTTAGTTTTGATTCACTTCTCCACGCTCACTTAGAAGGCCCTAAGTGCCAAATCTCCATAAACATGCTCCAAAATTGTAGGGATGTTCTCCATCATGTAAAAAATCATAATATTTCCCATTTGAACCATTTTGGAAGGATCTTGATTCATCTTCCAATCAGCTTCATCAATTCATCATGTAGAGACCTTAAAATAGGCCTATTACCTTGTAGCCTTCACAAGTCCGTTTTTCCCCTTTTTAGTAAAATTTTTCCAAAATAATACTTGATTTGGATACCCTTTTGGAATTTTTAAAACTTTCATTAAGGGTTCTGGGTCTGAAAGTGACCATACAGTGGGTTCCTATAAACAAGGACAAGAGGCCTAATAGGCCTAATTTCTAGGATTGAACTGTGGTTTTGATAGAAAACTTGCTCAAACCAAATCCTAAATGATCGGTATGACTCATATATTATTATAATGGATAGATATGATATTGAACTTCATGAAAAATTATTGGATCAGTACGGATACGTACAACCATGCAATGTTTCTTCACTCTTTTCACCTCTAGACCTCTAACCGGGCTGCACAAACTAACCTAGGGCCTAGCATATAAAATAGTTCTTCATTCTTTCATGACTCCTAACTCCTAAAAATATGTAAAAAAGTGACTCATCTTCCATTTCCATCTATCATGAATTATTATCCATGGTTATATTTCATGGAGGAGCCATGACTCTTTAAACTACTCAAAACAAGCTGAAAATAGATTGCCTGAACTAAAACGCCCAAAATCAGTACTTAGATGAACTCAAAATGACCTACTATTCAAATGAAAAAGTTCATAAAAAACCTATATAACACTAATCCAGAATTATATTTAGTCGTTCAATCCATTAAGTATGACTATCAACACAAACACCAGTAAAAATCTGCTAAAAATGCTTGCAAAGCTCTCTTAACTTTTTCTAAACTATTACAATGACTCCATAATACTTTGTGTTCTAGTCTTGGGTATCAATAGATGCCATTTCCTTCCTTTTAGGGCCTATTTTCTACAGCATAACCATCCTATAACTTAGGGAATCCAAAGATACCGGAATGACATGCACTCTTTTGCAATAATTGCAAAATTGAAGACAACTTCTTCTCAACACTTGGCAACTTTGTCATGTGCCTCAATCCTATATTCTAGGTCTCATGACCACCTATTTTTCATGGATCCAAGGCCATTTATGACCTTATGGCATCTTTACAACAACCATTATGTGTTTAGAACGCATTTAAGACTCCGACTTAAGCTAAGCTCCTAACACTAGAAAATTGAAATAACAACAAACAAAGGTGAATTAGTGACCTTAGTCCTAGTGACTAATTCACCTAACCAACATTGAAAATGACCTTCTAAGGTCTACAAACAAAAAAATCTATCCACTTGACTTGGCTAGAGTCAAGTACAAGCCAAAAAATTATAAACAATAGAGGCTGGCCTAGGTGCTCCTGCACCAAGTATCCTGATACGAAAATTGCCAAATATCGTATGAGATTGTACGGAATAGAAAATAAAAATCAAAGCTTTGAAAGTAATGTGTCAAAAAAATTGTAAAATCAAAATGGAAACTCATTGCAGGGTCCCATGGTGGGTGCCAGAAATGTGTGTTTGAAAATTGTATGTAGCTGGAGACACAACATTTCAGTAAAACATTAGAGGTTAGAAAATCCAAAAATTTGCAAATAAACAGCTATTACTAACTAAGTGATTTACTACCTTCTAGTAAGTGCGAGTATGTTATTCTCATAATTAGACCGAGATAAGTGACAATACAACACCTAAACAAAGGATTTAATGATGAAAGATGAATGCAAATTAATCTATTTTTTTATTTTCTATGCAATATATATGAAAAACTATATGAGAATTGATCTAAAAATGAATTGAAATGAATGAAATCTAATCTATCAATGATATGGAATTGCTATGAAAAATGAATGAAAACAAGAATCCAAGAAATAGCACAATCTCACAAATCACCAGATCGCACAAGCCAAATTCTCCAAATTCACAGGTTGAAGGATCATTTGAGAAGGATTGAGCCTTGTTTATATTGAAATCCAGAGTTTGAGAATGCATGGAAAAAGCCAAAAATATCTCCCTGATCAATATAGATTAATTGTTGAGTTATCATAAAATCAGAAAGAGTTAACTTATAAAATCATGCAAAATAACTTTTTAACTCAAATCAGGAGTTCAAATCAGTTTTTCAACTCACAATCACATGTTGAGTTCAAAAAGTTAACAAATTGAATTGAATTGTTGATTTAGAGTTTTAACTGCTTTTCTGAATGTGCATAGATAATTATGAATTTATTTAATATTCCAAGATAAATTCTCAACTTAACTGATTTTTGACTAAAAATAACTTATTTACGGGTTAATCAATTTTAATCAAACTTTATCCAAAATTATATCATTAAATTTGACAATTTGATTTAATCAATTAAATAAATGTTCAATTGATTATTTTTAGAGAATTTGATTTATTGTCAAATAAAAATAATATTAGTTAGGAATAAATGTAATTAAATCTAATTAAATGATTAAGTGGCAGAATTAAATTCAATTAATCAAATATTTGACATATTTAATTAATTAACTTTAGGATAAATCAAATAATATCATTTATCACCAAAAAATATTTAATTAAAGATAATTAAGATAAATTATGAATATTTAGGAATATTCCCCGATGCAAAATTTAGATAGAATCGATCAGGGTTTTGATAATTTGATGTGCCGATGTGTCTTAGGTTAGGACTTTTATGTCAATTTCGATTGATTTGTTGATGTAGGGGGTCAATGGTCCTATAGCCCATTTTTGGGGGTATTACATATGTATCTCCTAAGAAGTTCAAAAACAACATAAGAGCTAGCACAAAACCTTGATCGGTTGGAAAAGGTAAATTGAAGGATAGAGAAAAGTCTATTTCCCATTCCCTTGACCTTGGTAAAATAAAATTTAAAGGGAAGAAAAGTGTTTCTTCCCACTCTATAGATAAAGGGAAAGATCTAACAATAGATGACCCTCCAGTCTAGAAAAGTAGTTTCCTAAACCTCCCCTACCTCAAAAGACTCTTATTCATCTTAGCCTACTACTTATATGGAGAAAAAGACCTAGATTTCCCCATGATTTGAATGTTGAATCTCATTACTTTAAGTCTAAACAAGAATAAACTAATGACATTTTGGTTATTGCTAGAAATGGAGTTGTCAATTTTTTAAAATTCATCAAATGGAGCTTTCATAAAATCAAAGAAATAAAGATAATATAGAGGGAAATGAGTATAAAATTGTAGGTGATTGAGAATAGTGGTAGTGATAAGAGAAACAAAAAGGGAAATAAATATAATGAGTTGTGGATTGAAGAACAGAAAAATGTGTGGCAAACTACCTTTAGAAAATTGTTGAGGCTATTGGTTAGCTAAAGAATGACTATGAAGGAAAGGTCTCTAGTCTTGAGGAGAAATTAAAGAATATATAGGAACCACTTTAGGCTATTATGAATCTCAATGACAACATCATTAATACTAATTCTAAAGGTATGAATACTATGATGGGTAATCTAGATAATGTGTATCAATAGAAGCTAGTTGTGGAGCTGAACATTGATAAAGATAAAGCTCAGGTAAAGTCAACAGTGCTCAACAAGAGAACTAGATAAAACCTCAAGAGAAAGGCAAAAAAGGCCCCTCAAGTTATAAATGAGATCAAGAAGGTTATGCTGAATATGAAATAGGTCGAGCCAAAATTTGTTCACAATTTGAAGAATCTGACATAGTTTCATTTATTCTTTTTTGGGTTTTTGTTGTTTTTTTCTCTCTGTATGTTGTCCTTGATGTCCAAACACTAACCTTGTAGGCATGCTCAAGGAAATACTACTTGATGTTAATGTTGTTTTGGATTCAGTTTAGATTCAAGGCAATGATGCAATTACATTTGATATTGATAAGTTTTCTTCAATAGGTATATATATTGATGTTATTTCAATCATTTGATACATATATGTTGACATACATATTTAATGATATATTTGATGATCATTTTTTTGTATGGAAACTTGATCATATTTATTAAAAATTATTTTATGTGATAGTTGGTTGATTAGCATCATTTCTTACTTTGACTTACAAGTTCATCTCCAACTCATGTAGTCAGATTACATGTCAAGATTCATGTCTAATTTGAAATACATGACAATCATTTATCCTGTATGACTTGGAACTTGAAATTAAAAAGGGGTCATAGTTCTACAGAGGTTGTGGTTTTGGTCGACATTACCTAAAGAGCATTATTTGAGTGTTTATTTTGTGCATTTTTAGCACCAAAGTGATATCAACATTAAATTGGGCTTAATGGCATCAAGTGATGTTTTTGATTTATTAAGTATATTTATTTGTTGAATAAATATTATCTCTCATACTAGGTCTCTAGCCATGGTAGGGCATGACATTTGGAATTCACTATGATCTTTGTAGCTACCAAGGTGTTTGAGATTTTCCAGGAAGCTAGTCCTAACTATATGTTTGTCATTGATGAAAATATATGGTAAGTAGCATGCATGGGAGACTTATGTAGTAAGATTTGAGTATATGTAGTATGGACATGTTATCAACATGATATCATGGATGCAAAGGTTAATTGTTAGTATAGACAGTTATGTAGCAACTTGTGTCAGTAGTGTTCCTGACAGAGTTAAAGGAGGTGTTCTATGAATGATTGTCTGTACAGTTATCATGGGGCCTTGCACATTTGAATGTGTGATGGAGACATGTTAGTGTTATTACAATCATGGACGTAGAGTCTGATGTGTAGTAGAAGTGAAGTTATGTAGTCATCATTCACTAGTTGCAGTTTCTTGTGTTTATCTAGAAGAGCCGACAAAGATTATATTAGTACAGGAGTTGCACCTATCATTTCAGTATGCATTCTTGGATTAGTGATTGGAGTAGAGTTAAGAATGTTTGGTTAAGATCTCATGATGTAATTCAGCTTGAGGAGAAATTATCAATTAATTTGGTAGAGCCGACAATGTGTAGTGTGCATCTACACTTATTGATTTGGACAAGTCCCAGTTTGTGTTCCGTGCTTAGTAGAGATGACTAAGATATTATTGGAGATTATTATTGTTTCTCTAATATGATTTCAAGGTGGTTCTAACAAGACAAATTGATTATATCATTTAGAGGAAAGATACTTATAGCCGGTCATTTTTTATTGCTATAAGTATGACATGGAGATGAAAGATTAGAGCAAAGCAGAGAGTGAAAATTATTGTGTCATCAAAGAGAGGTCTATGTGATAGAGAAGATAGAGTGTTCTATTCATTGGAAATAATCAAGATAGGAGGTCTACATCGTAGCTCACCAAGATCCAGATATAGTGTGTATCTATTATTCTAAAGGTTGCTGCCTTCACCCCTTTGAGAAGTGAGCTCTTAGACATTGCATCCTCACCCCTAACAAGGTCAACCATAAAAGACTCCTAACAAGGTTTGACCTTTGACCAGGTCACTGTACTTATTGCATTGTAAAGATAAACTCCTAACAGGGTTGTAAGATCTTCTAACAAGAATCATTATACACTAGTCTAGTTTATTAGTGGATGTTAATTCCCACTAGGGTTTTTACCTATTTGGGTTTCCCTGTAACCAAAATATTGATGTTGTGTTCAAGAGTTCTTTCATTATGTTTATGCTTAAAGTTTAAGTATACTTAATTGGATAAAGAATTGAAACTTGTAGATAAATGATTCACCCCCCGCCCCCTCCCCCCCCCCACCCCCCCGCCCCTCTCAGTTATCTCTTGGGACAATTCCTAACAATTGGTATCAGATCCAAGTTCCTTGGAGAGAAATTTTTACATCTTGAGGTTGATCAGATGGCATTCTTTAGAAAAGACGGTCCTAAGTTTAATAGAGAGAACTATCTTTATTGGAAGAACAAATGGTGACACATTTGTAGTGCATTACTTTTGAAGTTTTTGAAGTGGCTATCAAAGAAGTTAAGATCCCCTCTCTAGAAGATCTTGCAAAGGAAGATGCTACAAGAAAGAAAAAGGATTTGTTCCATTAGAATGCAATAGCCAAAGAATCCCTTATCAGTGCCTTATCTGATAGTGAGTTTTTAGAGATAAATAAAGTAGAAACAACTTACAAGATATGGAAGCACCTAGAAGACATGTTTGAAGGAGATACACAAGAAAAGAATGCACACAGAAAGACATGCATGAAAAGATACAATGTATTAGAGATGCTACCTAAAGAAGACATCAGAGCTTACAACCAAAGGATCAATGAAGCAGTTGTTGGAATCAGCAACAATAGTAGAGAGATCTTGGAGGAAGACATTATGGATAAGTTGATGACTACTCTTACAGAAGAGTATGAAAACAAGATCAACATCCTTGATGAGACCATGCAGCTTACAACAAATTTCAAGAGAGAGACCTTGATCAGCAAAATTTCAACTTTTGAGATTTCAAGATTGAAGATAGAGCCTGAAAGTGAGACAACCTTCAAAGCATCTATCCATGGTAAGAAATCCTTAAACACTTCTGGTAATTTTGATGATGAAGATGAAGATAAAGAGATAGATGATATTATTGCTATGATTTCTAAGAAAGAAAGAAAAGGAAAAGGAAAGTATGAAGGTCGGTTACCTTCCAAATGTTTCTCATGTAATAAGATTGGTCACTTTGCATCTAAGTGTCCTACAAGAGTTAAGAAATTTAGAACTAACTACAAGCCTAAGTATACAAAAGAATGTTACTATGCTGGTAATGGAGTTTCTGATGATAATTCAGTTGAAGATGAAATTGGATTCATTTCTATTATGGAGAAGATGTTTGATGAGATGGATCGTGAAGATGAGAAAAAGGAACAAGAGCTAGCATTGATTTCACAAGAAGACATAATGATAGATTGGATTATAGATAGTGGTTGTTCACATCACATGATAGGTGATAAAGATAGATTTTTTCATCTAGACAAATACAAAGGTGGCATGGTTAGATTTGGAGATAACACTCCTAAACCTATCATTGGTAGAGGAGCTATCACATTGGATGGAAAGAACAACACTGATGATGTTTTTTATGTAGATGGTTTGCAGCATAACCCTCTTAGTGTTGGACAGTTGCTTGAAAAAGGTTATAGGTTGGAGTTAAAAGAAAATAAGTGCGTCATTAAAAACAAGGATGGTGTAATGATTACATCAAGTTCAAAGACTAAAGGTAATGTTTTTCAGCTTAATTCAGAAGCAAGTTGTTTTGTTGCTAAAGTAGATGACAGTTGGCTATGGCATAAAAGACTATGTCATATTAATTTTGATAACATAGTAAAGATAAGAAATGTAAAGGAAATAAGAGATCTACCTAGCATAGAAAAGCTAGTTGATACTATTTGTAGAGAATGTGTGATGGGAAAGCATATGAGGAATTAATTTAGAAGAAAGCATAATTCAGTAGAGAACAAGTTGGAACTGATTCATATAGACCTATGTGGACCAACTCAAACAAGATCATACTATCGTGAAAGGTATTTCATTTTTTTTGTTGATGATTATTCTAGAATGATGTGGGTTGCATTCTTGAAAGATAAGTCAAAAGCATTTGAGAAGTTTAAAATATTCAAAGCTAAGGTTGAGAATGAATCTGGACTAAAGATAAAGTGTCTAAGATCAGATAGAGGAGGAGAATTCACCTCTGATAGATTCTATGAGTACTGCAAAGAACATGGCATAAAGAGACCATTGAGTACACCTAGAACCCCTCAGAAAAATGGTATTGCAAAGAGAAGGAATAGGATCATCCTTGATATAGTGCACACCATCATGATTGAAGAAAAAGTTATACACACCTATTGGAGAGATGCAGTCATTACAACAGTCTATACCATCAATGGAATAAAATTGAAGCCTGACGCAGACAAGACACCTTATGAGCTATGGCTTGGTAATGTTCCCATAGTAAAATACTTTATAATCTTTGGAAGAAAGTGCTACATCAAGAGGGATGAAGCAATAGGAAATTTTGATGCAAGAAGCGATGAAGGGATTTTCCTTGGTTACTCTACTAAAAGAAAACCTTATAGATGTTTTAATTTGAGATTGATGAAGATCACTGAAAGTGCTCATGTTAAGATTGATGAAAATTTTATGGTTCAAGAAAGATATCATGGTTATGCACCTATGATTGAAGAAGAACCCAGTCCTTCCACTAGTGAGACAATTGTTGAAGAGATTTTTGACAGTATTGATGTATTATTCAATGACCCTAAAACAAGTGAAGAAGAAACTCAGAAGGAAGATGAGACAGTATCACCTAAAGTTCCAAAGTTTACATCTAGATATCACTCTAAGGATGACATCATTGGAGATCAGAGTAGCAAAGTCACAACAAGATCAAAAGTAAAGAGTCTAGCAGGCAATGAAGCAGTATGTTTACTATCTCAAATTGAACCTTTAAGTGTTGAAGATGCATGTAATGATTCAGATTGGCATGATGCTATAAAAGAACTAGATTAAATTATTAAGAATGATACCTGGAACTGGTCCCAAGACCTAGTGATAAGAATGTGATTGGAACCAAGTGGATATTAGATGAATGAAGATGGTACAGTAGTAAGAAATAAATCAAGGTTGGTATGCAAGGGATATGCACAAAGAGAAGGTATTGATTATTCAGACACATTTGCACCTATGAGAAGATTAGAAGCCATTAAGTTGTTTCTAGTTCATGCAACATTCAAAAACTTTAAAGTTTATTAGATGGATGTTAAGTCAACATTATTGAATGGAGAATTAAATGAAGAAGTATACATTGAGAAGCAAGAAGGATTCACCTTATCAAACATGCCTGATATGTTATGGAGATTGAAGAAAGCCCTCTATGGACCTAAGAAATCCCCTAGAGCTTGGTATGAGAGACTTCATGGATATCTAGAACAAAAATTAGATTCAAGAAAGGAGCAGTCAATTATAATCTATTTATAAGAGAGACATCTAAAGTTTTACTACTTATAGCTATATTTGTTGATGACATTATTATATCTTAGGGGGTAATGACAAACTTAGTGTAGAATTTGCTAAGGAGATGCAGAGCGAGTTTGAGATGAGCATGATTGGACCTATCAAATACTTTTTGGGATTAAATGTGCAACAAACAGAGAAAGGTATTTTCATTAATCAGTCTAAGTATGTGAAAGAAATATTGAAGAAGTTCAAGATGGATGATTGCAAGCCAGTGAGTACACCTATGATAACAGGATGCAAGATTACAAGAGAAGATGATTCTCTAGTAGTAGATGTAACATTGTACAAGTCTATGATTGGTAAACTCATATATCTCACTCAATCTAGACCTGATATTTCTAATGCAGTTGGCATAGTTGGAAGATTTGCAATAGAGCCTGAACAAAGTCACCTCAAGGTAGTAAAGAGAATATTCAGATATTTGAGGGGCACTATAGATTATAGTCTATGGTATCCTAATTCATAGAATGTTGAGCTTCATGTATATACAGATGCAGATTGGGAAGGATGCATTGATGATAGAAAGAGTACATTAGGAGGAGCAATATTTCTTGGTGATAGACTAGTCACTTGGAAAAGCAAGAAGCAAAATTTTATTTCTTAGTCAACAGTAGAAGAAGAATATGTAGCAGCAACTTTGAATTTCTCTACAATTGTTTGGATCAAGTAGATGATAAAGGATTTTGGAATTTATATTTATTATCCTATTTTTATTCATTGTGATAACACTAGCACTATCAACATGTCAAAGAATCCTATGATGCATGCAAAGACAAAACACATAGAGATAAAGTATCACTTCCTAAGAGAGAAAGTGGAAGAGAAAGAAGTAAATTTGGACTATGTGAGTACTAAAGATCAGTTAGCAAACATATTCACAAAACCTTTACCAAAGGATAATTTTGAGTATCTCAGGGAGAAGCTGGGAGTAATTCCCTTCCCTGATTCTGATTAGAGAAAGTGAAGAGAGCATCAGTCCTCAGTGACTGACGGATGGTCGACTACTCTACTTCAGGAGTAGTACTGGTGCTTAAATGTTTAGCGCCCTTTGTCATTGATGTCAAAGGTGGAGTAGTATATAGTCATGAAAAATAGTATTAAAGGGGGAGTACATACAGAATTAAGGAGTAATATATAGCAGCAAGGAGAGTAGTATTCAATCATGGAAGCAGTTCAGTGGAGGAAATGGAAAATATTGAAGAATATTGTAGTAGATGGAGGATTCACCCTTGGGGGATTTTTTATGAGGAAATGGAGAATGTTATAAAATAATTTTTCATTTGGATTGGTGGTTTTTTTCATTCCATATGTTTCCATCAATGCCAAAGGGGGAGATTGTTGGAGATTTGCCAGCAAGTCAGTGCTGACTATATGTTTGTCATTGATGACAACATATGGTAAGTAGTATGTGTGGAAGACCTATGCAGTAAGCTTTGAGTATATGTAGCATGGACATGTTATCAGCATGATATCATGGATGCAGAGGTTAATTGTTAGTAAAGATAGTTATTTAGTAGCTTGTGTCAACAGTGTTCTTGACAGAGTTACAGGCAGTGTTCTGTGAATGATTATCTGTATGATTATCATGGGGCCTTGCGCATTTGGATGTGTGATGGAGACATGTTATTTTTGTTACAATCATGGATGTAGAGTCTAATGTGTAGTAGAAGTGAAGTTATGCAATCTCCATTCACCAGTTGCAGTTTCCCGTGTTTATCCAGAAGAGCTAACAGAGATTATATTAGTACAGGAGTTGCACTTATCATTTTGGTATGCATGCTTGGATTAGTTATTGGAGTAGAGTTAAGAATTTTTGGTTAAGAGCGCATGATGTAATTCAGCTTGAGGAGAAAGTATAAGTGAATTTGGTAGAGCTGATAGTGTGTAGCATGCATCTACACTTATTGATTAGGACAGGTCCCAGTTTGTGTTGCATGCTTAGTAGAGCCAACTAAGATGTTATTGGAGAGTATTATTATTTCTCTAATATTATTTCAAGGTGTTTCTAACAAGCTAACTTGATTATATCATTCAGAGGAAAGATACTTATAGTCGGTCATTTGTGATCGCTAGAAGTATGACATGGAGATGAAAGATTAGAGTAGAGCAAAGAGTGTGAATTATTGTGTCATCAAAGAGAGGTCTATGTGATAGATAAGATAGAGTGTGCTATTCATTGGAACTGATCAAGATAGTAGCTCTACATTGTAGCTCACCAAGATCTAGATATAGTGTGTATCTATTATTCTAAAAGTTGTAGCCTTCACCCCTTTAAGCAGTGAGCTCTCAAATAGTGTGTCCTCACCCCTAACAGGGTCAATCATAAAAGACTCCTAATAGGGTCTGACCTTTGACCAGGTCACTGTACTTATTGCATTGTAAAGATCAACTCCTAATAGGGTTGTAAGATATTATAACAAGGATCATTATACACTAGTGTAGTTTATTAGTGGGTGTTAATTTCCACTAGGGTTTTTACCTATTTGGGTTTCCCCTTAACCAAAATATTGGTGTTGTGTTCAAGAGTTCTTTCATTGTGTTTATGCTTAAAGTTTAAGTATACTTAATTGGATAAATAATTGAAACTTGTAGATAACTGATTCACCCCCCCTCTCTTAGTTATCTCTTGGGACTATTTCTAACACAAGGTAGCTGTAGGAAATGTGGAAGTTGAAGTTAGTGGTTGAGAAAGGAAGTATGAAAAATTGTGAGAATTTCTATTCACAGATTATGGTATATTGAAGAGATTTGCATCGTGAGATATTTACTAGGTTTATTCACTCCACTATTCTATTTTTTTATCTTGGGTTTTTTATTAAGTTCTTTTAGTCAAAAGGCCTAACATCTCTATATTTATTGTGATTATGTTGTTCTTGGTGTTTTGATTCAAAACCCTTTGTCAGGTCTATTATCTTTTAACTCGAGTTTTAAGTTTGTTGTTTCTTTGAATACATGTGTTAAACTATTGAGTTTTTTTTTCATGCTTAGCTTTGAGTCAACCAGTTATCAATTTAATAGTCGATTATCACATGGGTACTATTATTTATATTTTATTCCTATTAAAGATGTGTAATGGTACCCTAAATCGAAACCCTTATCATTTATTTTTTTATTTCTGGTAAAAACTATTTTCAAGGGTGTGTGAGTTTGTTTGTCAACACATGTATATAATTACTCTCAAGCCTTACCAACTCATAGTTTTGTTGAAATATTGTGGTTACTTTGGGTTAGTACAGTTAGTTTATCTTAACCTAAGTATACAGCCTTTGTAATGTCATAGATATACAATTGAAATGTATGTTATGATTCTCAAGCCCATGTAAGGCCTCTAATGTCAAACCCAAGTGTGGATTATGCTTGCATTTGTGTTTAAACTCATCTTATCAGTCTATGGTTAAGGGTTTGGTTAGTCTTTTTGGTCACTCATCTTATTTTATGAGAAAACCTTGGTTAATAGTGATATTTGGAGAAAAAATTTACATTTAATAAAAATATTAATTGATGAACATTTTCTTTACCATGGCTATCCAATTTAATAATCACGTGAATTAGATGCATAATCAGTTTTGCTATCCTAGTTGGTTTTATAATTGCAGTTTGTTTATCTCAAACTCTTTTTGAGACTTCATTAACGATATCTATTTGAAAAGAAGTATGCACTTGAAAAATAGTGTTCTGACAATTTTTGTAGATTGGTTTTACTTCGAAGTTACATTTTTTAGCTCAATGGTATGGAATACTTTATATACATGACAATGAAGAAGGATTAATTATAAATAGAGTGAGATTGTATTTTTACATGAAATGGCTATTTTTAATTGTACACATGAAATATACAATCAAAAGTCTTGATTGAGAATATAACAATCTTAATCTCATAGTATGCATTGTTTGATACAAATCTCAATTTGTATTCAATAATGTATGGTATTGGATCGAAATTACTATACAATCAGATTTTATCACTCTGTATGAATTAGATATTGTTTAAAATGAGGTATCATAATTCCAAAAAATTATTGATAAGGCTAGTGAGGCATTTCTATCAATGAGTCATATATTAGCTAGTGAGGCATCTTTATTAGTGAGACAACACAACTAATGAGGTTTTTGTAGAAAGCTTTTCCAATTAATCTAGTTCAAGATATTTCAACTAGTTTTATTCCCCATGAAGGTTTCCACTCAGGTCATTTATGGTATTATATGTTATCTCTTATGTGTTTCTATTTCATATTTGTCTATTGTCTAGATCATATAGTAAAATGGTGTATAATATTCATCTTCTTTATGTGTTCACATGTGTGTGATGTTGATTATGATTTTTATATTCATTGTTTCATATAGTACATTGTACATATTAAGTTAAGATGTTGGTCAAAATGATTGTAATATTCATTACAAAAGTATTCCTGATACTTGTTTAGCCAAATGTCATTGTAATTTGAAAAAGTTGTGTAATTTTATTTTTTGTCATCCAAAAAGATTGAATTTTTTATTATGTTTGATCAAAAAATAAGTCTAGTCTTTGAAGGCACTGATTCACACCCCGTCCCCCTCTTATTGCCTTTTTGTACTACATTAATTGGTATCAAAGAAAAACCTTGGGGTTATCTAGTAATCGAGCATTCAAAATGGATGAATACAAAAGAAACAAAGGTGAAAAGATAATTACTAGTGTCAAGTCTAGCAAATTTATATCTTAGGAAAATATTTTGCCGCTTGATATTAAAATTAATATCGTTCAGTCAATTCTATAGTTAATAAGGGAGTTCAAATTTTGAGTATGGTAGAACAAGAAATTATAGATGTTGAGAGTCAAGTTGATTTTGAAGGAGAGTTGTTATTTGTTCTTAATAAATTAAATATATTTAGGAAAGAAAACCAAAACTTAGAAAAGAAACTTCAAGAAGAAATAGAGATTAATGCTAAAATTGTTTTAGCTCTTGATAATGTAGAAAAAAAAATCTCATATTATATGAATCATCTTAAAGAAATTAAGAGGATAGTGGATGTTACCAAATCCAATGTTATAGACAAGACAAGTGAGCATAAAAAAGTAGAGGCAAATGTAGTTTTAGTAAGAAAGGAACTAAAAAAGATGTCCTACAAGTCACATAAGAATCTTCAATTTGAGGATCGTACAAAAAGGCTATATGAGATGTTGGATAAGAAGAAGCATCACAAAGTTGTTTATGGATTAGGGTATGAAAGGGAAAAAAAATTAAACTCTAAATAAGTATCAACATGAAATAGTATTTTTAATAAAAAAATGGACAAATTTCAAGGTTGGAAAATACTTGAGAGAGGAAGCTTTATCATAACTATCATTTTGTTACTCCTCAAGCTGAAAGAATCAAAGAAAAAAGTAACAAAGTCTTGGAAAAAGAGATTTCTTTTGAACAAGATAAGTTTAGAAGATCTTCTCATACCAGATAGTATCAAATAATAAGGTTTGAAAAAAAAATCATGGTTATCATTCTTTGTGCTATCAATTTGGTCATAAAGCATTGAAATTTTGTAGTCTTGCAAAGAAAGATGTGTTGGAATTTATAAATAGTAATGTCACATGTTATAATTGTAATCATACTGGTAATTTTGCAAAGGATTGTGTCAAATAGGAGTTAAGGTATGAATATTCTCATAAAGGGTCTTACAAAAATACCTTAATGAAATCAATTGAAAACAATAGAACAATGAAAAGATTCAAAATGATTTGGAGAAGAAAGTATGGACAAAAGAAAGAAAAATTGGATATCAATAGTCAATATGGGCTTATTTGAAAAATAGAAATTTGGTATTATGATACATGTTTGATATTTTCTTTATTCTTGGTATGTCACATTTTTATCTATGATGACTCTTAGCGGTAAATTTTTACATAATATTCATTACGGTTATAAATCTCAGTAGATCTTGAAACTCAAAATTTTTTGTTAGCATTTGACAACATGATCATATCATTATTTTATTGGAGTATGGATACTTTTCTTTGAAAAGAATATTAAGGATATTGACTTGTTTATACTATAGCTCAGGGAATTTAGAACTTCAAAAGTCAATTACTATACTACATGCCTTGAGATATATTTGATGATAGATGCATTGCTATGATAAAAATATTTGTTTTTCACGTTAGTGATACATAAAAATGTTATGATGGTTTTCTATTGTATAGTTTTTTTTTATCACATTCAGTAGTTGACAAAATTGTATGACTTAAAGTGTGGTGCTTATATTGGGGACTAACTATTTCTGGTTTAAAGTTTTCCACGAGGAATATTGCAGGTGATATTTATTTGGTTTATAGTATCGTAAATATTTGGGGTAGTATTTGTTTGATTTTCTTTTAGGCATATATTTATTATGTAGAACAAGACAAGTGATGACACATTACAATTCTTAGTATTGTCACATGGTTTATTTTGATTTGTGATACTTATGATGATCACCTCACATATATATTTTATTTTTATTTGAAAGAAGTACAACATCTGTATAGGTTGTTTGATAAAACATGACAATATGTCCTTGGTGTTTTTATCACAAGATTACTTGGCAATGGCGATATTTGAGTTTTAGTTTTCCTTTATTCGATTTCATATAATCATATGTAATTTGATCAATGGAAATGAGGTACATTTTATTTTGATCCTTTTCTATAATGGAACCATCTTCTTCATGATTATTTGACAAACATTAACTTTATAATATTATTGTCATGGTTCTTAAATGGATAGGAGATATAGTGGTTATGCTTAGACACTTTGATTTTTTAGGTACATTGATACTAATGTATATCACCACAATACCTTTGGAGGTTCATAGTGGCTCATAGTGAATTGAAGTTTAGTATCCTCATGAAAATTTTTGAGATATATAGATAATTCATCCCTTTGGCATCTTTTATTTACATGTTGTCATTTAAATGTTGTGTTTATTTCAGATACACCCTGAGGTCAGATTTTAAACTTCTTTCACTTGGAATTGATTGATTCAAACTTACTACGAAGTATTCATTCTAATGGTTACCTTTAGTTAAGTATTCTCTATTTTGAGATCTTTGATATGATGCTGGTTTTCACTCTTCATTGCTTCATAAAAGTGTTATCAAAACTAAACAATAACATCTGGTTTCTAAAAATAGCACTTGTGATATTTGCATTTCATATAGGACCAATTCTTCACACCTTTTCTTATCCTTTGTTTCCCTTGATAAATTATAATCACTATTTCTTATATGATTGATTAGATTTGATTTTATGATGAAGAAGTTTCTTTCTTCATGATCATACCTTTGACAAATGCTACACTTATTTTCTTAGATTTTTATTGGTTTCTATTATTTCCTATTAATTCTAGGATCATATGAGTTCTTTGTTGTTCTATGTTTGCATGGATAACCTACTAGTACTCATGTTTTGTAGTGCAATTATGGCTTTTGAATTCTTTACATTTTTCTACATCACCTATACTATAGGGGCTAAGTATCATTGTAACTCAAGTAATGTGATGACCCTCTTGTCTTTTTCTTCTTGAAACTTCTTCACCTTGTGTGTGATATTTTTACTTTAGTACTGTATACTTTTACAAAGCTTATGATGGGATCAAACTTGTTAACTAAGTTGTCAAGTTCTTGTTGTTCTTCATCTCTTCTCACCTCCAAATCCTTGGTAAAATCTGAAAACTTGGACACTTTAGTCACTAATTGACCGACTTCCTTTGGTGTGACCTTAGTTACAACCACTAGTCCTAAAAGTATCTCCTTATATTTTCCAATCTTCTCCACAAATTTCACTATTCTTTTCTTCTCAAAATGAGACTTTTCTAGTTTCATTATTGTAGTCTCACTATCATAAGTTTGATCATCTATAGCCTTAATAAATGTTTCTATCAGATCAATCACTATTTCATTTATGTCATATTTTTCATTAGGAATTAGACCTACTAGAATATCTCTAGCTACCTTTAGTACTCTAGCCTTCTTCTTCTCTTTAGCCTTGTCTCTTTGTGCCTTGAGCATCATCTCTTCATAAAATTTAACTAATTCCTTAGAGAAAAATTTGGTGATATCAATAGGAATTTTAATATCTTCATCTTCTTCTTCTTCTTCCTCTTCTTTTTTAGTCATCGATTTATGTTTCTTCTTTTCACTTGTTTCTCCTAAAATCAACCTCCTTGGCACTGATACCATATCCTCTACCTCTTTAAGGTTTTCTACTTTATGTCATGTCATCAGTTCTTCAGACTATACATGTACCTTCAGATAGTTGCTCAATGTTTAATCCTAGATTTCATTTAATTTTTCAATAAGTTTTCTTCTTATGGCAAGTGACTTCTTTAGTTTTTTCTACACCTCATTGCTCATCTTGTGTTCATTCTCAAGTTGTGTCACATACCTCTAATTCTCCATGATTTTGGATATTTACCTCAAGAGGTTAGGCTTATCACCAAGAAGACTATTTATCTGATACCAATTGTTAGTATTTGATGGTACTGAGAAGGGGGGTGAATAAGTACAAATAGTTAACCTACTAGTTCAACCACTGATCTAAATAAATTTAGTAGTAACTTCAATATAAAAAAACATATAAATGATGCAATGAAATAAAATCAAACAACATCATACATCCACACATGCATCACACATAACACACTAATTTATCTCATGGAAACCCTCAATTAGAGGGATAAAAACACGGTGGGGATGGCACCCACAAGCCCTTCATTGAAATAAAATTATTTTCTCTATGAGGAGCTACAAATACCCTTTTTGAGGGTTCACCCTATTATGAGTGACTAGTACACTGTTAAGAGTACAATGATATCTGTTAAGATATACCTCTCTAGAGGATTTAATACTCTTTCTGCGAGTCCACCCGATTAAGGGATTTATAATAAAAGACCTATCAAAGTCCACTTGGTTAAGGGATTTTTCTTGTTGTAATTATTAGGGAGAAAAAAGTAATGTTCTAGATATAGCATTTCTTTCCTATTAGATCCAATTTGTTCTCTTCTCTCTGCAACTTCTCTCTGATCTTCTTCTTCTCAAAACCCTGATCACAACCCTAGCAATCTCTAATTTCACTTCATACGATCAACCAATAGTAACAACTTCATCATCATTTTCAATAAGAGAAGTACCAATTATATACCCAACTTGCACCAACATCAAATATACCAAGAATAAAATTCAAGTACTTTCCCTCTCAAGTACCACACACCAAAATTAAAGTCTTGATGTAAAACACATTTTTCCATGACTGCATGGGAAAAAATAAGATCTACAAGTTATATCTCCGAGGTATTCAAACACATTTTGACTTCTCCAATGTATTTCTCTAAATCCACATCATTTCATTTTTCAAGTGAATAAGTGATATCTCATAAAATCCTTATATCATCTACAAAACATCACCATATCAGCTATAATCAAGTCGCAGTATCCATACCAGTCACCGATCTATGATCTAGCATCGATAGTTCAAGAAATTAGACTCATAAACATGTAGCCTCTTATGGAACTAAAATGCTTGCACATTGATTGTGAAAATGAGTTTTGGTCACAACCATAAAGTTTTATGAGTATATCCATGCTGTATCTAAGATCTCTTCAGTTAATTCCTTCTCAAACATCACTACTACCAAGATCTCCATCTATATTTGTTCTACATGTACACCGCTCACTGTACTTAGCTGATTCCTTATTACCAATTGAACAATGACCTTACCAATTGTCCCAATAATCTGATATGACTATTTTTAGTAGTGACAACCAAAATCAAAATCACCTATGACCACTCACCAAAATGCATCACTATGCTAACAAAAGGTATAAAACTGGTGACGAAAAGAGAGGAAGAGAAAGGATATAGCATACATAAATCCAAATTGGAAAGAAGACAATTGCAAGGATCTAAAAGGTCATAATATTATAGGATGCATGTAAAAGATAACTTCCTAAACAAATTCCATATTAATGTATGATTTTATATATATCATGTAATGTAATCCATTGGGTTCATATTTGTAAATGAGTAAACTTGATTCCTTATCTATATTCTAAATTTTTTAACAACTATATGGATGTATATAAAATGGTGATATTTCTACCACAATACCAAATTTTGTAAAGTTGGGAAATTGTAAAATTTTGACTAACCAAGATTTAAATCTCTATGCTATACAAGATATTTTCTTGACTCAGTTCGTTCCTCCTGGTGCCCACACTAAATTGAGTCTGTAAAAAGTTAAAAATAATAATAATAAAATTTATGGTTTCGACCTACTATCCATAAAGAAAATGAATTATTATCTTATTATTATACAATTACTCAATAATTTGATTATCATACATATTTATAAGCAAAATCTTTGAAAAACATTTTGAAATGAGGCACTAGAAGGAATCAAAAGACTACATATAAAAATAAATAGCTATATCACTTGTATGCTTAACTATTATTTGTTGATTTCTATAATGACTACATGAATTTGGTTTAATCAAGGGGGTTAACCTTGCAGATCTGTGATGAAAAAAAATAGGTGCAAGGGTACCCACTAATATGGACAACCAAACTAGGAAGCATGTACCTAAATGCTCTCACACATTGGAAGGAAGGTGATCCATTAGGCTCAAGGAGACTCAAGAACTATGAGGATGAAAGGATTCCTTCACTATGGATTTGAAATATGACTATGCAAAGGAGAAAGGGAAGTGCAAGATTTAAGATAAGAAATGAAATAAAAGTAGAAAGAACAAGCATGTAGATAAATACAAACTGTAAATCTGATTACACAAATCCACCCTAAAAACCAAAATGAGGAGTAACTTATAATTTAAATTATAGTCCAAAATGGTAGTATGGGGTGCGTTTGAGAGTCAAGGGTGAGTACAAAGTATAGGGTGAGTCTAAATCCCTTTATGCCAAAAGAAGATGATGAAAATTATAACAACTATAGATTTTTGTCAAGCCTTCATGTAGTTGTCTCTACAACTACACCACTTGACCTCTACACATGGAAAATAGGAAGAAAGGTTGTGGAAAGGGGCTTGTCTTGGAAAAACCCCTTTTTTATAATTAACCTTAAAATTTAATTGGAAATTATTAAATAAAATGGAATCATGAAACTACATCCATCCTGCAGTCAACTATGCTAGATGAAATAGAGATAGTGATAAGAGATAGAGATAAACCAATGATAGTACATTATTATGGGTAGCAAGTTGTATCATGATACTAAGGACTTTTAGTGTGGCAGTGTGAGTGCAAAAAGTTATATATAGTGACATTATAGGGTAGGTTTAGACATGTATCTTGATACAAGTAGAAAAGGCTAGATAGTTATAGGATAGAGTGACTTTTATCATGATAGTATGACTAGTAATGGCTATGTAATCATATGATAGGGAAAGATATTAACATGACACTAATATGGTTAGTAGTACTACATAGCCCCATGAGAGGGTGAAATATATATTTTTATGAGTAGCAAAGCTAGATGGAAAAAATAAGTATATTGGCCCCCTCAAAGGCAAAAAATAAATCAAAATTTTTAAATTTTCAAATAAACCTATGATGTAGAGATAATTTGTTAAAAAGACAACAAGATAATGAGACATAACGATCCCCCCTTAGAGTGAACAATGTTTCTCAAAGGGAAACATGATACATTCCAAGGAGAGAAAGAGACATTGTGGCATTATAAGATACAAATTGTTTCCATAAAATGTTAGCACACAATACGTGACATGTGATATCCATAATATCTAGACAAGCAAGAAGAGATAGGGGATATAATTATTCAACATTAAAATACATAGGAGTGTAAAAGATACATGATATAATGCTACTTATGGTTATTTGACTAAGGAAAACATGTTTAATATTTGAATAAGAGCACATGAGGACAATAAAAATTAAAAATTTGGTTCAATGTGGAAGGATGGTTTAAATGTCACCAACACTTTGTGTCATCTCAAATTAACAAAATTCTATAAAAACAATAGAAGAATATGTTAAAAAAAAGAATAATTTCATGACATATAACCCTCTATTTCTAAGCACCAATAGAGTATAAGGGTCCTCCAAAGGGGAACATCATTACTAAATAATCATAGGGGAGAACATATAGGAATTCTCTAATCTACATACAGATGTAGGAGTGAAAATTTCTTCATATATTGTCCACCAACATATCGTCATCTTCCCAATATTTGATCATATGGAAAGAAAGTTTGACAATATAATGGTAAAAAAGATACATAAGCCCTAGACACCCCACCCATAGACAAAGCTAAGGATGAATATTATTCAATGTTTTTATCCAATAGCTCAATCAATAGGTAAGTGTGAAGGATCTTGTGTAGATCACCAAAAATGTGCAATAATATACTCAGGAGAGTTAAAAATAAATATTTCATAAGATATAGACAACTTGACTTGAGGCAATAATGAAGAAGGTTCACTATTGAAATCTATAGAAGGGTTAAAGAAAAACTTAGGAGAAGCTAGAGCTTGTTCCACTACAACAATAGAAGTCTAAAGAGGATATGATAAATAAAATGTATAATGATAACACTTAGGCATGGGGTCCTACTTAAAATTTATTTTTTACAGAATGGAGGGGACATTCTCCAACCCATTGTAGCTAGCCCAAGTACCCCAAGAAACCCGGTATGGTGATTAGAGGATGGTGCAAGCTAAGTATACATGAGTGCACTTGAAACAACTTGTGTATGAAACATGTTTATAGGCATAGAGAAAGGTTGGATATCTAGGAAAGAGGTGAACAATTAGGGTTCCTAGGAAGGGGAAAGGAAAACCTTTTCCTACTTGGTGTGAGGCCTTCTAGTCATTTTTTGAGTAGTAGGAAGTGAGATAGAGGATGTGCTAGGATGAGGGATTGTTGTAGTGGAAGCTAAGAAAGGGGCTCAAGCAAGTACAATAGACTCAAACACCAAGTAATTAGGATCTTCCTTTATGGAAACCTCACATTCAATGGTCCTAGCCTACTTATGATTCTTATGCCCATCCAAGAGCCAGTTTCAATAAATATTTAAACTAGGATGAGAGATTTGCAAAGGCTCTATGCCAATCTACACTATGGGAGAAGTTGATAAAGATGAAAAATTTGGAATATAATATATGAGTAATAATGCAATAAGAGGTATTTTTGATAGAGCATATGTGGGATTCTAGCCTCAGGTGACCTTCCCATTTTTTCCATTTAGGTAGACATAGGATTAAAGGGTTCCATTATAGGCTGGGAGGTAGATGCCAGAGGAGAAGGAAAAGTACACCATGACCTCTTACCCTTACCATAAAAATAGGGAAAGGAATGTTTGTGAGGATTGAGATAAAGAAGGGAAGGAAAAGCTTAGAGTTGGAAAGAATTCATGTATTTCCATTATTTCCACTGGGTACATGCATAGATACATAAGATACCACTAGAGGATGAAAAAAAAAATTATGGGCAAGAAGGCTTCCCCTGAGAAACACACTTTCTTTGTACCGCTAAAAAATAATGGAGGCAAGATGAAACATGTTGAGATGTAAGAAAGGGTTGAAAGGAAAGAACAAATTAGGAGACAGGATAGGTTCTATATAGATTTGAAAGATGATTCCCCCATTTTATGTTTATTATCAGTAAGAAATAAAAAATCCTACCATAGACATATGGGTCCTACCAAATTACACTAGAATTGATTGAATAAGAATCCCCCAAGGGATACCAAGGGCTAATAGCTAGTATCCTAGATTGTATGTATGGAACTCTCATGAGAGAACTTAAGGAGCTTATGCACCATAAAGGAAATGATTCCAAAGTGGATAAGCTAGGGGATACCTTGGTTGACATAGAAGAGGTGTGACTCATGGATTACAATAAATGTTGTAAAGAAATCCTTGCATTGCACCTAGACCATCAAGGTAGTTAATGCCAAAGGGGGAAGTGATACTTTGTCATGGGTTCTGATGATTGCTAAGAACTCATCATATTGTGTATGGTGTAGATTGTCTACAAAATGTACATTCTTCTTGATAATATCCACTTAGCACACTAGGTTAACCATCACGCATTTTACAATGGTCCCATTGACTAGTGCAAGAATATATAAAGTAGAAGGACCAATGCAAGAATATATGAGAGTGATTATCACCATGTTGACAAAAAAAAATTACTTGAATTTAAGAAGGATGATGTAGAGGACCCTAGTTCACATTTATTTCACTAAAATATAAAGAAAATTTACTATGCTAAAGTTTTATAAAATCACCAAGGAACAAACTGACCATTGCACCACCTCACTTCTACTAGTACTCTAGTAAGCTAGGGTGATCAAGAAAACTTAATTTATGGAAGATGTGTTTTAAGATTTAAGTGGAATGGTATGTGAAAGAAAAGAACTAAATTAACTAAACAAGACTAATAGATAAAAATATGTTGACTATTAGAAATGAAAGACCTAAGTATATTAGGGATTAAATATCAAGATCTACAAGCTCACAACCTTGGATAACCACATGAGTATAGGACAATAACATAGATGTAGGATGTTCATGCAACGTGCTTTTATCCTAGACAACTAGGACACATAAAATGAGATAAAAAAATCTAGACATTAACTAATTTAATAGAAAGTGAACTAAATTGATGACTGTAAATGTAAATGTATGTTTAGATAGAAAATAATATAAATAAAAGGTGAAAGGAGTTCTTGAAGAATACACTCATCTCTAAGAAGGTAAAAGAATCCCAAAAGCTATTCATTCTTCTCCAAAACCTTCACACATGGAAGAAGGGAAAATTGTTGGGTGTATTTGGAGACTTTCCTTTGTTAAGTCCTTGATTTAGTGTTTCCACCTTCGTAGCATCTAGATAGACAAAAATCAGCGATCTAGATAACTAAGAGAATAGATATAAATGATAAATATAAACAAGACAATAAGAATGTGCTAAAGAGAGTATGTTATTCTAAAAATAATGAACTAAAATGTAATGAGAGATTCCCATTCAAATTCATGAAGTTGAAGCTTGATGGAGTGAAGCAATGTGATGAGAACGATAAAGACACAATGATGTGCATCCCAAAAGGTTGTATGGAAGTTATCCAAACACAAGAATGATCTCAAAAATATGTCAAGATGTTGTAGAGTGAGTTCCAAACTATTATAAGATATTTTGAAATATTAAGAGAGGGAAAATGAAGCTCAAAAAATAAGTTTTAAGCTACCTAAATGATTCTCAACATCGATGGGAAGTGCTGAGAGGTGTTACAGTACAAGGGTTGCAGTTGTAATGTCTCACTAAATGAATGCATTTATGTAGATCCGCGGGATGAATACAGGCCTTGTAGACATTTTGGTAGTGTGCACATGTCCTATGCTCACCAGAATCTAGATCAATAATCTTGGCAAAAAAGGACAACGGAGATGGAGGGACATGATGGCTTATGTCAAATTTTGGTTTTGGTTAAGGTGGGATCATAACATAATGGTGAATTATACAAGGTGCCATTTTACGACTCTACAACTTTATCTCTATATATTTTATTTATAATCATAGCAATAATTTAATAATATCCTATCATTAGCACACCAGATCATAGTCACAAACCATAGGTCATATCTAAAAGGAACAAAATTAATTTATAGTTGTTGGATCAACCTAAAATTAGTCACAACTTTGGATAAATTCCTAGATATGATTATATCTAAATAACGTATAATTATTTGTATCCAAACATAAGAGATATAAATGAAAATGCATTTACTTGCATTATTATTCTATGAACTAAAAACCCCACTCATTTACATTTAACTTCATATCATCATAATGATTTAAACATACCATACATGTATCATTACCACACAAGATCATAGCTACACATCATAGGTCATATCTACATGATACAAAAAAAGATATATAGTTGTGAAATTAACCTACAATTAGTTATAATCTTTGATAAAATCCTAGATTATTAACATATCTAGATAACCTATTTTTTTGTTTCGAAACATAAGAGATCTACATGAGATTACATTTATTTGCATTATTATTCTATGAATTGAAACCCCTATCCCTGTACATTTAATTTCCTATGAAAACAATAATCTAAAATGCCTAGGTATCATATACCATGCTAGATCAAAGCCAAACATCATAGGTCATCACCATTAAGAGTTTCTAGATTTGATTGTGTTGTAAATTTTTTGCATCAACATTTTGAATCACACTTTGTGATCCATCATCAAGATGAGCATAAGAGAGCACAAGGAAAGGAAAAATTTACAACACAATCAAATCTAGGAACTCTTAATGATGATTATCATGGATTGTGGAAATCTCTTCTCTTTGATCATAGGTCATATCTGCATGACACAATTTAATTTATATAGTTATGGAATCAACCAATAATTAGTAACAATTTTGGATAGAGGCCTAGATAATGAAGACATCTAAATAACTTATTTATATATATCCAAACATCTAAGGTCTACATGAGATCACATTTATCTTCATTATTATTCAAAAGAATGAAAAGCCTATCTCTATACATTTAATTTTGTATCAATACAATAATCTAAGCATACCCTTTCATTATCACACTATATTAAAGCCACACATAATAGTTCATACCTACATGGCACAAAATTGATTGATAGTTACAGATTCAAGATAAGATTAGATAATAATTTTGATAGAGCCATAAATAATGAACATATTTAAATAAACTATTTATATACATCCAAATACAAAAAATCTATTAAAAAATACATTTATCTTCAATACTATTCTAAGAACTATAAATCCTATCCTGATACACTTAATTTCCTACCATAATACCAATTATCATTATAATTCATCTAAATTGATGCCTAATATTTTATCACACTTATATTAACCCAAATTTCTATGACTAACCCTAATTTTTTTGGACTTAAATAATTGTAATGGCCTCCAAACAATTATGGCACCCAGTAGAGTCCTAAGCATACACTATACCCCCAAAAAACTGCTCCCCACAAATCTCCAATCCCTAATCCCCACTCCATGGAATCTCCAATCAAGCATATCTAACCAAATGGTTTTCACCATCACCAATCTTATCTTTGGCCTCTTAGAAAGTTGGGGGGCCACCATTGGCCAATCTTGGAAAACGACCATGACAAGGACGGCTTCTGAAATCCACGTTGATGATGCAGCAAAATATATAAAATATCTTTCCCCCAATCAAATCGAAAGTGATTTCGACCTCTGATTGCGAGAGGCGGTGAATATGATGGTCTTGAGGGATATTAAGGACCAGACCCACCTCAAGCAACGGAACGGAAAGGCCGACACATCGCTTCCCGTTTATCTTTTTGCTTTAGCAAATACACCTCAGTACGCAACCCAGTCAGTTGACATCGACAACCTACAGTACATCATCTAACGGCTATAAAAACGGCTATTTTTTACTAGCGTGCTGTAAAAATAACACTGTTGAAACGGAATGGAGCAGTGACGATTCCATGATCTCATTGAAACGACAAATTCACAGTAGAAATTAACTAATTCTTAGTATTAATGGATGGAGACTTTTGACGGGAACTTGAAGGCGCGCGCATCACGCAACGTTTTAATGAATGGCCATGTAAGTTCAAATATCTTTTATCAAGTTCAGATTCGAAACTCATCAAATATGATTTAGTAGCAATGGAATCATTAAAGTTAATTGTACATTGTTAAGAAATAATATAAATATTCTCTCGAATTCTTTAAACATGACCAGAGCGGCTGGTTGTCTGTTAGTTTTATCACAGCGGGCATCGTGTGTTTCTCAAGTACAGAATTTTCTCAGGAATTTTTTCACCCACACGACCAGAAGATTGGTGCCCTTTGATTTCAATCCTAATGTGGGACTTTTTGACCTATTTTTTTTCAATTATTCTATAATACATACCTAATTATAATCAATACTGTGAAGAGTTTTTATACAATTGTAATAAGTAGAGAGTGTAATCGGGTGAGTGTTGGTGAAAATTTTACTTTTTATTATATGTTTGGTAGTCATTTGGACAAGATATAATTGGGAGGCTACGATCAGTAGACCTCTATCGTGGAAATCTAGGTTTTTCATAAAGGAAGCCTTGTTTGCCCTTGTCTTCAACTTTGTCCTTATCTTCGTTGGCTTTCCACTCCATGATCCTACCTATGGTTCTTCCAACTTTATCTTCATTGACATCCTCTTTCCATTTTTAGAGTTTAAATTGCAAACTATAAGTGCTAGTGTCCAAATATTTAATAGTTTCTCTCTTGATGACCACCACCTCGTTCAAATCTTTTCTTTGTTAATTCCTCTATGTTTTGTTCTAGAATTTTCCCATTTGGTGAAACTATAATTAATTTATTGAAAAAAGTTTCTATGGTTTAGAATAATATTTTTGAAATGATTTGTGAATCATGTTGTGTGTCACATCATCAAGATTATAAGTGAGATAAACTTAATATCTTTAAGTAAATGAAAATTAGAATGAATATAGTGGGATGGTAATAAAATAATCTAAATAATTGTTATATGCTAAGTTTTAAATAATTTGTTGTAATATTGTTATTAATTGCTATTTTTTTATTATTTGTACACAGACACAAGGGAAAAAACAAAGCAATTCATATTAAAAATTATATATTTAGTAGCAATAGTTATAATTCAATTTTAGATTATTTTAATTTTTAAAGTAATAGTTGAATCAATATATTTAATTATTTAGTTTGTTTGTCTTCAATTGCATTAAAATAGATATGATTTTTAATCAATATCAACAAATTTAATGGTCTTCCTTCTATCTATAACATGTGGGTCATAAAAAAATTTCTAATACTATTTTTTCTCAAATAGAACTAAAAACATAGGTGACAAAAATCTATTGATTTCAAGAATGAAACTCAAAAGTATGTTGAATTACACTTAACAAAAGTGGCCAAATACATAGCTATACTTGTGTGACCAAATATTATGTCTCAAGAAGTTCTTGAAATACCTATACCTTAGGCTCTTGCAAAGTAATAGGTTTAAGTTCCCAAATTCCAGTTCACTTACATTGTATTAATTAGTCAATATAATTATTGTCAACATCAAACAATAAAACAAGTAAGGTCTCTTCAATCAATATATGTATATCTTAGTACTCAAATTAAAATATGCATTCATCCATTACAATACCTTTTAAAGAGTTTAAGATTTCATCTAATTACTTTTTAATCTTTTTAACTCATCTTAATATCTTTATAGTAAAATAAATTTATTTCATCTTAAATTTTCTCAAATGTCCTTTCAAAAGATCAGTGTTCATTATGATTTTTTTAAGCTCCACATCGTATATATGATGTGACTATTATTTCATCAAAAATGTCACAAAATGTAAATAATTCATCAAAGGTGGATTTTATTTGGAATATTTTTTTAAGGAAAAGATAACAGAATTTGTCCTATTGTATGTTTCAAGACTAAACCTTTATATAGTATATAAGATATATCATTGTAAAGAATCACGTTAATTAAAATAAGGCATCATTTAAAAAAAGAATATTCTATTACAAAGGGATTATGAAAGATCGTATTAATTTTAAATTAAAAGGTATTAAGAATTTTTTGTTATAAAAAAATATTAATTTAATTTATATTTATGTGTTTACATTAAAATTTATAAATATTAAAAATATATAAATAAATATTTTGATTCATTCAAGATGGATAGGGCTCGAATCTAACAAGAAAAATAATATCAAGTCTAATAATCATTTTAAAAAAAATTTACAAGAAGTGAATTCAACTAGCTAATTGAACAAAAAAAAACCAACTAATTAAAGAGCCAGAAACCAAAACTACTGAAAGCACAACCAGACACTAGACCTTAAACTGAGGAAATATTAACCCCTTTCTAATCCTCATTAAGCTCCTTGAGCTTGTCCAAAAAATAAGTCATCTTAGGAGGACACACACCCCAACCAGAAGAGGTCCCTTCATTTCCTATGATAGCCACTTGAAGACTTTCCTCCCTTTTCCTGTGATTGGCCCTTTTCTCTTCTAGCTCAACCTGTAAAGTATTGAAGGACTGAGTAGTCTTCTCCATCATTTTCTTACTAAATACAACCAAATCCTATATTTTTTTATTGAACTAAGACTGGTTTTCTTTCACATTTTCTAGAGCACCAATCATCTCATATTTTTCCTCTTTTGATGGAATAAGAGCTTCGGCTTCATGAATCTAGTCTTCCATGATCTCCTAGTTGTCTAGTTTCTTTATGAAATCCTCAACCACCTCCCACATGCTTTCATCCCCATTATTGTGAGTCTAGTCCCCTACCTTACTTTTAACCTCATCTATCACTTCAAGCCTATTGGTCTTTCTCCTATTAGTGTCAAGTTGTGAAACCATCCATTTAGTAATGGAATTTTTTCTATTGTAGAGGATAAATGACTCATCTACCTTGTTCCCAATATGAACAAGATTTGTGTGCTTAGTAGATGAGGTGGACTTAATAGAAGACTAAGGGGAAATTTTTTGAGGGATCATAGGATCACCTAGGTACCACTGAGGGACAAAGACAGGGGATGAGGGGTTGTGAGATTGAGAGGGGAATTTAACAATAGTATTTTCTAGGGTCTAATCTAAATTAATGGAATATAAGTAAGGGGAATCCTTTGAAACAACCATATTTTTTCCTTTGTTAGTCTCAATATCATGGGCCTTATATTTTTCTTTCCCAAGTGGGTTAACTCTAGTGGACTCATAAGATGAGGGGATTTTAAAGGATGGCTAGACATGACTATTCTTAGGGTTATTAAGATTGACCATGAGAGAAGGGTCAAGGCCATCTTGAGGGGTTAGAGCCAAATAAAATATTTAAAGAGAATATTTCATGGTTTCTCTCTTGAAGACCGCCACCTCCTTCAAATATTTTCTTATTGCTTCTTGATTCTTTCTTAATTCCTCTATTTTTTTTTCTAGAATTTTATCATTTGTTGAAACTATAATTAAGTTATTAAAAATAGTTTCTACATGGTTTAGAATAATATTTTTGAAATAATTTGTGAGCCATGTTGTGTGACACATCATCAAGATTATAAGTGAGATAAACTTAATATCTTAAGTAAATGAATATAGCGGGATACTAATAAAATAATCCAAGTAATTGTTATATGCTAAATTTTAAATAATGTTTTATAATATTGTTACTAATGAATATTATTATTTTTTTATTGTAAACAGAAGAAAAAAAATAATTCATATTGAAAATTATATACTTAGTAGTAGTCATAATTCAATTTCAGATTATCTTAAGTTTTTTAGTAATATAGTTGTATTAATATATTTAATTTTTTATTTTGTTTGTCTTCAATTGTATTGAAATAGATATGAATTTTAATAAATATCAATAAATTGAATGGTCTTCCTTCTATCTATAACAAGTGGGTCATAAAATTGTTTCTAATACTCTTTTTTCTCAAATAAAACTACAAACATGGGTGATGAAAATCTATTGATTTGAAGGATGAAACTGAAAATTATGTTGAATTAGACATAACAAAAGTGGAAAAAGACATACCTATACTTGTACGACCAAATCTTATGTCTCAAGAAGTTCTTGAAATAACTATGCCTTGGGCTCTTACAAAGTGTAAGTTCCCAAATTCTAGTTCTCTTACATTGTATTAGTTAGTCTTGATATAATTATTTTCACTTGATCAAATCATAAAACAAATAAGGTCTCTTCAATCAATATTTGTGTATATTAATACTCAAATTGAAATATGCTTTCATTAATTACAATATCTTTAAAAGAATTTAAGATTTCATCTAATTAGTTTTAAATCTTTGTAACTTGTCTTAATATCTTTATAGTAAAATAAATTTCTTTCATCTTAAATATTTTGAAATGTCCTTTCAAAATCTCGGTGTTTATTATATATTTTTTAAGCTCCACGTCGTCTATGATGTGACTATTATTTCATCAAAAAATGTCACACAATAAAAAAAAAATCATCAAAGGTGGATTTAATTTGGAATAATTATTTTAAGGAAAAAATAACAAAATTTGTCCTATTGTATGTTTCAAGACTAAACCTTTATATAGTATATAGGATATATCATTATAAAGCACCACTTTAATTGAAATGAGGCATCATTTCAAAAATAATATTCTTTTACAAAGGCATTATGGAAGATTGTATTGATTTTAAATTAAAGGTATTGAGAATTTTTGTTATAAAAAATTATTAATTTAATTTATATTTAGGTGTTTACATTAAAATTTGCAAATATAAAAAATACATAAATAAATGTTAGATGATTAAGTCAAGAGGGATAGGGCTCGAACCCAACAAGAAAAATAATATCAAGTCTAATAGATAGTTTAAAAGAAATTTACAAGAAGTGATTCAACCAGCTAACTAAACAAAAAAACATGAAACCAAAGAGGTAGAAAAAAAAAACTACCAAAAGAATGACTAGGCACTAGACCTTAAACAGAGAGAATATTAACCCCTTTCAAATCCTTATTAAGCTCATTGACCTTGTCTAGAAAATAGTTCCTCTTAGGAGGGGACACACCTAAAATAGAAGCTTGGTCCCTTCATTTCCTATTATAGCCACCTATAGACTTTCCTCTTTTCTCTTGTGATTGGGACTTTTCTCTTCTAGCTCAACCTATAAAGTATTGAAGGAGTGAGTATTCTTCTCCATTATTTTCTTACTAAATGAAACCAAATCCCATAATTTTTTATTGAGCTGAGACTGGTTGGCTTTCACATTTTCTAGAGCACCAATCATCTCATATTTTTCCTCCTTTGAGGGAATAAGATCTTTGACTTCCTAAATCTAGTCTTCCATGATCTTCTAGTTTTCCAGCTTCTTTACAAAATCCAAATCCACCTCCTACATACTTTCATTCACATTATTGTGAGTCTAGTCCCCTACCTTACTTTTAACCTCATCTATCACTTCAAGCTAGTCAATCTTTTTCCTATTAGTGTGAAATTGTGAAATGAGCCATTTAGTAATGAAATCTTGTCTCTTGTAGAGGATACACAGCTCATCTACCTTGTTCCCAATATGAACAAGATTTATGTGCTTAGCAGAAGGGGTGGACTTAATAGTAGACTAAGGGGAAATATTTTAAGGGATCACAAGATCACTTGGGTACCCCTAAGGGATAAAGACATGGTAAGAGGGATTGTGAGATAGAGAGGGGGATTTAACAATAGTATTTTCTAGGGTCAAATCTAACCTTATGGAACATGAGGATGAGGAATCCTCTAAAAAACCCATATTTTTTCCTTTGGATGCTCAATATCATGGGCCTTATACTTATCTTTTCCAAGTGGAGGGGGATTTTAATAGATGACTAAACAAGAATATTCGTAGGGTTATTAACATCAATCATAAGGAAGGTTCAATGTCATCTTGAGGGGTTATATCCAAATGAAAATTTTAAAGGAAAATAATAAGCCCTTGATGTAGGGGAGGACCCCAACTACTTTTGGATTTAGACACCAATGGATAGAGGGATGAATAAATCCAAAATAGAAAATTAAACTTAATACCATGGTGAAAATGATTTAGCATAGGGAAACTTTGAGAATGAAACCTATTCAATCTTCCCTCGAGGGTGATGATATTTATCAGCACCATCAAAAAATCCTTCTACTCACCTACAAGCTCCTCTTTATAGTACACATTTGCAACTATGGAATACTTTCACCAAGGCTGATAAACCTCTTAATGTTTGTCTTGTAGTGACCATTAGAGTTCCTAGGCATATCTTTACCTTCTGCAACTAAGCTATTAGTCATCATTATAGACTCCATGAAAACCATGAAAAAAAACCTCCAATGACCACCTTTCCATTGTCCCAGAATTCTACAAAATTCTCAAAACATTGTAGCTTGTAACCCTTCATTCCCTTGACATACTAGTTGACATGCCGTGGTTGAATAATAGGCCAAATGATGGAATTATTTTTTAATTCCTCATAGGTGTTATGTTCAACTTAATTGAGATCACCCCCAATTTTGGTTTAGATAATGGCGAAAAAGGAAGTAGTGAAAAGATAGAGAAAAACCAAAAAAATTATCTCAAAACTCATAGCCCAAGTAGAATGAATAATCTTTCCCATCACATTGATTGTTAAGGGGAAAGATGTTATTTTAGAGAGTGCCAATATCCTTCTCAATCTCCACATGTATAGCTTGAGACAAATCTTGGGTGAAAAAACAAGTTTTGATATATTTCATGAATCTACTCGTCACAACCAACCTATTTGCTGCCCCATTTCCTTCTTGAAAAGTATGTTGACACCTAAAACTATCCATCGTGTCTAGTAACCCCTTAATTTTCATGATGACATCCTTCGTTTCCCATTTTGAGGTAATAGAACCTCTCACTTACTTTTCATAATGATTTTTATATGTTTTCACATCTTGGGGTACTAGCACCTGCCAACATTATAATAACATGGATGGTATCACCTTCAATAATATTTTTTTTGAAACAATGTGTGACCGCCAACTCAATGCCATGGTAAGTGGCCACAACCTCTGCCACATGGGCCTTCTGAGTTCCCAAATTCACTATTAAGAATAAAAGAATGTTTGGACTATCATGTCTCTAATGAGACCTACTTGACTCAGGTCACTGAACGATGAGCTATCAAAATTCAGCTTGATCCATCGAGGGTCAGAGGAGACCATAGATTAATAAATGATGTTTGATTTATTTTATTTTTAAAAAATTATGTATTTATATTATATTATTTAATTCTACTTTCTTGTAATTATGAGTTTTTTGACATGTGTTTTGATTTTTCATTGTGATAACAATGATATGAGTCAAGGTTTTGTCATGCCAATCCTCTACTATAACTATGAATATTTAGAGAAACTATTGAATGAAGGATGTAAACAAGATGTGATGATGCTTTTCTATTGGAATTTGTATGTTGTAAAATAAAAAATCTTGTATAGGTGATTGATGGTTGATGGTATCCTCTATTTATGGATGTCCACCTACTTGGTATTGATGTTTGCATGTTGATCTTAGTGATGTGGTTGTTGTGATAATAGTTTGTGAGATTTTTTTGTTGATGGATGTTATCTTGATGATGTAATAAGTTTGGATGTCAACACTCCCTTGCATTCACATTAATTTTTGTTGAAGATCAAAGGTAAAAATAATAGATGGTGAGAAAAATTAAATCTTGTGATAGATATGATACCATATTAAGATGAGAATTGGAAGCATTAAGAAAAAATATTTTAGATGAGGATTAGAACCATGACATTGGTGTGGATAGTTGTATGATTCTAAAGGCTATTTTATCTCTCGTATTTCTCTTGGATGAGAACTTGATTTTAAAAATTTGTTTTAATCTTGAATAATATAGAAGGAGAAATTTGTAGAGATGTGTCAAGTTGGCTACCTAGAAAAATGCTATGCATTCATTCATATTTGGTGTTGATAATGATGAAATTGGAATAAATTATATTGCATACCCACTAAGCCCAACCATAATCCCTAGTAAGAAAAGGAAACTAAAATAATCCAATAGAGAACTTCCTCAAGGATGCAAAAACATGAAATAAACCAAAACAAGTTACCAAATACATTCAAGAGACACCTGACTCTGTTTTCCTACCATCTTCCAAGATCTCACATTTAAAATATCAAGGTGCTCTCAAATTTGTTCTAGAACACACACATGAGGCTATGAAATAATGTACCTTTGTGCATTGATACAAATAAATGAGGCTTAAAAAATAATATTTAATGGTGATAGGAAGATGATATGGATGATTGAAAAGATAGAAAGAATGCAAATGATCTCCAAATAGTAAATGTTGTTTATTATCCAAAGCATTAGGTCATAAATGAGAGGAGAAAATATTCTTTTATAGAAGTATCATGAGAATCAATGGTTAGGATTAAGAGATTAAAATATGAATGGTTAAGATTAGAGGATAGTTAAGGATAATGTAGGAAATAATGAGAATAAACCATATTAAGAAGTTAAAGTAAATGAAGGAATGAAATTAGTGATTGGTACAAAAAAATAATTTTTAGTAATGCATCACATGATGCATTGGATTTAGACATGTTAGGAGATGTGAGAGGAAAAGGAAAAATTAATTAATTAATTAAATAAAAGCATTTACTTTGTTAATAGAGGAAAAGTTCAAATAAATATGCAAGTGACATTTGTCATATGCCTACAAATTTTGAGATGATACATTTGAGTGGAAATAAACTAGTTGAGATTATAAAACAAGGATCAAGAATTAATTAATTAATTAAAATTATTTATTTAATGAATTATAGAAAATGAGGAAAGTGGGAAATTACATAATTAAATAAATTATAAATATTTATTTAAATAATAGAAGAAGAGGATAAATAAATTAATTAATAGAAGATATTATGGTAAATAAATTAAATAAGTAAAATATTTATTTAATTGAGGATAATTTTAGGTGTGTACATTTTGGCCGTCTTTGAGACAATGTAGACTTTAATTGTGAGTCTTTTGTGAATTTTCCTCAAGAGAAACAGTGTAAACTAGATCCAAAAGCTTAGAAATGATTCTTTTTTTCTTATGTTAAGAATGTGAAAGGTCATAAGGTTTAGTATACTCCAAGAAAATAATGATCCATTTTAGAGATGCATTTTTTAGGGATTTTAGAGCTTACTAGGGTGAAGAAAAACCAAAGGAGAATGAAAATACAATCCTAGTGAGCTTCAAGGAAAAAGAGAAGGAAGAAGATGCACATATGAAAGAATACATATATGGATTTTAGGATGGAGAAGAAGAAGAGGGCTCATAGAGTTCAAATTATGTGTAGGATGAGCACATAAAAGGAGAACAACATTTAAAGACCATTGATCATATGTTTAGAAGGTATAAAAGAAAAAAATATATAGTTGATTGGTATGGACCACTAAATTTTCATTGTGCATTTACTTTGTTAAAATTTGACAATGAACCTTGATATTCTAAGGAGACATTTCTTTAGAGGAAATTGAGTCTTGGATGCAAGCTACATAGGACATGATATTATGAATTTTCATAGTTGTGACATGTCTAAGATGTTATTAGTTTTCCAAAAGGAATAAATCTCATTGGTTACTAGTAGGTAAGACTAAATCTAGTGTAGATGGCCAGTTACAGTATTACAAGGATGCATTGGTTGAAAAGGACTACTCCTAGAAAGAGGGTGTTTATTTTGGTTAAATTGGTTATCTTGTTACTTAGTTTACCTAAATATTATATATTCTTATTGCCTATTATTTATACTTTTCCTTTAGAGATATAAAATGGATTTTGTAATTAAGTTCAATCGAGAAAGGTCCCAAACCCAATGAAAAACATCAAGTAATATAATTGTTCCAAAGGAATTCACAAGTTGTGAATTCAACCGACTAAAAAAAAACCAACAAAAATACCATCAACTAAACTAACCAGAGTCCATGAACAAAAAATTAAAAACTAATTTGAAGGAAGATAGACTTCCTTCCATTCCTCATTGATCTCTTTAAGAGTGTCTAGAAAATAAGACTTTATGGGTTGATGCATTATAGCAGTTGGACTAGGTCCCTCTTTATCCATAGTAGGTCCCTCTTTCACATGCTGGGTGGTAATCAATTGGGTCTCTTTGCACTACCTTCTTTTGGTCTTTCTACAATCCAGTTCTTCCTACATGGTGTTAATAGAGGAGGGCATTCTTTCCATCATGTTCTTGCTAAACTTGACAACTTCTATCAATTTCTTGTTTATTTGGTTTTCATTAGCTTTTATTGTTCCCATAGCCCTTATTATTTCTTGTTTCTCTACATCTGATGGAATGAGGAATTTTATCTCTCAATTTTTTTCCTCTATAATTCCCTAGTTGTGATATAAAATGGGTGTTAAAACAATATTATTGCATATAAACCTTTGGGAGGAGATTTAAATTCAACAACCTAGTGTTCTTTTTGGTTAGGGAAAAAGAGTACTTAGTTTTATTGCTAAAATGGTCATTTTTAGTTTAGAATAGTTTCCTAGGATGTTGTAATAAAATTTTGATGCCTTTGCATTAAAGTTGGGTTGTGTTAGTAGAAAGGATGATAATTTTATATATATCAAGGTGTATGATAGAAAATAGTTATCAATGATAGACTCCCACTTCACCATCATACATTGGAAGAGGCCCTAAAAGATGACCTCTTTTTGGGATAAGAATCTAATTAGCACAACCCAAGGATATGTAGGAGTTCCAATGCATGATCTATGCCTAAAAGGAAGTGTTGATTCTAGGGCCTTTTTCATTAATGTAAGAGTCTATAGAATAGATAAAAGTTTATATGTATATGCAAGTAAAGTAAAGTAAAGAAAAATAGACACTTATGTAATGACAAACAGCCAAGGATAACTTTAAGAAACCCCTCCCGAAAAAAAAGCCTAAAATGCTGGTGAATCCAACATCTTGTGGGCAGGAAAATTTTAATATCGAGGGCGATTTTTTTGTTCCATATAGGGAAATAAAATATTATATTTTGGCGATTTTTTCTTGCCCTAGAAAAAATCATTTTAAATGTGGTGAATTAATGTTTTTTTTCACTGACGGATATATAAATGATGGCTATTTTTTCCCTTGCCAAAAATGAATTAATAATTTCAGAGGCGAATTACTTGTTTTGTAGGAAAATGAATAATAATGGTCTTGGCTAATCTTCAGTGGTAAACTAAAAAATTGTTTAATCTGAAAGTGAAATTTGCACATTTATTGGTAAACTAAAAAATTGTTTAATCTCAAATCGTTGTTCTTCTTAATCTACGACTTTGTAAGGTTGTTTTTGGCATCTTGTTAAGTTGTTTCTCAAATTATGCACTCTTGAAACTTGAAATGTTACTGTTAGTCTGCGAATTAGTTAAAAATAGTGAACTGTTAATAATTAACTATTTTCCTTTAATCTGATTGGTTAAAAGTTAACAAATGGAGCTTCAAGGAAAACTAAAGATTAATAGATTATAAGCTTAACAAAGTTAAATATAATTTTGATAATCTATGTGTCAAATTTTTATTTCATACCTATCTTGTCACCTATTCCTAACTTTTTTTTCATTATAAAATCTTTTAAATGATGAAGAATAGTTTATAAACAAGTATCACAATTTTCAATATATGTTAAATTTTAATAATTTATAGATATTATAACTATATTATATTTTAATTTTGAAACTAAATAATAAATATGAATAAAAATAGAGCATTTGCAATTATATTTTTAAATTGTAATTATAACCATATCATATATATATAATATAATTATTTATACTATACTATAATATAATATAATATAATTATATTCATAACGATATGATATAATAAATAATAATAATCATAACAATATAATATAATATAATTTAACCATATAATATAATATAATATAATACAATCTGAAGACTGATAGATCAACGGCCCGGGATGAATTTCGAGCCGATTTGGGGAATCTTTTCCCATTTGCCCAGATTCATCCGGAATATTATTTTTATAATAATAATAAATCTTAAATGATTACATAATATAAGTAATATTATTTTTAATTGAATGCCAAAAAACATATTATAATTTATAAAAAATACATTATTAAAATATAAAATATAAACCACAGGGCTGGTGGTCGACACACGTCCGGAAAATGGTTGGCGATGCCCAACCCAAGGGAAAATTATTTGGTTGTAGTAATGGCGAAAGAACGTGGGCCAATAAGAAATAGCATGCAAAAGCTGGCGATATGTTTAAAATAAATGTATCCAAAACGTATATTGCATTGGCGATTGCACCGATAGTTTTGACCAATCATGTGATAACTAATGGGCGACTATCCTGGGCGTTGGACCCAAATCTAATAAATATCTGGCGATGCAGTTGACCTGCGTTGCGTGCTCTATTCGCCAAATGACGATTGACCCGTCAGACGGGATCGCCAAAAGGCGAAGATTCGCCACTAAAGTTATCTCTGCAAACAACAAGATATCTGGTCTACTGTATCAAAGTAAGTGATACAAAAGAAGAAATATGAAGATGTAATCATATTGAGGGTTAGTAAAGGATAAAATTTTAGATTTGTATAAACCAAGTCAAACTATATTACAACTAGAAATAGATCGAGATCTAGAAACCTAAAGGTTGGAACTTTTTTCTTGTAAAATATGAGTTTTGTGGGAATAGGTCAAGCCTAGTTCAACCTATACTAGTATAGATCAAAGGTGGCTTTACATATACCTTGGAGAGTTGAATCTAAAGGACTCGAGAATATGACATATGTACTGCACATCCAGATCTATAATTCTAAATCTAAAACTTTGTAAATCTTCACCTACACACCAAAGATAAGAGTTAATTATTGGGGGAAGGGGGCTTGTCCTATGCAAGACCCTATTTTGGAATTAAATTCGAATTGAAATAAAGGAAATGCTACAATGAAGTAGAGATTAAACAAAAGTGAAGTATATGATACCATGCAAATGTATGTGTGCTTAATATGTGATCAAATATGTTGATGCAATATCTTTTACTCAACATATAAACAAAAAGAAAATCATGTAAGACCAAAACTTAAAGTAGTAGATGGTGTAATTCACTTCAATGTTTAATTAAAGAAGAATAAAAAGACTTGAATGAATGAATGTATATCTCCTCCCTTGTTAACAAACTCATTTTTCTCCAATTAAGAAAGAAGTTAGATTTGTAGGAGGAAATGCATGAACACTTGATGGATGATGGTGGAATGCCTTAAATGAATGCTCCCTTTCTTGTCTGAAGTCCTTGAATACAAAATAACTTTCTTTCATGTAGGTAGCTTATGTCATGCCCCTATCTGCTTCTAGCTTGGTTTCTGATTCTGCAGCTTCATATAGTTCTGTTTGTGTGAATTCATGTCTTGGTTCAAATTTGTTTATGTCCAGACTCTTTTGGTTGTGATTTGAATTATGGCTTTGTCTAGTTTTCGATCTATATCTTTGACAGTGTATGGATATTTAACTTGTCAGGTGGTTGTTAATCTTTTATTAGATTATGGTGTTGGATTTATTTGCTGAAATAAAGACAGTTGCAAGTTCTGAATTTTCTGAGCTATTGGTTTTCTCTTATTACTTTTAGGTATTTGGGAATTTGTGTTGTTATAGAAGATGATTGTTTATAAGTTTAAACAAACTCATTTCTTAAATAGGAAGAGGAATTTCTATGCTGCTATTAAAGATTTGATTAATGTAATTTTTGATGTTATGTTAGTTTGTATTTGTTAAGGAAAAATATTATTATTATATGGTTAATGTTAGTTGTTAAAAAGATTTTATTATGTTGATGTTAATTGTTAAATGGAATTGAAATTTAAAAGGATATAAGTTAGTAAAATGTTAGAATGAATTAGTAGTAAGTTATGTGTAAAAGTTAGAAGGGGTGTTAGTAATATCCTAACATTCTATGTATTTTGGTAAGATAGGCTAAGGTTAGTAATTTGTCTAACCTAGGCTTTGGGCTTTGAAATACTTCCTATGGTTTTCGTGACCTATGATCTAATATGGCTATGACATATTAATCTCACTTTGTTAAGATATTTATTTTGCTTAGTTTCGTATGTGCATTGGGATTTGATTGTTTTATCCATGTGCGATTTAATTATGAGCATGTGTATTTGGGAGTTCTTGGTAAGTACTTGTACAGCAATGACAACTGTCAATATTTTGAATGGAAGTGGCAGTAAAAGATAAGTTTGAAGTAAATGCAGCTATGGCACACATACTAGAATTGAATTACTCCAGTTTGCTGTCGGTCATTTGCATTGGCAAGGGTTTTCTGTTATGAGGTAATGTGTTTGATACCTGGAAAGGTTGCAAAAATGGGGTTGTTCTGTTTAGCTTGGAGGGAAAAATGGTTGTATACCTGTACATTATTAATGGGATTCTCCATTATGCATATCACGGTTCTGTTTCTGTTCTTTGAGCTTATTATTTGGAAGCACTATTCGGTTTTTGTGCTTGTGAATCGAGTTCTGTCACGGTGTGCTCTATTTTATTGCTTGGTTCTTGGACATTTTCACGGTGGGTTTAGCTTTGTTGCTGAGCAAAGGGGTTGGATTTGGTGTAGCTCGCCAATTGGGAGTGAGATCTTTGGTTTCAACTTACGGGTTTCAGAACACCCCCACTTTGTAATAAAGGCAAGGGCATTCTCTAACTCAATCTCTTGTCTTCTTTATGAATCTTGATTATTGAAGTTTGTGGAATATAGTTTCTATTCATATCATGCATAGTGTTAGGAATGTTTCATGTGTTACTATGGAAATATCTTTTGAAATGTTTGGGTTTTTTAGCATTGGAGTGTTTATGTTCACTGTTAGAAATTGGGGAATTCGATAGTGTGTTTTCTGTTCAGTTAATTAGTAGTATTGTTTTAGGGTTTGTCAAATTCGGTGATACTATATTATAGGAATATGAGGACGTAGGGTTTCCTGAGCTTTGGGAGCAATATGTATTTCTCTATTTCGAGTATGTTATTATGATTCCGGTCAAAGGGAACTATAATCTATGTTTTAGGGAGTAACATTTTGGGAGTTAGGATTGTGTAGTTTTCGCATCTATGCTACCTATTCTACCGAGCTTTTGGAATGTTAATTTGTGTTTCGGGGGTTAGATAACTATAGTGTTGGATTTTGGACTTGTTGCTAGGCATTTGGGTGTCGAGACTTCTAAGTTATTTTGTGTTCTCTGTTATGTCATGGTTTGAGGTTTGCAAGGTGTTTTTCTCTATTTAGGTGCCTGTTGAATTGGTTTCGAGAGTTGAGTTCCGGTTACCATGAGGTTTATGTTGAATATAGCCATCGTATAGCTGTGTATCGGTCTCTAGTGTTAGTGGTTCATATGGCCGTCGGCTGTTATATGCTCTAGAAAGAGGTGGATTAAGTTCTGGTCATAAACTACTGTAGTTTCTCGTCTAGAGGATAAGTTGGGTCTATTGTGAATTTTCTTTAGGAATCATGTTCTATTTGTTGAACATGTTGTAACAGGATATGGGAATATAGTTTATCATTTGTCAGTATTCTGGTGCCTTGGTTATTATAGAAGATTGTAATGGGAACCACTGCGATTACATTTTGATTGTGGTCTGTAGGCTATTTGATAGCTATTGTAGTAGTTGATTTATCTGTCTGCGGAATGGTTTGTGATGATAGGTATGTGGGCCGATTTGGATTATTGAGATTGTCTAGTTTGTTGACTTAATAACTTCTATGTTATTTGGAACATAGTGTCATTTGGTATAACAATAGTAAATGACAACAAATGTTTGAATGAGTTATCTATTTTTGTGTTAATCAAACAGGGTTATAAATACGATATGTAGTGTTCTATATTCTACATATTTTACAAGGGCACATATATATATACTTGTAGGAACGTATATATATATATATATATATGTATATACACATACCATGAGTGTATATACATATGTATATATATGTGTGTACGCCTATAAGTATATACATATGTGACTTTGTAACTAGGATGACAGAATTGAAACAAGTGCATAATTATTTGGATGATCACTGTGATGATAATGTGTAATTCTACATTAAACATTAGTATATGAATTTGATTTTTACCTTCCATGGATTGACAAATTACTCTGTTAGTTAGAATGTGACAGATTAATGGAATTTATTTTAAGTGTAGATGTAACGGTCAGTTGATAATAAGATTGGATATTACAATTATCAATTATAATGTTGCAATTGTATGTTAGGAATTGGATATTATTATTGCTTGAGTTTACTAAGGATAGTATTGGAAATTTTGCTTAAGTTATTCTTTCAATTGATGAAAAGAAGATGCTCTGCTAAGGTTATTTTGAAAAGAGGTTTCATGGATGTATGTGGATATTTTTAATTGTTGATTCAGTATTAAGGATTTCAGTTATTAAGTAAATATTAATAGTTGTATTTGGTAATTCAGGTTTTACTATGGTTTAGCTATTATTGGTAGTATGAAGTGTTTTGAGATAATGCAAGTGTGATCCTTAGTATGGGAAACTGACTTTTGTCTGGAGCCTTAAGGTGAAAGAATATCTGTCAGTTATTTTACTAAGTGATAATTTAATAATTCATGGGCTATGGGTTTCATTTAAAAAGATAAAATATGATGCCCTGATTACTTGCACATGTTGGTGAAGTAAGGGTATGGATTTACGTTATTGCTTGTAAAGAATAAGGCTGGCATAATGAATTCTTTGAGTTTCCTATATGGTTACTGATTGTTGATTCTTATGTAGATACCCAAAGCTAGTGGATCATCACCTTGTCATTTTCTTTGCAAGTTTATTTCTATTGAGAATGAAATGAAGTACTTGTTATTTTTGTATAATAGAAATGAAATGCTTCCTGTCAATAATGAGATATGTCTATTTTTATATGTATGGTTCAGTTTATTTTGTTAAGATTCTAACCTGTATGATGTAGATGCTTTGGAGGTATTCCATCATCTTAGTCTTTTTTACTAAGCCCTGTTTGTTTGTGGTTGTTTTCTATTTTGGTGTTTTCAGGATTCTAGATGAGGAAAACAATGTTTTTGGGGGAATGTTTAGCTGTTGTAAAGATTTACGGGAAACAGATTATTACCTGGTTACTTGTTATCAGAGTAGTGCTTAGGATAGATAAGGGCAATTAGAAACAATCTGGAATTCTTAGAATATATGTATTAAATGTTGAGTATATTGTTATACTCTCATGTATTCAATTACCCTTGGATATTAAAAATTTGATTAAGTCAGTTGAGTTGTAATTCGGTGCTAATTTGTATCTTGTTAAATAAAAAAAAATTATGCTTTTCTGGTTATTTCATTGGATTTACTTTTGGTTGTCATTTATTTAGATTATTCTTAGGAGGTGTTACAGCTTACACAATGGAAAATTGAGATAACAAAATGAGGGGAAGAGGTCTCCCTTTATAGTGATTTTAGAGTCCAAATTTGTGAAGGCCAACTTTATTGGGCAGAAAAATAAAAAATACTTTGCATCAAGCCTGAAACTCATCAAAATTAAGCCCCTGAGGTATAGGTCAAACTAGGTTTGACCTATACTATATAGATCAAACTAGGTTTCACATATACTCAAAAGGTGGCAATTTTGGTGTAATGGTTGTGGGATTCAATAAGTGTTAAAATTTTTGAGAAAAGATGAAAGAATAAGAGGGAAAATCAAGAGTAAATCTTAAAATGGAGCCAAGAGAGAAATTAATGATATGAATGGATGGATAAATGGAAAATTATTCATATAAATTAGAGCCAACTTAGATTTTTGAGAAAGATTAAAGGAGAAAGAAGACCTTCATTTAAATAAGTTATGCAATTGAGTGCAATGCAAGATTCTAATATAAGGAACACACTAAAGTGGACTAAAAATGGTCCCAAATAAATATAAAAGAAAGTGATTTCTTTTTAGGACTATACATTTAGCCCCCACTTTAGCGGGAGTATGAGATGAAATCATGTTCATAGTAAGGGAAGAGATAGAAGAAAGAAAAAGAGAAAGATGATTGTTGAAAATTGTAAAATAAGCCCCCAAACTAAGGATCCTAACTCCATATCCATGCACAAGGGCACGAAAAAAAGGAAAAAAGGAAAGAAAAATAATAGACAAAAGACACACAAAGGGTTAGTACTAAAATAAAACTCCAAATCAACTAGTGAAAGATGCCTTAACTAGAAATGAATCACCCACTAATATCATGTCTAGAAATCTATTACAAGAGTACAAGTGATCACATAGGAAGAACAAGATCATCGCCAATGAGGATACAAAATCCATGGTCTAACGTACTCAACTATGATAGTGGAAAGAGAGAGAGAGAGAGAGAGAGAGAGAGAGAGAGAGAGAGAGAGAGAGAGAGAGAGAGAGAGAGAGAGAGAGAGAGAGAGAGAGAGAGAGAGAGATTACCTTGTCCAATAAGATTCTATGTCTTACTATGAACCACACAAAAGATAGAATTGAAAGTTATAGAAATTTTATGTGCCACACTAGTCAACTCCATCAAAAAGCATGTGCCTACCAATGATTTTTCTTGTGTGCACCTCGTGAATGGATACAAATCACTTATATCACGAAGACTGGTTTGTATATGTGCACTTCATGAATGGATACAAATCACTTATAACTGGATGAATATTGTTTTTTATATGTGCACCCCATGAATGGATACATATCACTTATATCATGGAGATTGGTTGGTAAATGTGCACCCTAGGAATGCATATAGATAACTTATACCCATGAGGATTGGATTTTTGTAAAAAGAAAATGTAAAATATAATGTACAAGAGAGGTCATATGTATACCCCCTCCTTATGATGGCTACATAGTAGACCTGACAAGGAAGAGAATCAAGGATACCTACTTCCAAGAAAAAGGAGATATCCTTAAAATAACAATGTATGCCACAAACTCAGCTAAGAGCATTGACTCTTATGAGCTAAGAAAATAGATAATCATGAAATGATATTTTGCATATGAGAAGAGACCCTTGAAAGAAAGGGATCTTGTTTACAATATGTATACCTTAAAGAGGAGCTCTTGAACAAAGATAACATCTTCAAGATAAAGAAGGGGAGGAGAAAAAGAATGCACCATTTAGTAGTTAAGATATTAATAATAAATTAAATAAAAAATTAAAATATCAACATAATATATTAATTTGACGATCTAATTCAAAGGAAATTGGAAATATTTTATTTATATAGTAAAAATATATATCATAGTAAAATTTCACTCAGCAAAGTAATACGTAAAATGAAAAAAAATACAAAGAAAACATAAGGAAAATTTTACAACAATCATTAATTTACAAAATCATTAAACTATGGACTTTTAATTTGGTCAAATTAACTAAAGGAAAAATATATTATTTTATGTCCTAATAATACTATAAAGTGGGGTACACTATTGCGACATCACCCATCTTCTATAAATGTTATTATTTCAATTGATGATGATTAGGTTTCTCAAATAAAATATAATGTTATAGGATATCATCAAGACTTGTTCAATCACAACTATTAGCTCACATCATGCATCATTAGTTATATTCCAATTAAAAATCCCCTAGTGAACATCACTATCTTCTTTGGGGGGACATACTAATTATGATTATAACTCTACCTCATATTTTTATCCCCCTAATCAATCTAATATTTCACATACTTTTTATGGTATTATCCTACATCTCATATCAAATTTATCTAATTTCAATGAAAAGCATTGAGATGCTCCACTAGATAAGAATATATCCACATAGATTTTTAAAGTAAATTTTACAAGATGAATTCTTCACTCTAAATCCCATCAAGAAAATTGATTGAAACAACTGTGTTAAAAAAAAATGATGTTATGCATTGTTATGTTTATTATATGATAAACACACCCATATTATATATTGTAATATAAGTTTTTTTTTAAATGACAAAAAGAAAATATTTTGTTAATGTCTCAACATGATAAATATGATTAGGAGGAACAATCACCATGACTTAAAATATGCCCCTGCAAAACATGTTTTAGCTTTAATAAAAAATAATCAACATGACAACAATCATTGCCACTTAATTGTCTCTTTCCTTTTACTTTTCATTCAATCTTGAGGATTGCCAAGGTTTAAGAGATTCTTGAACTTCAACCCTTAGAACATCTTTGAGAGCCCTTTAACACCATCCTTATTTTCCTTGATCCATATGCTATAAAAAATATGATTTACATGTATTGAATACCTATGTCTTCTATAGATAAAATGCACTTTCTTAGCAACAAATATGATTTACATGATTGATCTCGTGATTCTATTCCAAAAAGTTAATTTATCATATTATAGCTGTCACTATTTTTTAATCCCATTTGTAGTTTTGTTTTATAATTTAAATTTTGCGCAATAATATCATATTAGTTAAAATCTAAAGATATTATAGATACACAACCCTAATTCCTGTAGTTCCATTTCATACATATTAATTTAACATAAATATTAATTTATCAAAATTAAATATGAAAATTAAATCTTTATATATTAATCTAATGTTAAATTTAAATAATAACTCTCTCATTCTTAAACTAATATATTTTTATTAAAAATAATCATTTATTTCCTCTTCAAACACATATAGACTTTTATTATTTTATAAAATAGTTAGAGCTATACTATTTCAAATTTGAAAGAACGACCCTATGTTTGTCAAGGTGAAATATTTTTAGGATGATATACAAGTTAGGATCAGTTTTATAAAAAAAAAATTGCATTGATTATTAAAGCGTCAAATTTTAAAATATAAAAGTTCAACAAGTATGAATTTCTTAAAATTATAATATGCTATATGGGAAAAGTACTAGCACATTTCATAAAATTATGTGACCCTTTTAGTTAAAGAATACAATAAGTCAATTTGAAATAGTTGGTGCAATTTTAGTAGGGATAATAGGCAGATTTTTATTAGAAAGATCATATAACAAGTCCAACGATTAAGAATGTAAGGAATATTTATTTGTAAATTACCCTTAAACTAAATTAAGGAATATATGTTGTAGTTTCTAAAGAGACAAGCTATAATTCAGATTTACATATAATCAAATATTTTTTAAGATAATTGAAAGGTTGAAATTCAATTGATTTTATTGGTGAGGATGATAGTATATTTCTCTATTTCACCATCCACCAAGTTTCAAAACTATCGAAGATGCAATTTACCCCTAAGTGAATTTGACGGATTTATTTTCCATCCACTAATCTTCAATTCTATCAGAGACGTGCAATTATATCAAAGTGTTGACCCCTTAGTGAGTTTGATGGGTTGATTAACCATCCACCAAGTGTTGAATTTTTCAAAGATGTAATTAGGTCATAATTAATCCTTTAATGAATTTGATGGACTATTTTAGGTCATCCACAAAGCTTCCCAAAACACTGAAGATGCAATTAGGTCATCATCAGACCCTTATTAACATTGATTGATTAATTCATCATCCACTAAATGTAAAATCTATTGAAGATGCAATTTAATTAGAGTTGACCCCTTAGTGAATTTAATGGGTTGGTTCACCATCCACCAAGCTTCAAATCTATTGAAGATACAATTAGGTTAGATTCAACCCCTTAGTGACTTGGATGGATTGATTAATTATCCACTTAATTTTAAATGCATCAAAGATGAAATTAGGTTATATTTGACCCCTTAGTGACTTTTATGGATTGATCCACCATCCACCAAGATTAAAACCTATTGAAGATATAATTAGGTATGTCATCCACCAAGATTCAAATCTATAAAGATATAATTAGGTTCTAGAGTCAACCCCTTGGTGACTTTGATCGATTGATTCATCATCCAACAATTTTTTAATTTTTCCAACATAAAAATAGATCAAAATGACAAATATTGATGAGAAACATGTTTCTTACTCCATAAAATAGAAGGACATATATATAAGTGAGAGAGAACAATTACATAGGAGATCAATTACACGCGTACTTACATAGGAGATTAGCTACATCAGTGAATGTAGACCAAAGCAATAAAAAAAGAATTATATGCTAAGATTTTCCCCCTTAATACATTGTTCCTAAATCATCAAATTAACCTTACCCTATGGAACGCCCTTAAGGCTCACATAAAAAATTGTTGATTACATAAATAAATAAATAATTTTGAAAAAATATTTCTTTGAAGAATCAAATCCTAAATCAAGTGGAGCTCCCCTAATTTTCCTCATGACCCTCATAAAGGTGTAGTATTGAGATAAATCCTTGAACTCTTAGATCATAGACACTAAATTGGATTGGGCAAAAAATCTCCAAATTATTTCTTGACCAAACCCTAAGAAGTGTGATAATACTCAACCACAATCTTGTGAACTCTTTGAATAACCATCGATGCTCAATTTCTTCACCAAACCCTAAACCTATCTCTAAATCAAATCTTCACAGTGCATGCATTCTTACAAATATCTAGAAATAATAAATAATGTGAAAAGAAGGTACAAAAAAGAAAATAAAATCACGCAAACATCATCTCAAAGCAAGAAGCTAGCTTGGGATGGTGGAAATCCTCCATCCTATAGTACTTCTAGCCTCCCAACATGAAGCCTTGAAGAACAAATTTTTTATTAAGAGGAGAATGAGAAGTAATAACGATTGTTTCATCATCTGATGTATCCTCATCCTTAATGCAAGAAAATTTTCCTATATCTAGAACTCATCTTTGAGATTCCTATTAAGAAGATAACTTGCTTGATTTTTAAAAAAAATCTAATGTGTGTCTCTTTTTCTTACAATAGAAACATGCATCAAATCTATTTTGTTTTTACCTGACCATTTCTTACTACTCTATGAATATAGTTCTTTATGTAATTGAATATTTTCTTTTGTATCCTTCATCCTATTTTCTTTTGCTAGGAGAGCCAAAATCATATCTTCTAGAGGTTGTGAAGTGATTTCACTGAGTGCAAAAGTACCATTATTATATTTTGAAGACAAATTATTTAACAGGATATCTTGAGCATAATTATCATCATCAAGGAGCCTTAACCTTTGATAGTTGCCTAGTGAAAAATCTCAAATTGTTTATATGGTTTGATGTTGTGATTCCATCTTTCATTTTCAACTTAAACAATTAAAGCTCTAAAGAAAGGTTTGCATTAACAAATTTTGCTCCAAACAATTTGTTTAGATTATCCAAAATATCTACAATTGATTCATTTAAATCTATATGATGGAGTTTAGAGTCAGCAAGAGAAAGACCAATAATAGCCTTGGCTTTATCATCTCTACTACTCTAGTCCAAAAAATGTATTTGCATTTGTAGGTAGTTTTTCTTTTCCACTTGCTATTACCACAAATTCTTATTCATTCATTACATTTAGATTTTTGCTCTCCGTGAATGAAAATTAAACCCATACTACTTGTACAATAGAATCTCGATTTTAGAAAATGCAAACTAATATCAACCTACTTCAAATCCTTAACACTTGGGATTAAGGTTATGTTTGCAGACAACTGCCCCTTTGACTACAAAAACCTAGACAACTATGTTTTGAGCAAAAAATAGGAATTCATGCAATGCATGAGGTATCCATCAATCTATGGTACAATAAAGATATTCACTATACACCAAAAAGCCCCTTTCTCATTATCGATCCATCATCACATGTGTTAAAGGCTCTAATACTAAATGATAGAAAATGATGAAAAACATTATTCTCTTTCTAGAAAATAGAAGCACATATATATAAGGGAGAAAGAGCAATTACATTCAAGACCAATTGGCTATGTAGAAGATCTGTTAGATGAGTGGCTATATAGAAGATCAATTACACATGTAAATGGAGAGTGAACCAACAAACTAACAATATACATGCTAACACAAAATCAACCCTTTGATAACTTTAATAGATTGATTTGTCGTACTCATACTAATTTAACCAAAAGACAACTTCATATTTACCCACCATATTATAATCAAACTTATTAAAAACAAAAACTACTTCATAATCAAATTTTAAAAAATCCCTATTAAAACATAACTACTACATTATCAAATTATTTGAAAATTTTAAATAAATAAATAATCCCTCTCACAAAAATCTATGGGCAGATGTTGAAAACATATAAGAACATTTACCAAAATGCAGTCCTCATATTCTCATCCAATGCCTATGAACTCACGCAAACATTCTATTGGTCAGATAACTGTGATGAAAGCCTTACCTCAAACGTAGCCAGATTGGAAACCCTAATTTCGGTCACGTTGTAATCCAAGAACGTGCCAGATTTTACCGCTCAAAGCGGAGCTACAGAAATCAAACGCACGCCGAAAGGAATGACGTGTCTGATTTGACAAGGAAACCCATTCTTAAAAGACCCATATCAAAGTAAGTACTCCTTTCTGCCCATTCATTCAAAGATTTTTCCAAGCAATGGAGTCCTCCGAAGCCCCCATTCAAAGGATGACATTCTCAATTCCACCCAACTCCTTCCCTCAATTCCCCAACTCACAGGCCAAGAGTTCAAAGAGCGAGGCTTTGGATAAGTGGTTTCAGTCCTACGAGAAAACCCAATGCCCACCCAATGGAAGCAGCTTAGAAAAAGTTATGATGGAGAAGGGAGGAAATACAGTTGCAGAGCCATCGAGCGTCCACCTTCGTGGACACTCTCCCCCCGTTTACGTGGGATCAAAAGTAGGCAAGAAACGATCAAGAGCTTCAAGAAAAGCACCCACCACAGTTTTGAGCACCGATGCGTGGAATTTTAGGGCAATGGTGCAGCACTTCACCGGCTTCCCCCAGTCTTCCTCTCAGTACCCCTTGCCTGCCCCGGTCTTTCATAATAATCCTCCTATTTCTATTCCTGTTCCTGTTCCTCCTGCACGCTATTCTTCGTTTTTGTTCCACCATGATTTTAATCCAAGTCCCTTGTTTCACCCTAGGGTTACTCCTACTCCACTAAGGCAAACGGCTCTGATGGATGATGCGGATCTGAATCAGGCTGGTTTGGAAAGAAGGCCTGACTATGGGTATTTCAAGTAGGGCTGCTGTAAATATACTTTTTGTTGTGCATAACTTCTGATTTTCTAGTGTAAACTTTTCTAATGTTTCAAGAATGAAAGAAAAGGAGAATGAGCGAATGTTTAATGATTTAGTTTGTTCATGTGTTAAACAATTTAGATTTGTACGTTCAATGGCTCCTACTGGGCTTAGGTTTTAGGGAATGTTGGGGCATGCCAATATGCCATGATTTTGTGTAAATACGCTTGTGGCTATGGGTATCTAGCAATTAGGATTGCAGTGGTGGGAGTAAATATGGTGGTTGTTGTGCATAACTTTTGATTTTGGTTATCTAAATTTCATTTTATATGTTTTCGATCAAATTCTGTGGTCTATTTTATACGTTCAATGGCTCCTACTGAGCTTGGTTTTCAGAGAATGTTGGGTGATGCCAATATGTCGTGGTTTTGTGTAAATACGATTGTGCCTATGGGTATCTGGCAATTAGGGTTGCAGTGGTGGTAATGAATATGGTGGTTGTTATGCATAACTTTTGGTTTTGATTATCTAGATTTATTTATTTTCTTATGTTTTCGATCAGACTCTATAATCTATTATCAGAAAGAGAATGTTATAATATTCAGTTTGTTCATATAAAAATCAGTTTAGATTTTAAGATTTTTTTTCATTTTAGTGTCTGATTAATGGCTCATAATTGGCTTTTATAGAATGTTAGGGGATGCCTGTACAATTTGCATATGTTTTGGTTTCTAGATTCCTATACTTTCTGGTTTCAAGATTTCTAATCAAAGATTTTTCTGCAGTGTATTCTTTCGCTTTCCTCTTACTGATGATAGATTCTAATGTCCAGATAAAATACCCCAAAGTAAGTTCAGAACTAAACTTGTTATCCATCCCTAAGTATGATGGGAAACTTCAATGTAAAAAACATATGCCACAGTTTTCAAAACAATCACTAAAAATGATTGGAAGCGTCAATGAAAGAAATATACTGAAACAAACGTATTGCTGATTGATCACTGTATGTGAAAACATCGATGTTAAAAACAAATACAATAGATTTAGAATTAGCCTTATTATTGAATCTCTGTTCATCGATTTCTAAGGAAGTGTTTCTTACTGGATATTGAATCATAAAACCTATGTTCATGTCATCAAATCTCTGTTCATAGATTTCTAAAGAAGTCCTTATTACTGGATATTGAATGCTACATAGGTTATATTTAATCTCATGATTTTGATTATGTTGCTCTGGTTATGTATTTTTCTTATGGTTCTTTTTCAGCTAGGGATTAGTGGCAGATTCAATGTATTCTTCCACCTTGACATCCTTTTCTGTGGGTCTGTTTGTTTGCTTTTCCGTTTGGCGCCTGCTTTCTTCCGGATAAGATTTTCCTTTTCAAGTGTGTGCTACGTAGTTATAAGGTCTATGGAGAATACCATGGAATGGTTAATGTTGCGTACGCAGTTTGATCGGACGTGTAAAGTAGAAGGCAAGGGATTCCATATATTTGACAAAGAATTAATAGTAGAAAAGACATGTTCATTGGAGTACCTAATTATTTTTAATAATAATGAGTGATTAAAAGTCATTAGAAAAGTCATTTCAATAGTGTCATGTACTTCTTTACATAGTATCATCTTGTTTAAATTGATGCTAATTTCTTGTGTGTATCTATGTATGTGCTAATCTTATAAATGAATTTATTTAAATAATATATTTTATATAATTATATTAAACAATATTTATAGTTCTTTTGAGAAGGCAATATTGTCATTATTGGACTTATCTTGTTTTTGTACTTATAGTGGTGGTTTATTCATAGCTTGGTTTGACTTGGGTGTATGTGTTCTCTTTGTAAGCTTATATCTTGTACATTTTATTATCTATTAGTATTAAGTATCATACATCTTTAATAAGAACAAGATCTATCTTTTATGCTAAAGGCTTGTTGTTGATCCTTCATGCAACCTATTTTTTGCATGCATACTTCACATTGATCAACTAATGTCAAATATTATGGAGTTGATCTTTCCATCAAATTAATTTTGTTGGATCATAGTGATTAAATTTGTTAATGGCTTGTCTATTTGGGAATGTTAAAATAATTAAATCTATGTGGCTACATTATTTTTATATTAATGATAACCAACAACTTGAGTAGTGTGCATTTATTCTAGTGACCAACCTCTTTCCTACACGATAGTTCAAGTGGCAAGAGTTATATCATGACAAGCTTTGGTCCTTTATGGGATTTAGATCCTTTATATAATGAAATGATATGATTTTGGGAAGCTTGGAGCCTATTTAGAATTTCAAAGAATCTTTACATGTAGATATCTAGGGTTGGATATCGTAGCTTAATTCAATTTTACATATTCATTGCCTTTTGTATTGTTTCATATTTTTTACACTTATTATCTCTATTATTTTCCTCTTTATATTTCTTTTGTTTTAGTGTTTTGTGTATCTATCGAACAATAGTTCATTCAACCCACAACTAGTGCATATGCCAATTTAGTCTTATTTCTCAATATTTTGAGTCCTAGAGATGGCTGAAAATTTTTCCATCAAAAATCTGATGTGCATAGTGTTGTAACAATATACATGAACTAGTTAAGATGACTTGGGAATAGGGAGAAGAGGTGTAAGAAACTAATCAGAGGCATTAGATGTAAATGTTAATGAGGAAAATATAATATTAGAGGAAACATTCACTATAGTCTTATTGAACCCCATGTGCAACTTGAGTTTTGATCTCCTCTACTATCAAGGAAGATAAAATCCAAAATAGATATTTTGAGTGTCAATAAATCAATGACCTAACATGTATTAGGAATGCTATCATGAACTAGAAATCTAATATTTCCTTGTGGTAGGACCCTACCCAAAAATGTCATATTTAGGAGGAGAAACAAAGAAGGTGGATTGTGCATCTCCATTTATGATGAGATGTATTTTCTATCCTTTTGGTCTATCAAGGAGACCTACCTTAAATCACACTCAAGGTGAAATATTTATATTGTCAAAAATAGATTCCATATAATGGTGGTAAATGTAAAGATAGGAAGACCAAGAAAATTATGTCAATCCATGCCTTTGAACAAAATTAAACTAGAGAAACTAGTGATGCTACATTAAACATGAAGCATGAATAAATGTTTTAAAAAGGTGGAGATATGAATTAAAGTCAAGGAAAGATCTTAAGAAAGAATTGGTTAAGATGTTAGTATGTTCATCACTTTTTTATTTGTGCTTGTAAGCATTCAAGAGAAATATCATTTTAAAAATATATACAAATTTAATATACTAGAGAGGAAGGCTCATTACGTATTGGTGTAAATAGTGTTATCTCTAATGCTAGAGACAACCTAATCATGCAAAAGGTTTTTTGTAATTTGTCTATAAATATTTTAATCCATATTTGAGGAAAAGCTTCTTGTAACATAAGAAAAGTCAAGTGGGAAATGTTTTAATAATATTATCAATGAAGGTATCATCGATAACTATGAGTATCCTTAGAGATTATACAAATGTTGGGATTGAAGAATAATCTATATCACATGCCTTATAGAGTTTCTTAATTATATTGTTAAATATTTCTAAGATATCATCCATATATGTGCTAACATTGATGTTTTGTCATTGACGTCAACATATTTCTTTATTTCTAATAGTGTTCCAAGTTTGTTCAATGAAGAGTTTGGATTGGTATGGCTATTGTATTAGAGATTAGATGTTGCAAAGTTTCATATGGTGGAATGGATGTATGTAGTTGATCTATGTCAACTTAAAGATGTTTGCATTGTGATTTAAGTGAGTTTCGGGTAATTTATCAAAGACTGGTTTTTTTGGTTATTTAGGAAGTGACAGTGTCTCAATTTTTGAATCGGTGTGGATTGGTTATGCAACATTTTTCGTTACTAACCTAGTGGTGAGTTTAGGACATGGATGTATGTCCTCTCTTGAATGGTTCATGATTTGGATGCTAATAAGATATTTTTCTTGAGTCAAAGAGGTTGTTGTTTGATTTTCTTGATGAGTAGTGCTGAGATAGTTATAAATTCTAAGATAAGCTTTTTATGTTATTGATGTGGCATTTCATATTGCTTGATAATATTTATAGATTATGTCTTATTTGTGTTTTTGGATCTCATTGGCTTATGTAATCAGATTTAGTGTCTCGAGTGTGTTTGAGGATGAAGATTTGGGTCCTAGCTATGTTGTTTCTGAAATGGCTTGGATCACATTAATGTTTGAATTGCAATTGATTAAGTATTTGTATTTGAGGTGTTAAGGTTGATGTCGACCTTGTTTATTCTTTCAAGGTTGATAAAATGTATTTAAAGATGTAATCAATTATAATTTTGAAGTGTGAGAGTGAATGTACATGTGCATATTCGAGATTGTGTGAAGAGGTGTGAGTGGAATCTATAATTTAGATAGATATTTTTTATACTTCATTGGAGATATATAGGCATATCTGAGATCATACCAATCAATTCATAAACTAGTGGATTATTGTATATAGTGGATTATAGTCCATTTGAGATTATAGCCCTTTTTGTATTCTCAGTTGTATTTGAGCAGTGAGCTCTAAGAAGTGTTCTTGAATTCATCTGTGTTCCCCTTTGTACCTTTAACATGGTTATTGTGCTAGTACAACATCTTGTGGGTCTGATCCCCACCATGGTTTTTCTCTTAACCATGTTTCCACATAAAAAATATTGGTGTTACGTGTTCTTATGTTGTGTGGTTTAATGTTTTAATGTTTATCATTCAAATATCAGTTTTAATGGTTAAGTGTTGGATAAAGTTTTGATTTTTTTGACATAATTGATCCACCCCCCTCTCAATTATGTGTTTGACCTTGTTTCTAACAATTGGTATCAAAGCCAAGTCCTCTTTTGAAACTTGACTACTTGAGGAGATCTGGGATGGCATCCTTTAAGGAGAGTTTGAGATTTGAAGGAACAAATTATACTATATGGAATTGTCAAATTATTAGACATTTGAGATGTATCGGAGAATATTATTGAGAAGTCAAAAAAAAATATTACAAGTATCCTATAGATCTATTTACTGCTACCCCTAATGGGAAGAAATAATTTGAGTATAATATGAGAGCAAAAGAAGCCATTTTTAGAACCTTATCAAATGTTCAATATAAAAATGTTATGGAGTTGGAGAATGCACATGAGATATGGATAAAATTGAAGACCTTGCATGAAGGAGATTCCTTTGTGAAGCAAGAAAATTTGAAGAGCTTGAAAGGGGTGTATGAATATTTGAAGATGATTGAGGAAGAAAATATTCAAGCCTATGTGCAGAAGGTGACCAAGCTCATTTGTCGAGTCAAAAGTTCTAGTAGAAAATTAGAGGAAGATGAAATTGTTTCTAAGATGCTTCAAGATCTTTTCCTCCTTATATGATAAAAAAAAGTTACTTCTATTGAAGAAAGCAAGATCGTAACTACTATGACAATGGATAAATTGGTTAGTAAGTTGTTTTCTTTTGAAGTGGCTAGATTTGGTGATAATCTTCCTAAAGTTAAATCTACATTTAAAGCTACTATTTCTTAGAATAAGAAAAAGTATGACTCTAGAGACATTTCTTCTAAGTATGGATCTATGTATGCTATGCAATGGGAATAAATTGAAGAAGATGAAAGAAAGATGGAAGAGCTAGAAGCCCTAATTACAAAGAGAGTGTCGAAGTGATAAGGTAAGTATGAATGGAAGCTACCTTTGAAATGTATTTTATGTAATACAATTGGTCATTTTCTTCTAGATGTCTTGAGAGAGTACTGAAGTATATAAGCCTAGAAATTTTCAGACTAAATATTATAAGAAGTATTATTTTGCTACTAGCAAAGATGTAACTAATGATGAATCTAAAAAGAGTGAAGTTGAAATTCTGTTTATTGTTATTAGAGATGAGAATCCTACTTTCTTGAATGAAGAAAATGCCCTAGCTGCACATGTTGAGATAAAAGATGAATGGGTAATAGATAGTGGTTGTTCACATCACATGACTGGAGATAAGAATAAATTTGTGAAATTAGAAAAGTATGATGGTAGTTTTGTCAGATTTGGTGATAATACACCTTGTATGATCAAAGGGAGAGGTTCAATTATGGTAAGAATAAAATTGATGATGTCTTATATATTGAGGGTGTGAAACATAATCTTTTGAGTGTTAGATAGCTTGTTGATAAAGGTTACAACTTACAATTCAAGGATGGAAACTACATAATCATGGGAAGTTTTGGAGATTAGATTGTATTAGGTACTAGGACTAGAAGTAATGCATTTCATCTGAATAACATAGAGAATAGATTTTTGTTTTCTAAAATTGATGACAGTTGGTTGTGGCACAAAAGGTGTTGTCGTGTAAACTTTGATAATATTATAAAGATAAGCACTATAAATATTGTACGAGATTTGCCTAGAATGTTGGATCATGCTAATGCAATGTGTAAGGAATTTCAATTGGGTAAGATAAATAAATCTACCTTTAAAAGAAAGACTTATTCTTCAAGTGAATTGTTAGATTTGGTGCATACATATTTATGTTGTCCCATGAGGACTATAAGTTATGGAGATAAATATTTCATATTTATCATTGATGATTACTCAAGAATGATGTGGGTTACATTTTTTAAGGAGAAAACTAAAGCATTTGATAATTTCAAGATCTTTAGAGCTATGGTTGAGACTTGGATAGGAATGAAGCTACAATTTCTAAGATTGGATAGAGCTGAAGAATTTACTTTAGGAGATTTTAATGCATACTATGAGTATGGAATAAAGATCCAAATGTATGTTTTGTGAACCCTATAGCTGAATGGAAATATAGTGCAAAGAAATAGATCTATCCTTGACACTGTAAGAATTATGATGATGAAAGGAAATAGACCACCAATTTATTGGATAAAAGTAGTTAGAACTATAGTTTATACATTGAACCAAGTTCAGATAAAGAAATTTACTGGTAAGACACCCTATGAACTTTGGTATGGTCATGTCCCTACAGTAAATTATTTTAGAATTTTTGAAAGAAAATGTTATATCAAGGGAGATGACGCTTAGGTTAATTTGACCCTAGATGTGGTGAGGGTATCTTTCTTGGTTATTCTACAAAGAGGAAAGAATACAAGTGTTATAACAATAGGTTGAGAAAGATAGTTGAAAGTTCTAATGTGAAAGTGTATAAAAATTATCAAAAAGAGGCCAGACCTTGTAGTTATGAATCGGATAATGAAGGGAATTATATTGTGAAAGCACAAAATTAGAATCTGAATTAGAATGGATCGGTGGAGAAAGATGAGGAAGTTTAACATGAGGAAGAAGTGGAAACATAAGATTCTTATACAAAAGAAAATCTGAAAACTCCAAGGTATGTAAGGATAAATCATTCAAAGAATCAAATTACTGGCTATAAGAATCAAGGTGTTCTAACTACAGGAAGACTTTCTATAAATAAAGATGAAATTTGTTTAATTTCTAAAGTTCAACCTAAGGATATTTACGAAGCATGCAAAGATGAAAGTTGGGTTAAGGAAATGGAAGAAGAGTTAGAACATATTTAAAAGAACAAAACATGGGTTCTAGTTCCCAAACCTAAGGATAAGAATGTGATTGGAGATAAATGGTTGTTTAGGAATAGTCTAAGTAAAGATGGTGAAGTAGTAAAGAATAAAGCTAGTTTTTTTTTGCAAAGTATATTCATAGATGGAGAGTATTGAATTTAAGGAGACCTTTTCTCCTATTTCTATAATTAAATATGTTAGGATATTTCTTGCATATAATTCTTACAAATATTTCAAGGTATATTAGATGGATTTTAAGTCTACATTCTTGAATGGAGATTTGGAAGAGGAAGTCTATGCTGGGAATCCTAATGGTTTTCCTTTGACTGATCAAGGTGACAAGGTTTTCTGATTGAATAAATCATTGTATGGATTGAAACAAGCATCGAGATCCTAGTATGCAAGGTTAGATAAATATTTGTTGAAACTTAGTTTTAGTAAAGGTACTGATGACAGTAATTTGTATTTCAAAATTGATCATGAGAATATCCTTATTGTTGAAGTATTTGTGTATGGTATTATTTTTGGTGGTGATGACAAGTTGAGAAAGGAATTTTCTAATAGGATATAAAAATAATTTGAGATGTCCATAATATGTGAGATTAAATTCTTTCTTGGTTAACAAATGACTCAATCTAAAAAAGGGATTTGCATATCATAGTTTAAGTATGTGAAAGAGTTGTTGAATAAATTTGACATGGATGATTTAAAATTGCTTGGTACTCATATGGTTACTGGTTACAAGTTGACAAAGAGTTATGATTCACCTAATGAAAATAAAACAAGGTATAGATCAATGATCAGTGGATTTCTATACTTGATACATACTAGACCTAATATAACAAATACAGTTTGCATTGTTGCAATATTTCAAGAAGAAATAGAGGAATAACATGTTGTTTTTGTGTTAAGAGGATATTCATATATTTGAAAGGAACTATTGACTATGGTTTATGGTATAGGAACGATGATTATTTTACATTGAGTTCTTTTATTGATGTAGATTGGGTAGGTAATGTGGATGATAGAAAAAGTACAAGTGGTGGAGAATTCTTCTTGGGAAAGAGGTTAGTCTCACGCTCTAGTAAAAAGAAAAATTGTATGTCACAATCTACTACTGAGGCTAAGTATGTTGTTGATATTGTTAACTATACACAAGAAGTTTGGATGGAGAAAATGATTAAAGATATCAGAATGAATATTGATGAGACCATTTCTTTATATTGTGGTAACTTAGTGTTATCGATATGTTAAATAATCATGTATTACATTAGAAAATATTTATCTATCAAATATTATGTCTTGAAAAATAAGGTGAGTGAAAAGGAAGTAAGATTGGAATATGTGTCTACTAAAGAGAAGATTGCATATATATCTTCACAAAGCCCTTCCCAAAGGATAGTTTTTAGTATCTCCAAGATAAGCTTGGGGTGATAGCCCTTCCTGATCAAAGCTATAGATGCATGGATCTTCATAAGTCCTATGCTTTCATAGATATTAACATTAATTTGGATTGATTTTCTGGTGACTACTACTTAGGGGGGGTAGTTAGTCTTGTGAGGTATGTTGTTTAGTTTTTGGGAGAGATATTCAATTTCTTTTGGCCTCTTTGACTTAGTGCATATATGCACCTTTGTCACTGATGTCAAAGGGAGAGAGATAGCCCGTGTGAAAAATAGTGTGGATCTTAGAAGGAGATTTTTTTTTTTAGAGGATAAGGTTTGTTAGAGAGACTTTGAAACATATATTGTGGATATTGTTAGTAATGTTGTTGATATGGTTTCCTTGTGCATTGATTTACTTTTTCACATCATATGTTACCATCAATGCCAAAGGGGGATATTGTTGGATATTTTTGAGATATCATGCATATATGTGATATGACATCGATGTTTTGTCATTGATGTCAACATATTTCTTTATTTCTGGAAGTGTTCTTGGTTTGTTCAGTGAAGAGTTTGGATTAGTGTGGCTACTAAATTATAGATCAGATGTTGTGAAGTTATAGATGATTGAAGATATGTTTTTAGTTGATCTATGTCAACTCACATAGGTTATCATTATGATTTGAGTTTCAATTAATTTATTAGAGACTATTTTTTTTGGTTATTTGGGAAGTGTCAGTGTTTCATTTTTTTGCTCAATGTGGATTGGTTATATGCAACATTTTTGGTTGCTAACTTGGTGGTGAGTTTAGGACATGGATATTTTTCCTTAGATTGAATGATTTTTTATTTGGATGGTGGAAATCTATTTTTCTTGAGTGAAAAAGGTTTTTGTTTGGTGTTCTTGATGAATAGTGTAGAGATAGTAGATAGTTATAAGTTTTGAGATAGTTTTTTTTATGTTATTAATGTCACATTTGATGTTGCTTTCTAATGTTTCTAGATCATTTCCTATTCATGTTACTAGTTTTAATTGGGTTATGTGATTGGATTGAATGATTTTCCTATGGTGTGTTGTTTTGGTCCATTTTCCTGTCAATGCAAAATCTTTTGAAAATGGCCCATTTCCTTGCAAGTTTTCTTGAAGTGTCCTGCCCTATGTTCTTCATTGTGTCACCTTGCTCCAGTTCAAATCACACATGCTAAATCACAAACCCAGAGAGTTATTCAAGTTCTAAGGTCTGCAGGAAACAAATTTTAAAATCTGCCTAAGTGTCGAAAACCCACAATGTTTTTGAAAATCCATGATGTTTTCGGTCTGTGTGAAAACCTTCATTGTTTTTGACCTTATGCCTTCCCACTTTTGTGCACTTGTCTTCTGGCATCAAAAACTCTATGTATTTTTCAGTCTTTCGTTGCATCAAAAACTTTGTGTGTTTTCAACCTCGGTCTTAACTGCACAAGTGCGATGGATGGTGGGCCTGGGTCTTCAAAGGTTTCAAAATGATTGGTTGTCACATGATCGCATGTTAGATTTTTCTGATATGCGACCATGCGACCGGTTACTTCTTCCCGTGGGGCCGGTTGGTGGAAAGGGTGTGGTCTTGCTGGCAGTCATGTGGCGGCCTTTGGTTGGCTGTCGCATGATCGCATAGCCTAATTTTTGGCTATGCAATCATGCGACTAGTTGACACGTGTCTATGGTGGTGAGGTGGCAATTCATCAGTGGGACCTGGTTCTTCATGCTTCCATCACGGTTAAAGTTTGAACAGGATCAGTGGTCAGCATAAGTTCGCATGGAAAAGTTGCACAATGTTTATCCCTTGAGATTTTGCAACAACCGTAGATTTCATCTTAAGCAGGCCCATTTGTGGGGTCTAACTAGTTTGGCAGTCCCGATAAGTGTATGGTGGTCCGACAAATTTTCTTCTTGTTCACTAGTTCGTGTAATGTTTTGGTGATGCCCTGGTTTATTTGGCGATTCAGCGAACAGTGGTCATGTGATCACTAAGTTTTTTAGTGATGGTGGAAAGTATTTCACGAACTAGCAAAAATTCTTCAGTTGCTAGTTGGCCAGATAAACTGGGGCCACTTACTTGGTGATGTGCTCAGTTCTGATTGGTCAGCGGGGTGATGAGCTGGATGTTGTCAGTGGGGTCATAGTTTTCAAAGGATGTGGAGCATCTGCAAGTCTGTGAAGATCATGTGGTTGTCGCTATACCACTGAGGTGAGATGCTTGACTTTTAGCATCGTGGTGTAACGATGACCGTCAATTTTGTTTAAAGAAATATAAAGCACGCCGGCCTGAGAAAAGTAAACAAATCAAATGGTGGTGATATAAAGTTAATCTCAGTTCAAATGTTGACTGTTGATAGATTGCTAGCACCCTAAGGATGACCGTTGCGTTTCAAATTCAAACTTCTAAGTGGGTCTGTGATCGACTATTCCGCGGTTAAGAGATTGTGGTCGCATATATTTATTTTTGAGTGTTGCCCAATGGATAATGGCACTGATCAAGGGCTAGTATATTCAGTTGAGTCCAATGTTTGATGGGTTTTAGCTATTTCTTGCATCTTTATATATCAACACCATTTCAAGTCTTTTTCATTATTTGGTTGATAGTAGTAATACCCTTCACAAGACCATTTTACCCTGCATAGTAGAGTTGATTCAATGAATACCTTGTTAGTATTTAGTAATCCTTCACTATGATCTACTTTATGAATCCAAAAGTATAAGGTGTGTAGTGAGTGGAGTTTTCTTTGGATTAGGTGCACCCACCTTGGTTTTGCAGAGCTAGAAGCAGAAGAGGGCATATTAAGACCCTATAGTTGGTCCAGTTGTCTTGCAGAGCTCTCATACTTGGAATTAACCACTCCTAACATTAGTCTCAAGGCATATTGGCAGCCCTAAGTGGCGTAAGCATTTTCAAACACCAACATGTTGATATTTATTTTTGCTTGGCTAACTTGGTGGTATAGTGAATTGTGAAGGATCATTGTGTGATTTGTGGATTTGGAGCATGTTTGAGGATGAAGATTTGGGTCCTAGCTATCTCATTTCTAAATGTATTGGATCTCATTAATGTTTGAACTATAATTGATTAAGTATTTGTAATTGAGGTGTTAAGATTGATGTAGACCATGTTTATGTTAGAGTAATCATACTTTATGCTTATTAATTAAATCACTTTGGTTTAATTAATTAAGTCATTTATTACTCTATTTACTTAAGCTATCTTTTAGGTGCATTATAATTAATATATTTATTAATTATAATGTGCAACCTAGCTTTATTTTTTGCTTTATACCTTTAGGGTTTTGGTATCCTTTTATAAGGATTCCCTCTTTGTATTTCTTAAATACACTTATTGGATCATAATAGAGATTGCTCTTTGCATGTCCATAAGATGTCTCTGGCTTTTTGGCCTCCATAGATTTTTCTTGCTTCTGTTCTTTGCTTCTTCCATGTGATAGGGTTATGCATGTAGGTGTTCTTGGGAGATTAGTATTTCACCTAATCTAACATGGTATCAGAGCCATCTTGCTGCTCGCTGTTCGTGTTTTGTTGAAGTGTTTCAGAAGCAGGAGGTTTTTAAAAGGTTTCAGAAGTTTTTTTTGTGGATCTGGGGGGGAGCTGAAATTTGGCTCACCTTGGGCAAAAACGGACACCACCATTGTGTCCGGAAGGCCCAAGAACCCCTAAATCCATATAAAACTTGTCCATTTTGGACACAGTGGCATCTGAGGCAAAAAAAATTTGCATACCAGGGCCGTACGGCCCTGGCACGCACTCTGAGGTGGGTACAGTCGGTGATTTTTTTAAAAAAAATTTAAAAAACATATCATTTTGGGCGGCCGCCCAGCGGCCACCAGCGCACCGCCAAGCGGCCACCACAGAGCTGCGCCCCGCTCCGCTCTGCAGGCCCCGCGGCCCGCCCAGCCGCCGCCCGGCCCGGCCGCCACCCCAGCTCCGCCAGCGCCCCCGCCGCCCTCTGCTCTGCTCCGCCGACCCGCGCCCCCGCTCCGCTCTGCCGGCCCCGTGGGCTCTTTAGCCCCCCACGGCGGTCACGTGGGTGACCGAGAGCCCTCGGCTCCGCCCCCTGCGGGCGCCATGCGCCCAGGGGCTTTGCATTTCCAGCCCCAGGGGCTTTAAAAAAAAAAATTTTGAAGCCTTTTTAGGGTACCTGGGCCTTTTTTGTAATATCTTGAGCATACGGAGGTCTTTTTTTGACTTCTTTATATTGCCGAAAATCTCTTTTCGAGCTCTTTCTGATTATGGAGGTTAGAGTTTTTGGATCTGCAGTTTTGACAGTGTTTTTTTCTATCAAAGGTGATGTTTAATTTTTGCCTTCCGGGAGCCATATCTCGCTCATCCGGACTCATTTTTGGGCTCACCATATATCGTCGGAAAGCTGGTTCTATGTGCTATTCAGTGGCAGAGGTTATTTTTCCAGATTCTACTCCATGTTTTCACTCCTCCGCGTTTGGCAGTTTATGCCCTCTGGTGGAGTGCTTGGTTCTACAGGTCCGGGGATCTCTTCTTCGGAGTTCATAGCTCACTCTTCTTTCTGAATTTTGAGCTTGCATGCTCTTCTATTGCATCTTTGTTCTGTAAACGCACTGAGATAAAGTGCCTGCTTTTGCATATCTGGGATCTTGTACACCTTGTGTTTGTTTGTACTCGCACTCAGTTATAAAGTGCCATGGGGGGTTATGATGTTTTGCCTTTTGTGCTCATCCACCTTTGTCAAGTGAGTGTACCTTCCATGACATTAGCCCATGCTGTGTGTCCAAAAGATCTATTCTTCTTCTTCGACACCGCCCTTTATCCTGTGCATGTACTTCTATTGCACTGGTGGTGTTCCTGATTCTTCTTCTTGCAGATGTTTCTGGCATTGCATTTCAGTGTTCCTGTCACCCCTCTCCCTGTTCAGCATTATGGGGGGGTTCACCTGTTGGCTCTATTTCTTCCTTGGTTCGGTTGAGTGATCTATGTATTTAGTTTTTGTTCCTATGTACTAGGCGGATGCAGTGGCTAGGTACCTATGCATTTCGGTGAGATGGTTCATCTACTATATAGACACTCATTCATTCCTATTTTGGAGGTCACCTCTTTGATTGATCAGCTCTTCAGACTTTGTCTTCTCTACCTGGTCATGCACTATTTCAGTGGGGGTTCCAGGAGTATTCTTCTGACAGTGTTTGTAGCTTCATGCTTCGGAGATGCTTCATGCTCTTTCTTGTTCCTTTCTTTGGGACATTCCCTAGATTGGAGGCTTTGTTTCCTTCATCTAGTTTATTTTCTTGTACTTGGGTACCTGATCAGGCTTTGTTGCCAGGACCCATTGCTCTTTCTTGCATTTTTGCTTTCATAGCTATGCTAGGTTAGCTTCCGTCTTGAGCTACGCTTAAGGGGGGGTGTTAGAGTAATCATACTTTATACTTATTAATTAAATCACTTTGGTTTAATTAATTAAGTCATTTATTACTCTATTTACTTAAGTTATCTTTTAGGTGCATTATAATTAATATATTTATTAATTATAATGTGCAACCTAGCTTTATTTTTGCTTTATACCTTTAGGGTTTTGGTATCCTTTTATAATGATTCCCTCTTTGTATTTCTTAAATACACTTATTGGATCATAATAGAGATTGCTCTTTGCATGTCCATAAGATGTCTCTGGCTTTTTGGCCTCCATAGATTTTTCTTGCTTCTGTTCTTTGCTTCTTCCATGTGATAGGGTTATGCATGCAGGTGTTCTTGGGAGATTAGTATTTCACCTAATCTAACAGTTTATGCTTTCAAGTTTGATGAAATGTATTCAAAGATGTAATGAATTAGAAAAATTTTGATGTATGAGAGTGGATGTATGTTTGTAAAATAGAGATTATGTGAAGAGGTATGAGTGGAATCTATAATTTAGACAAATATTTTGTGTACTTCATCAAAGCTATATTGGCATATCTAAGATGCGATCAGTTTATTCATAAACTAGTGGATTATTGTCCACAGTAGATTACAGTCCATTTGGGTTGTAGCCCTTGTTGTATTCACAGGGTTGTTTCCCTCAGTTGTATTTGAGTTGTGAGCTCTAGGAAAAGTTCTTGAATGCATGTGCACTCCCCTTTGTACCTTTAATAGGGTCATTGTGCTAGTACATCATCTTTTGGATTTGATCCCCACCCTAATTTTTCCCTTAACTGAGTTTCCACATCAAAAATATTGGTGTTGTGTGTTCTTAAGTGTTGGATAAAGTTTTGAGTTTTGGACACAACTGATTCACCCCCCCTTCCCCCGCCCCCTTCCACCACCCTCTTTGTTGTGTGACATTTTTTTTTGTAACACATACAAGATAGAAAACAATTATATTAATAAATTAATATCAAGTTATATTCCTTATTATAAAATGCATAGATAAAGTAAGGGTTGGTGTGATCCTAATTAATATTGACCATACCAAAAATGTAATAATTTGGCATGACATTGGGGGGTTAGGAAGGATTTAGCAATTAGGCTCTAGACTTTTTTAAGATAAAAAAATAAGTGGATGTATTGTGTCATAAAATTGCACTTAGCCTAATTTACCATTACGTGATGATCCTACCTTAGACATTTTGTAGCTTCTTGAACATTTTCACTGATGAACTACAACTGATTTAGAACCTAATTGAAGATCTATGATTAGAGATCACCAAGTTGCTGATTAGATATGTAATATGATTAAATCAGTAATATGTTGTCATTGATGTCAACTAGTTTGACAACACTTACCTTGTAAGTTACAATACCTAAACATATGTAGAAAAGGAGTAAAATAGGTGAAGAATAGAAATATCTACATGGGGAAGATGTATATGATAGATGAGGATAAGGAGTAGATTGGGTAACTTGCTGATGAGTCTATGACCTTATGTTATTGACTTGATTATGTTTCATTCATCTATGATGAGGAAAAGAGCTGAAAGACACAAGGCAGTGTGGTTGGTTGATGAAGCATCATAGTATACACTGAGTAGTGTAGTGTATACCGAGCATAGTATAAACTGAGCTTGTGATCACTGACACATTTATTTGTTAACCGAGCAGAGAAAAGGAACTAAATGATCAGTTTAGCTGATAAGGATTGATGAGATGTAAAGTACTTCAAAATCAAAGATGGAGATAATGTTTGTTATGAAGATCAACGACTAGCATAATTCAAGGAAGATCTAAAGGATGAAATAAAAATGTGTTATTGACACATCAACTGATGAAGGTTTAAGTGGCAAAATGGATGAAGGAGAATAAGCAACAAAATCTTGTGGAGGAGAATAAAATGGTTTACTTGTCTATTTAAGAGACTAGGGTTTCGTTATGAAACTCATGTCGAAGGAAGGAGACTGTAGAACTATCACATGAACAAGCTTCATGTATGCCTGATCAAACTGGTTAAGGAGAACTGAACTGTAGAGTTTACTGAGCATCAAAAAGCTTTTACCGAGTGATAGTAAGTCATTGATTATTGTTGATACAAAATTGATATATTGATCAGAGGATTTGAATGAGCATAATATAGATCTGAACATATGCAATTGAAGTTGTATTATAATCAGATCAACTGTTGTTACATTTTAACCATTGTAAATAGAGAAATCTCTTAACAGGGTGGACTTGAAAGTCTTATATGTATCATTCATAGAATGAACATTGTTATCCTATCAACCCCATAGTGAATGTTGGTTGGATAATAATGGTTGGTCTAAAATCCTCTAACAAGGTCACACCTCACAGTGTGTTTGTAACCTTTAACAAGATTGGGTCTTCACTGACCTCACTTCAGAAGATTGAACATTTTTGGGTTGCCAGTCCCAGGTGGTTTTTCCCTTCACAGGGTTTCCATGTTAAATATTTTGTGTTATGTGTTCATTATGGTGATTATTTGTTATCATACTTTACATATTGCATGTTGGATTTGATCATTAATCATTATATGTTATTGACTGGTAATTAGTAAAAGTACAGACAGTATAGTATTTTATGTTACTGAGTTGCAGAAGTTTAAGTAAATTGTTTTGGATTATACATTTTGATTTGGGACTATGGATAACTGATTCCCTCCCCCTCTTAGTTATTCTAACAATTGGTATCAGAGCATTGGTTGTGGCATAAAAGGTTATGTCATGTGAATTTTGATAACATGATTAAGATCAGTAAAAAGAAAAGAGTTAGAGGTCTGCCTACCTTATCTAAGCTTGATCATGTTATGTGTCATGAATGTCAGAAAGGTAAAATGACTAAATCTAGTTTCAAAAGAAAATATTATTCAACAAAGAAGATACTTGAGTTAGTGCATACCGACCTATGTGGTCCTATGAGAACTTAGAGTTACTATGGAGACATATATTTTATTCTTTTTGTTGATGATTATACTAGGTTGATGACTCTCATGTTCTTGAAAGAAAAATTTGAGGCATTCAAGATGTTCAATTGGTATAAAGAAAAAGTAGAAAAAGAGACTAGTAAATAATTGAAATGCTTTAGATCTAATAGAGGAGGTGAATTTATCTCTAATGAATTTACTAATTTTTGTAATGAGCATGGTATTAAAAGATAGGTCTCTACACCGAGGACACCCCAAAAGAATGGCATTGCTGAAAGGAGGAATAGGTCAATTGTTGACTGCGCAAGGACATTAATGATAGAAAAGAATGTTGCTTAGACATACTAGAGGAAAACCATTAGCACTACTGTCTATGTACTAAACTGAGTACAACTGAAGAAGGACACTAATAAGACACCCTATGAGTTATGGTTTGGACACAAACCCACTGTAATTTATTTCAAAATTTTTGGAAGAAAATGTTTTATTCTGAAAGATGAAAGAAATGGAAAGTTTGACTCAAAAGGTGATGAAGGGATATTTCTAGGATATTCCAATAAAAGTAAAGCATACAAGTGTCTAAACAGAGTAACTAATAAAATGATTGAAAGTACTAATGTTCGAGTTGATGAGTTTGATGATAAGAATGCAGAGGAAAGAAGAAAGGAACTAGAAGATTATGGTAGATTCACTTACATTGAACAACCTGAGTATCTACCGAAGCCATAGACTATGACAACCTATCCATAGGAAAACAATACCGAGGAATGGGAAAGAGAAACCGATGAGCAGGAAGGACCTACCAAGCAAGCAAATGAACCTGGACGGGATGAACAAGAAAGAAAAAATCAGATACTGGCAATTTTTGTCAAAAGACATCATCTTGAGACACAAATCATTAGAGACAAACAAGATGGTATACAAACAAGAAGTAAAGTAAGACAAGGTACATGTCTAGTTTGTGATTATGAACCGAAGAATGTAAAAGTTGCATTGGAAAATGAAGAATGGGTTAATGCAATGAAAGAGGAAATAGAACAAATAGAGAAGAACAAAACTTGGATTTTAGTACCCAGACCTAAGGATGAGAATGTTATCGGTACTAAGTGGATATTCAGAAACAAGCAAAATGAGAATGGAGAGGTTACAAGAAATAAAGCTAGATTGGTATGGAATGGATATGCATAGGAGGAAGGAATTGATTATGGTGAAACATTTGCACCTATTGCTAGATTAGAAGGAATCAGAATGTTACTTGCATATGATGCACATAAAAAGTTCAAAGTTTACCAAATGGATGTCAAGTCAACATTTTTTAATGGAATACTTGAAGAAGAAGTCTACATAGAACAACCTGAAGGGTTCGTTGATCCAGAAAACAAAGATATGGTATGTAGATTACATAAAGCTTTATATGGTTTCAAGCAAGCACTGAGAGCCTAGTATGAGAGACTGCATACTTATTTGTTAAGTATTGGATTTGTTAGAACAAGTGAGAATAGCAATTTGTATATGAAAGGAGATATTGATGATACTATTCTTGTTGCTGAAATATTTGTGGATGACATAATATTTGGAGGAAAAGATCAAATTTGTAATTCATTTGCTAATGAAATGAGAAGTGAATTTGAAATGTCTATGTTTGGAGAGATTAAGTTCTTTCTAGGACTACAAGTGATTCAGCAAAATGATGGTATATTCATCACACAATCCAAATATATCAAGGAAGTATTAAAGACATTTGGCATGGAAGATGCTAAACCTATGGGAACACTGATGGCTATTGGATGTAAACTGACTAAGGAAGATGAAACTATAGAGGTGAACCAGACACTGTACCGATCTATGATTGGTAAGTTGATGTATGTAGTTCATAGTAGACCAGACATAGCACATGTTGTGGGAATTGTTGCAAGATTTTCTGCAAACCCTAGAGAGTCACACATGGTTGCTACAAAGAGAACCTTAAGATCCTTGAAGAAAATAGAAGATTGTGGATTATGGTATCCTAAGGAAGGAAAATTTGAACTCAAAGTATATACCAACGCTGATTGGGCTGGAAATGTGGATGATAGAAAAAGTACCACCGAAGGAGAATTTTTATTTGGTGAAAGACTTGTTACATGGACAAGTAAGAAGCAGGCTTGCATTTCTCAGTCTAGAGCCAAAGTAGAGTGTGTTGCTGCTGCTACAAACTATTCAAATATTGCATATATTAAGAAAGTATTGGAAGGTATGAATGAGATAATCACTGAGTTGGTGATTATATATTATGATAACACAAGTGTAATAAACATTTCAAAGAATCTAGTGATGCACTCTAAAACAAAGCATATATCTATTAAGTATCACTACTTAAGAGAAAAAGTACAGGAGAAGCAAGTTAAGCTAGAATTCATTACATCTAAAGAACAACTTGCAAACATATTTACAAAGCCTCTCCCAAAGGATACATTTGAATACTTGAGGACTAGACTTGGGGTCCATCCCTTGTCTACCAGTCACTAATGTGATCTAGATGTTGCATCAGCCTAATCTTATCAGAAGATCATTCCTGTTGATGCAGCATAGTTCACACTTTGGATCATGTCTAAGGTTGTGAAAAGTTTGGAGAGCTGGAACAGATTGGCATATCAGTATACAGAGATATAGATAATGCACCGAACAATAGAGATTTACATGGCTACTATAGAGTTGTATGTTTATTTGTTTCTTTTGCATTGTTTTCAAAGGGGGAGATAAACAATATGAAACAATATGTACCAATGAGAATACTGAAACATCTATCTGAGGGAGAGACAAACTGAAAGAAAGGGAGAGCACTGAAGATCAGTTACTGAGAATAGAAGAAGGAATCTAAGAGCTAAAGAGATCATATCTGTAGAATGACAAAGTTGCATTGGTAATGCTATTGAGTAACATAGTAATTAAACATATTAAGCTAGGGAGAGTTGTGTACAAGATTTGTTCTCAGAGTTGTAGAATACATGTTTGGTATGTGTATGGTATATTTCATATTACTTGAGTTGCCATCAATGCCAAAGGGAGAGATTAATGAACTACAACTGATTTAGAACCTAATTGAAGATTTGTGATTAGAGATCATCGAGTTGTTGATTAGATATGTAATATGATTAAATTAGTAATATGTTTTCATTAATGTCAACTAGTTTGACAACACTTATCTTGTAAGTTACAACACCTAAACATCTGTAGAAAAGAAGTAAAAGAGATGAAGAACAAAAATATCTACATGAGGAAGATGTATATGATAGATGAGAATAAGGAATACATTGGGTAACTTGTTGATGAGTCTATGACCTTATGTTATTGACTTGATTATGTTTCATTCATCTATGATGAGGAAAAGAGCTGAAAGACACAAGGCAGTGTGGTCGGTTGATGAAGCATCATAGTATACACCGAGCAGTGTAGTGTATACCGAGCATAGTATAAACTGAGCTTGTGATCACTGACACATTTCTTTGTTAACCAAGTAGAGAAAAGGAACTAAATGATCAGTTTAGCCGATAAGGATTGATGAGCTGTAAAGTCATTGAAATCAGAGATGGAGATAATGTTTGTTATGAAGATCAACAGCTAGCATAATTCAAGGAAGATCTAAAGGATGAAATAAAAATGTATTATTGACACATCAGCCGAGGAAGGTTTAAGCAAAAAAATGGACGAAGGAGGATAAGCGGCAAAATCTTGTGGAGGAGAAGAAAATAGTTTACTTGTCTATTTAAGAGACTAGGGTTTTGTTATGAAACTCATGCCAGAAGAAGGAGACTTCAGAACTATCACATGAACAATCTTCATGTACGCTTGATCAAACTAGTTAAGGAAAACTGAATTGTAAAGTTTATCGAGTGTTAGAAAGCTATTACCAAGCAATAGTAAGTCATTGATTATTGTTGATACAGAATTGATATATTGATCAAAGGATTTGAATAAGCATAATATAGATTTGAAAATCTGCAATTGAAGTTGTATTGTAATCAGATCAACTACTATTATATTTTAACCATTGTAAATAGAGAAATCTCTTAACAAAGTGGACTTGAAAGTCTTATATGTATCATTCATAGAATGAACATTGTTATCCTATCAACCCCATAGTGAATGTTGGTTGGACGATAATGGTTGGTCTAAAATCCTCTAACAAGGTCACACCTGACAGTGTGTTTGTAACCTTTAACAGGGTTGGGTCTTCACCGACCTCACTTTAGAAGAGTGAACATTTTTGGGTTGTCAGTCCCAGGTGGTTTTTCCCTTCACAGGGTTTCCACATTAAATATTTTGTGTTATGTGTTCATTGTGGTGATTGTTTGTTATCATACTTTACATATTGCATGTTGGATTTGATCGGTAATCATTATATGTTATTGACTGGTAATCAGTAAAAGCACAGACAGTATAGTATTTTATGTTACCAAGTTGTAGAAGCTTAAGTAATTTTTTTTGGATTATATATTTTGATTTGGGATTGTGGATAACTGATTCCCCCCCCCCCCCCCCCCGCCTCTAAATTATTCTAACATTTCACATCCTACTCTTGCATGCATCTTGTATATCCTTCACATAATATCTTGGCACTCATAGCACCACAACTTCATTGTCTTTCTCACCTCACCTTCACTTCAATGGGCTCTACCTTCATGTTTTTGAATGGGATTTTCTTATACCATCTCATTTTATATTTCAATGGCATAGCATAGATTATTGATCATAGTCTTATAATATTGTTATATGTATCATGTATATATTAACTTTTTGGTTAACAATCACTATCTATCAATCTATTGTGGAAGTAGAGACACTAAAGCAGGGGACTTTGTTGGCATAAATAATGTAGATATTGTTGAATATTGTGTGGTACAGGTTTGATGACAAGAAGGTCAATTATTGGGTTATCAGTTATGTCAACATAGTGTTGTGTTGGTTGATAGTGTCCATGTGTGTTACTAAGTATCCAATATTTTGGAGAGAATTGATGTGTTTGGTTCTTATGGGAGACTTGGAGCTATCTATATATGTTGTATGTTGCATTATAGAGGTTAGAAATATGAATGGAGAGATTTATGATTGATTTAAGGTTGATGGAGCTGACAGAAGAAAAGATAATGATAGACGATGAATGATTTGAAGGTTCTATCAAATTGTTGTGGATTCAAGTGTTGTGGCTCAAACAAAATTATCTTAACTAAGGTATTAGATTGATATCACAATTGGAAGATGATTCAAGTAATGCAACACATAGTTTTAATAACTAGAAGATCACTCTATGCAAGATGGAAATTTTTTTGGAACAGTGGGTGTTATATCCTCAACCGGTGATGATGTAGATGGTTGAGGTGAATCTTTTCATGTTGTAGGTGTGATGGTAACATGGTAGATTTGATCTCACATTATTCAAGGTGATAGAATTTATCAAGCTTTTGAAATCATGTTGGAAAATTCAAGGATTTTGACTATTCTTGATCAAATCAATGTGTGGGTGCATTTGGAGGCTGACACATATTTGTAAGTGCACTTTATTGTTTGGTAATATGTTTTGGAAGACTAGGGTGAAGTGCAAAAGATTAAAATGGTAAAATTTAAATGTAAAACATTTTCTTTAAGGTAGTGGCCTCCATAGTGAGTGAAATAATTATTATATTTAGATTGACAAATTGTGAAGTTGTAGATCATGGATGTCATGGTACAGTTGAGAGAAGGGTGAAGATAGCCTACAAGAAGTAGAAGTTTGAGCTGAATTGGATATGTGCTATCAAAGGAGGAGTTGTATTCTTAGATCATTATACTTGCTAAACCCTAACATGTTTTCCAATAAAATCCCTTAACCATGTAGATCCTAACATGTCTTCAATTAAAATCCTATAACCAGGTGGCTCTTTAATTAGGGTTCTAAATCCCTTAACCGGGTTACTCTTAACAAGATAAAGATCCTAATAGGGCTATAGGAAAATCCCTTAACCGGGTGACTCCTGATAAGGTCTTGCTTCTAATAAGGCATTTTAAAATCTTCTAACAAGGCTAAGCCTTTAATAGCACATACTTCAGAAGAGTAATATTTGTGGGTACTAATTCCCACCATGGTTTTTCCCTCTAGCCAAGGTTTTCCATGATAAAAATACTATTGTTCTTGTGTTGTATGTTTGGATGGTTTCACTTGTTACATTATTTATTGTTTCACAAGTTATAAGTAGATGAATGTTTTTGAATGGTTAATGCAAAAATTGGAATTAATAGATTATGGATTCACCCCCTCTTAGTAATATTGGACCTTATAATACTAACAATTGGTATTAGAGATTTGGTCCTCTTTGTGGTAAGATTAACAGCTTGGGGAAAAGATCTAATGATGAAGAAGGAAGGTCCTATGTTCACAAGGGAAAACTAAACGATATGGATTGACCAAATGAAGATTTATCTAAAAGGTATGGGGAAACAATTTTAGAATCATGTCAAGCATAAATATGGAATCCCTATTGAAACACTTAGTAAAAATCAATTGAAGGAGCAGCTAGAGAATATACAAGGATTGGAAGATATTGTAAGTACTCTATCTGATACTGAATCCATTGATATACATCGACTAGAGACTTCTTATGAGGATTGGGAAAAGATAAAATTAATCTATGGTGGAGACAAACATGTGTAAGAAGAAAGGGTGGACAATTTGACAAGAAAATATGATGACATGAAAATGGTGGAAGGTGAGAACATTTCTCAGTATGGCCAAAGGATAAAGGAATTATTTGGTGTGACCATAATTGATTGAGGTAACATCAAATAATATGATGTGGTAAGTAAAATGTTGAGAACCTTATTACTAATTTATGACATTAGATTTTATTCCATTCAAGAGTTGTGAACAATTGATAATTTCTATATTGATGGATTGATTGGTAAGATTACTTCATTTGAATTGAGTAACTTTGACAATAGTATTCCTAAATTTGAAGCATATTTCAAAGCCTCTCGTCTATGGCTTCAGTGAGGAAGGGTAAAGAGATAAGTCATGAATCAACCAATATGTCAAGTTATTCCAGGGAACTTGAATCCATTTTGGATGAAGAAAGAAAGAAACAAGAACTTGAAGCATTACTTGCAAAGAGATTACCTAGAGGTAGCGGTAAGTACAAAGGAAATTTACCTTTGAATTTTTTCTCATGCAACAAGATAGGACATATTTATACTAGGTGTCCTAATGGTGACCAAAAGGAAAAGATCAAAAGATTCAAGGAAAAGGGAAATAAATAATGCTATGTTACAGTGGATGAAGGTGTAACTAATGTTCAGAGTTTGAAGATAATGAAGAAGAAGAAATAGCATTTTTTGTAGTAAAATAAGACACCTCAGAACGTGAAAAGGTGTTCGTCTCGCACATGGAACATAGTAAAGGGTGGGTTATGGATAGTGGGTGCTCACATGACATGACCGGTGAAAGAAGAAAGTTCATAAAGCTAGAAGAATTTGATGGTGGTGTGGTTAGGTTTAGAAACAACACACCCTACTTAGTAAAAGGTAAAGGTTCAATTTATTTGAATGTAAAAAGAAATTTTGATGATGTCTATTTGGTAGAAGGTTTAAGACATAACTTGTTGAGTGTTGGTCAGCTAAATGAAAAATGTTATCACCTAGAGTTCAAAGGAGGTATATGCAAGATAATTGGAAGCTCAGGAGATCTAGTTTCTATTGAGAGGCAAACTAAAGGTAATTTATTCCATATGAAAACTACTATTAATAGTTTTTTGGTTTCTAGAGTTGAAGACATTTAGTTGCGGCATAGGAGGCTATGTCATGTGAATTTTGATAGCTTTATAAAATTTAGTAAGTCATATGTAGTTAGGGGATTTCCACAACTAGTTGAGCCAAACAATGTAATATGCAAAGAATGTCAGTTGGGTAAATTAGCAAGTTCTACTTTCAGTAGACTTAAGGCATTTTAATTTGAGAATATATTGGATTTGGTACATACTTTTGTTCCTATAAGAACAAAGAGTTATCATGGTGATAAATATTTTATGTTATTTATTGATGACTATTCAAGGATGATGTGGGTGACTTTCTTAAAGGGTAAATCTGAATCTTTCTACAAACTCAAAGTGTTTAGGGAACTTGTTGAGAATGAAAAAAGAAAAATATTGAAGTGCTTAAGGTCATATAGGGGAGGAGATTTTACTTCATGGGAGTTTATTAAATATTATGAGGAGAAAGAAATTAAAAGACAGATGTCAACTCCAAGAATTGTATAGTAGAATGGTATTGTAGAAAGGAAGAACAAGACTATTATAGATGTAGCTAGGAAAATGATGATTCGAGGTGATGTACCTAAGATGTATTAGAGAGAAGCTATTAGTATTGTAGTATACACATTGAACTGAGTAAAAGTGAAGAAAGGAACTGATAAGACACCTTATGAATTTTGGTATGGTCATACACCTAGTGTTAAGTATTTCAAAGTATTTGGTAGCAATGCTAAATCAAGAGAAATGAGTTCGCATAAAATTTTGATCCTAAGAGGGATGAAGGTATTTTCTTGGGATATTCTACTAAAATAAAGGCCTACAAGTGTTTCAAAAAAAGGAAAAATAAGATGATTGAAAGTACAAATGTGAACATGGATGAATATCCTTCAAAATTTGATGAATCTGGGAAGAAAGAATCAGAGAATGTCTAAGAGATTGTGTATGTGCAACCTCAAGTGCAAGATACAATTAAAAAAAATAATGAGGAAGAAGTGATTCAATGGGAAGAAGAAGCTCCTAGAACTAAAATGTCTATTCCAAGGTATGTAAAGTTGAATCATTCTACTAATCAAATCTGGGTGATAAATATGCAGGTGTGAAAACAAGAAGAAAAATTAGGGAAAGTAAAAGTGTGATTTTAAAGTTTGATCCTAAGACCATTAATGAAGCTTTGAATAATGATGATTGGATAAAAGCCATGGATGATGAACTTGATCAGATTGAAAAGAATGACATGTGGACACTTGTTCCTAGACCAATAGACAAGAATGTGATTGGTACAAAATGGCTCTTCAAAAATAAACTAAATGAAGATGGGGAAGTGATCCACAACAAGACAAGACTTGTATGTAAGGGCTATGTACAAGAGGAAGTATTAGACTATGGAGATAACAATGTATACTTGAAGGTTGAAGGTAAAAATTTACTATCAACTAAAGTATTTGTGAATAACATAATATTTGGTGGAAATTATGAAATGGTTTTGGAATTTGTAGAAGAGATGAAGAAAGAGTTTTAAATGTCAATGATTGGAGAAATTAAGTTCATTGGATTGCAGATTTCATAGCTAAAGGATGGTATTTATGTCAATCAATCTAGGTATATAAAGGAAGTTCTCAAAACATGTGGAATGGAAGACTCCAAGCTAGTTGGAACCTCCATGGTGATCAAACGTAATCTATCTAAGGATGATGACTCAAGTGCAGTGGATGAAACCCTATATAGGTATATGATAGGAAAGTTGGAATATGTTCTTTATAATAGACCAGACATTGCACATGTAGTTGGGATAGTGACTAGATTTCAAGAAAATCCTAAGGAATCCCACATGGTGGTGGTGAAAAGAATATTTAGGTACTTGAAAGGGACTAAAGATTATGGTTTATGGTATGCACATAAAGGTTATTTCTCCTTGATTATGTTTACTAATGTAGATTGGATAGGAAACATCAATGATAGAAAAAGTACAAGTGGAGGAGCGTTCTTCCTTGGAGGAAGACTTGTATCATGGACACGAAAAAATAAAAGTGCGTTTCCAAATCTAGTGCAAAAGATGAGTATATGAAAGATGATATTAGTTGTACACATATTGCATGGATGAAGAAAATCCTAGAAGGAATCAAAGAGAAGTTAATTGTTCACCGGTAACTATTTACTTTCATAATACAAGTGCAATAAACATTTCAAATAATGTAGTGATGCATTATAGGACAAAACACATTGCAATCAAGTATCATTTTTTGGAGAGAAAGTGTAGGAGAAATAAGTTTAGTTGGACTATGTACCAACCAAGAAATAGATATTGGAAGGCATATTTACTAAGCCACTACCCAAGGATATTTTTGAGTATCTAAGAGGTAAGGTAAGGGTTATACCCCTACCTGAACAAAATTAAGATTTTTTTGCAGCATCAATCTCGTGGATTCATTGAATATTTTTCACTATGTATTGATGTTAAGGGGACTAATCCTTAGGGGGAGAAGTCAGAGGAGAAGAAGATTTTTGTAGAAGAAGGTGACCTATATTGTGTGGTTCCATTAGAATTTTTTTCAAAGGGGGATATGACTACTAGAAGAAGATTGAAGGAGAGAAGAAGACAAGGAGTTATCAGGAGAAAAACATCAGCTAAGGGGGAGTAATTGTTATTAGGAATTTTGTGATGTTTCCATGATTATATTGTGGTGTTTTACATTATTGGCATAACTGCTGTAGAGATTTTTGAGTGTTTTGTGGTATAGGTTTTATAACAAGAATATCAGTTATTGTGTTGTCATTGATGACAACTTAGTGCTATGTTAGTTGATAGTGTTCCTAATGTGTTGCTAAGTGTCTAGTATTACATAAGGGATTGGAGTGTGTGGTTCTTATGGGAAACTTAGATCTCTCTCTAGATGTTGTATGTTGGATCATAAAGGCTGGAAATATGAATGGAGAGAGTTATGATTGATTGAAGGTTGATAGAGTTTCCATAAGAACATATAATTACAGACGATGAATGATTTGAGTGTGTTAGTGTAATCATGTCTAATATTACTAAGAGGGGGGTGAATAATTAATCTACTCAATCATAGAAATGTAAACCTTTTGATTCATTTCCATATTCTCTTAAACATGCATTAACCCTTTTAACCTTAACATGAAATAAACATCACATCAAAGATAATAATCAAGACAAGTCAACACATAACACTAATATTTTTATTGTGGAAACCCGACTTGGAAAAAACCACTATGGGAATGGAACCCACTAAGAAAAATTCTCTATTTTGGAGCACACTAGGTTAAGAGCTTAGCCCTATTGAAAGATTACAATAGGCCTGATTAAGAGAAATACCCTGTTAGGAGTCACACAGTCAAGGGATTTACCTTTATCCTTGTTAGGAGCTTCACCCTGTAAATTTGATCTCCCTAATCATAGACATTTCAAAATCCTTTTTAATTTCATCAAAAAATGCTAAACTTGTATCATCATCTCCTCTAAAGATAATATCATCAACAAATACTTCATCTATCAATAACTTATCTACTTCATCTTTAAGATAAACATTATTAGCATCATATGTTCTATCAGAATTAATCTTAATCAAGTAGGAATGTAACCTTTCATACCATTCTCTTGGTGTTTTTTTCATTCCATATAATTCATTTTTCATCTTGCATACCAGGTAAAAGTACAAACTTGTGTCACACTTTTATGAAGGAAAAGGTTAACAGCACTGGACTATTCAACTTCAATGACATAAAACTGACATTTGTGTTTGAAATTTGAAGATGATGCAAATTAATGAAATGTGTAAAATTGTATTAATTTTATGGCTATTATTTTAAAAATAAAAAATTGAACAAGAATGGATGTAGTTTTTAAATTTTTTATGTCCATTTTTCAATTGCTAAAAAATATTGAAAATCAAGGGTCTAGTTCCTACCAAAAAACTATATGTAAATAATATTTTTTTCCTCTAATTCCAAAAAATATTTTAGATGACATGTATAGCCACTTCATAAAAAAATAAATATTGGTTTCTGATGTATATTTTCTCCGTTATAACTATTCAAAGTCAAACTTACCTGAAATCGATAGTTTTCATCTCCTGTCTAATTTCCCCTATAAAATCTACACCATTTAGAAAAAAATTATATATTATAGAAGAGGACTCTCTCCTCTAGTGTTAAATCAAATTTTTAAATTTTTCTAATATGATTTACTATTTTTTTTTACAAAGCAACGTCTTCTCGAATATTAAAATACCTACTTGCAGTATTTTGAATTTATAATAAATTAGATCTAATGAAAGTTTTCACTATAAAAATTATATGAGAATAATCTTGACTTTGAGATCTACAAAAGGGTATTTTTATTTTTTAAATAAAGTTGAGTTTCGATAGATAAATTAGCTACAGAAGTGATAAATTCTATAATTCTATAGTTTTTTCTTATTTGGATGCCACATGGGATACCACATAAGTAGTTTTGGTTGAACCTGGTTTGGTCATACCAAGTTTGACCGAGATTGGTTTGGCTAAAACCCCTTGCATATATATGCACCAATTCTTCATTGATCTAACATATTTCTCTTATATATACTCAATTTTCTTGTTAGGTCAGACCTATTTTGGTTGAAACATGTTGGCCATGTTGACACCACATGGCACTACATATGTTCCACACACCTTCATCCATACAGTTTCCACTCGAACCATGTTTGGCTGAAAGTACCTTTGGCCAAAATTCATTGATTGTCCTCTATTGTGACACAACTTTGTACTTTTACCCTACCATGTCCTTTTCTTTTGTCAAATAAAAACCATCTAGTTGTTCTATGTAGACTTCTTCAAGAACACCATTCAAGAAAGAAGATTTTACATCCATTTGGAAAACTTTTAAATTCTTATATGTAGCACAAGCAAGTAGAATTCTTAATCCTTCTAATCTTTCTATCAGAGAAAAAGTCTCACCATAGTCCATTCCTTCTTCTTGTGCATATCCTTTGCATAAAAGCATTTCCTTGTTCTTGATCACATCTCCATCTTCATTTAGTTTTTTCCTAAAAACCCATTTTGTGCCAATCATATTTTTATGTTTAGGTCTAGGAAAAGTGTCCATGTATCATTCTTCTCTATTTGATCAAGCTCTTCCTTTATAGATCTTATCCAATATTCATCCTTAATTTCTTCCTTCACTATTCTAGGCTCATATTTTGAGATTAAAAAGGTACTTTATTTGATCTTTATCTTGTTTAGAACACATGCATTCTTATCACCAATAATTTGATCAACAGAGTGATTTAACTTCACATACCTAGGTATTACTAGTTCAGTTCTAGACTCTTCTTGTTTTTTTGATTGAACCACTTCTTCCACATTGTTTTATTTTGTTGGTTCATGCACTTCTGGTCAATTTACACAATTTCTCGATCATCCTCAGTCACTTTCTTTTTTGAATCATTATATTTTTTAGGGTATTAATCAATATTTGCATTAGCACTCTCAATCATTTTGTTAGTTCTCTTATTGAAACACTTATATGCTTTACTTTTAGTAGAATAACCCAACAAAATACCTTCATCACTTTTTGGATCAAACTTTCCTAACTGAAAATCCCTTTTAATGTAATATCTACTGCCAAAGACTTTGAAATATTTAACACTAGGAGAGTGACCATACCAAATATCATAAGGTGTCTTATAAGTTCCTTTCTTTACTTGCACCTAGTTTAGTGTATAAATAGTAGGACTAATTTCTTCTCTCCAATACATCTTTGGTACATTACCTTGAATCAACATTGTCCTTGCAGCATCCACTATAGTTTTTTTCTTCCTCTTTGTAACACCATTTTGTTGTGGGGTTCTTGGAGTAGAAATTTTTCTCTTGATTACATTATCTTCATAACTTTGACAAATTTTGCAGAAGTAAACTCACCTCCTCTATTAGATTTTAAACACTTCAGACTTTTACCTGATTCCTTCTCCACTAGTGCCTTGAATAGTCATCATAAACAATATGAAATATCTATTACCATTATAACTTTTCTATCTCATAGGCCTACAAGGCTCAGTAAGCACCAAGTTAAGTATGATCTCTAATGAAAAATATTTACTCTTGAAAGTAGAGCTCATCAACTTACCAAACTGGCATTCCTTACATATTTTGTTATTTAGTTTCACAAGTTGTGGAGATCCTCTTATTGCATTTGTCTTACTCACTTGTATCAAGTTTTCAAAGTTAACATGAAAAAATATTCTATTCCATAGCCAACTATCTTCAACCTTAGCAACAAAACAATTGTTCACATTATTATTTAGATGGAATAAGATACCTCTAGTCTTCCTACCAGGTGCAGTCTCATCACCTAAGCTTCCAATTATTCTACATACACCACATTTGAATTCCAATTAGTAACCCTTATTGTTTAGATAACCCACACTCAACACATTATAAGTTAGACCATCCACAAAGTAAAATTCATCTATATTAATCTTTCTATTCACAGACATAGTGTCTTTTCCTTTGACCAAGCAAGGTGAATTGTCACCAAATTTTACCACATCACCATCAAAAAGATCAAGCTTAGTAAGCCTACTCTTTTCACTAGTCATGTGATGTGAGCATCATCTATCTATAATCCATTCATCATTGTGTCCCATGTGAGATACCAATGCCTTTTCTCCTTCTAGCAGATCTTCTTTGACTACAAAAAACACTATCTCTTCTTCCTCATTATTATTTGATTCCTCATCGATAACTCCTTCATCAACTGCAACATAGCATTATTTCTTTTCTTTCCCCTTGAATTTTCTAAACTTATCCTTTTGTTCACCATTAGGATGTCTAGTAGAAATATGTCCAATCTTATTAAATGAGAAACATTTTAGTGGTAGCTTACCCTTATACTTACTAGTCCCTCTAGGAAAAATCCTTCCAAGAGATGCTTCACATTCTCCTTGTCTCCTTTCATCATCCAAAAGAGCATCAAGTTCCCTAGAAAAACTTGACATGAAATCAGAATCATGACTTAACTCTTTACCTTTCCTTATTGTTACATTTGACACTGATGCCTTGAAGGATGCTTCAACTCATCGAACATAGTTATCAAACTTATTTAGCTAAAATGCAATAAGCTTACCAATTAGTCCATCTACACTAACTTTGTCAAAATTTATCAACTCATTTATGGCAGCCACTCTAATGGCATAAGCAGGTAATAAGGTTATCATCATTTTACTTACCACAACATCTCCATCAATAGTTCTACTAGGACCCATGATAGAAGAAACAACTTCTTTTATTCATTGACCATACTGAGCATTATTTTTATCTTCTACCATATTCATGTCATCATATTTTCCTCTAAGACTACCTTCTTTGGCTTTTTCTCACATAATCATATCCACCATAGATTGGCTTCAACTTTTCCCAAACTTCAAAGGCAGTATCAAGGCTACAAGCATGAACATATTTAGTATCAGATAGAGTACTTACAATGGCTTCTCATGCTTGAGTATTCTAATTGTTGGAAACAATTGTCAGAAGGAAATTGCTACTCAAATTATGTACTATCTTTGATGTCACACTATGTCATAGTCTGCACCATTTAGTACCTACCGAGCTCAGTCAGTCTGCCAGGCAGTAAAATTAATGCTTACCGAGTTCACTCGGTTATCAAAGAAAAATCAGCATTTACCAAGTTCAGTTGGTCGTCAAAGAAAATTCAGTGTTTACCGAGTTCAGTCAGTTGTCGAAGAAAAGTTAGCATCTATCGAGTTCAATCGGTTGTCAAAGAAAAGTTAGCACTTACCGAGTTCAGTCAGTTATCGAAGAAAAAGGATTGTCAGTGTTTACCGAGTTCCCTCTGTCTTCGAAAGATTGTAAAAAGTTATGGTCACCGAGCACTGTCGGCCCTTGAAGGATTTTTGCAAATAAAGTTTGCTTATTTCAGCCGACTTTTATACTAAGTAATGTTGATTTGACAAATCTAAAATCATATAAATAAAAGGTCAAATGTGAAAAATAAAAAATAAAAGAAATACAGTAGAAGATATATAGAAGAGAGACAGGAAAGGTGTGTGCGAATTTGGGAAGGATGATCAGATATCCTTGAGAAGTAGCAGAGATATATTTGATCAGGAAGGATCACACTTATGCAGAACAGAGATCTGTAATCAGCAAGGCAGTTGCATTATTATACAGGTCATTTTCATTGTTACCTTTTTATCATTGTAATAGTGAATTCTAAATCTCTTAACCGAGTTGGTTTAACAACCATATTGTAAATCCTCTAACAAGGTGACAATTCCATTGAATTATTTTCAAGACCTCTTACCAGGCCACTTCTAGCAGGGTGATTAAATCCTCTAACAAGGTCACACCTAATAGTGTGTTTTGTAACCTTTTACTGGGTTGGCTTCTAACCGGGCATCACTTCAGAAAAGTGAAAATCAGTATCTAGATACATTGGTGGTTTTTCCCATATTGGGTTTCCACATTAAATTCTATGTCTCTTGTGTTCTTAATTGCTATCTTAATCATATACAAGTGCTGATGAATATCTAAAGATAATTTTGCTAATACTTTCTGCATCTTCAAAGTTACTGCAATCTATTTACCGAGTGTTAAACAGATAATATTCATTAAGATATCCTAAGGGATCTGGAAAGAAATAATTGTGAAGTGTTTTATGGTTGACTGATTCACCCCCCCCCCCCCCGCCCCTCTCAGTCACTTCATCCATATTCCATCAATTGGTATCAGAGCTTTTGGTGCTTGCAGGAAGGGTTTCAAGGACCTAAGCTAAAGATCAGGATGTCTTACAAGAGGGAAATTCCAAAGCTCAACAGAGATAACTTTTCATCATGGCAAGGTCTCATGCGACTTCATCTAGCTTCCATTGGTGATTCAGGATGCAAATACATTGATGAAGAATACACAGTTCCTATTGGCGCATTAACTGTTGAAGACATTGCAGAGAAAAAGACTCATAACACCATGATGATAGACATTGCATCTGCTCTTAGCTATGAAGAATTTGATGATATTAAAGAATGCACTACTGCATATGAAATGTGGATCACACTAAAGAAAATATATGGTGGTGATGCAAATGTGAAAAGAGCCAAAGCAGAAAGCCTAAGAGGACAGTTTGACAAGATGAATATGAAAGAAGATGAAAACATTGCAAAATATGTTGAAAGAATCAAAGCAAGTGTTAGTGCAATTAGAGCTTCTGGAGGAACAATCTCTGATGAAACTGTTATAAGCAAGGTACTCAGAACATTACTCCCTATCTATTCAATTAGAGTATCAGCTATTCAAGAAAGAAGATGTGAAACAAACCACAATATAACTTTGGATGCTTTAGTTGTAAGATTGACAGCCTTTGAATTAGACAACTATGACAACTATGTTCCAAATTCCAAAAATATTGAGTCAGCATTTGAGGCCAAGGTTTCACTAAAGAAGAACAAGAAAATTAAAGAAGTTCAGTTAGAAAGTGAAGAAGTATCAGAAGAAAGTTCTGATAGTGATCTTGAAATTGTAGAAGCATTACTTGCAAAGAAGTACTCTAAAGGGAAAGGTAAATATAAAGGTAAAACTCCTTTAATCTTTTTTTCATGTGAAGAAATTGCACATATTGTAGCTAGGTGCCCAAACAAGCAGGTAAAGGAAGAGAAGAAAGGTCACAAGTACTATGGCAAAAAGAATTTCAAATCATTCAAGGATAAAGGTAAGAAAACATGTTTTATGGCTAAAGATTCTGATGATAGTGAAGAAGAAATTGTCTTTATTGCTATAAAAGATGAATCTGATGATGATGAAGATAAGATGGCACTTATTTCTCATATAAGCAAAGATGATATATGGATAATAGACAGTGGATGTTCACACCACATGACTGGTGACAAGACAAAATTTGAATACCTAGAAGACTGTGATAGTGGGAATGTAATATTTGGAAACAATGAACCTTGTTGTATAAAAGGAAAAGGAAGAATCTCATTAACCAAAGAACTCATATGTGATAATGCTTATTGGGTTGAAGGACTAAAACATAATCTTCTAAGTGTAGCACAGCTAATCAACATTGGTTTCAAGGTTGAATTCATGAATGGTCAAGCAAGACTGCTGGATGAAAAAGGAAAACTCATTTGATTAGGCAAACAAACAAAAGGTAACTTATTTTATCTTGATCTCAGTGAATATTCATGTTTCATTGCTCAAATTGAAGAAAGTTGGCTATGGCACAAAAGGTTATGTCATGTGAATTTTGATAACATGATAAAAATAAGCAAATTCAAGAAGGTTAGAGGCATTCCTACTTTGAAGAAACCTGATACTGGTCTATGTAAGAATTGTCAGATTGGCAAAATGAGTAAGACTAGTTTTAAGAGTAAAAACTATCAGTCTAAAGAGATTTTGGAAATTGTGCATACTAATTTATGTGGACCTATTGGAATAGAAAGCTATACTGGAGATAAATTCTTTATTCTTTTCGTTGATGATTATTCTAGAATGATGACTGTTATGTATCTAAGAGAAAAATTAGAAGCATTTGAAAAGTTCAAATGGTATTTGGCAAGAGTGGAAAAGGAAACAGGGAAAAGATTGAAATGCTTAAGATCAGACAGAGGTGGTGAATTCATCCCCCATGATTTTAACAACTTTTGCATTGAAAGAGGAATCAAAAGATAGGTATCAGCTCCTAGAACTCTTGAGCAGAATGGAATAGCAGAAAGAAGAAACAAATCTATTATGGATTGTGCAAGGACTCTAATGATAGAAAAGAACATCACTATAAAATACTGGAAGGAAGCTATCAGCACTGCAGTTCATACCTTGAACCGAGTACAATTGAAGAAAGACACATTCAAAACTCCTTATGAATTATGGTATGGATATAAACGCAATGTAAGTTACATGAAAGTATTTGGTAGCAAGTGTTATATCCTAAAAGAATCCAGAAGAAATAAATTTGATGTGAAAAGTGATGAAGGAATATTCTTAGGATATTCTAGCAAAAGTAAGGCATACAAATGCCTAAACTTATCTACTCAAAAAGTCATAAAAAGTATACATGTAAAACTTGATGAGTTTGCAGAAAAGACTGAAGAAGAAAGCAAAAGGGAACCTGAAAACTACAGAAGATTCATTTACATTGAACCTAAAACATTGGCAAACACAACTATCAATGAGGAAACTATATCTACCGAGCTGAGCACAGTTACCGAGTCACAGGAAGAAGTTCAAACTGAGTCACAGGAAGAAGTTCAAACCGAGTCACAGGAAGAAATTCAAACCGAGTCTCAGCCTGAAGTTACTGAGCAAATATCTACTGAGCCTGAGCAACCTGAAGAAGAGATCCTAGAAGACAACAACATGACTCATTCAAAAAGAAAGGAACCTACACTAGCCAAATATGTCAGAAGACATCATACACCAGATCAAATTATTGGAAACAAATCAGATGGTACTATGACAAGAAGCAAGCTAAAAGGTACATGTCTGCTTACTGATTTTGAACCTAGAAATATCAAAGATGCATTGGAAAATGAAAGTTGGATTGAAGCAATGAATGAAGAATTAGAACAAATACAAAAGAACAAAACATGGACTCTTGTACCTAGACCTAAAGTTAAGAATGTAATTGGAACAAAATGGGTATTCAAGAATAAGCTAAATGAAGACGGTTAAGTATCTAGAAACAAAGCTAGATTGGTATGTAAAGGTTATTCTCAAGAAGAAGGTATAGATTATGGTGAAACTTTTGCTCCTGTTGCAAGATTAGAAGGTGTAAGAACTCTACTTGCCTATGCAGCACATAAAGGATTTAAGGTATATCAGATGGATATAAAATCTATATTTCTCAATGGAATTCTTGATGAAGAAGTCTACATTAAACAAACTGAAGGTTTTGTTGATCCAGATAAAAAGGACATGGTCTGCAGGTTACACAAAGCATTGTATGGTTTGAAACAAGCTCCTAGAGCATGGTATGAAAGACTCCATAACTATTTGATTCATATTAATTTCAAAAGAGCCAATGATAACAGCAATCTATATATTAAAGAAGGACCGGATGACAAAACTGTATTGGCAAAAATATTTGTAGATGATACTATATTTACAGGGAATGAGGATCAGTGCAAAGAATTTTCAGAGCAAATGAACAAAGAATTTGAAATGTCTATGTTTGGTTTAATAAAATTCTTTGTTGGTCTTCAAATTCAGCAAAGCAAGAATGGTATATACATTACTCAATCTAAATACATTAAGGAAATACTTAAGAAGTTTGGTATGGAAGATTCAAAACCAGTTGGTACACCCATGTGTACTAGACTGAAACTTACCAAAAATGATGATTCAAAAGAAGTAGATCAGACCTTATACCGATCTATGATTGGAAAATTGCAGTATGTAGTACATACAAGACCTGATATTGCCTTAGCAGTTGGTATAGTAGCTAGATTCTCAGCAAAACCTAAGGAAAATCATATGATGGCAATCAAAATAATCTTAAGATACTTAAGAGGAACTGAAGAATATGGTTTGTGGTATAAATATAGAGGTCATCGAGACTTAAAAGTGTTTACTGATGCTGATTGGGGAGGGAACATTGATGAAAGAAAAAGTACAAGTGGTGGAGCATTTTTTCTTGGAAAAAGACTGGTATCCTGGACCAGTAAAAAGCAAAATTGCCCATCTCAATCCACAGCTGAAGCAGAATATGTTGTTACTGCAGTAAATTGTTCAAATATTGTTTGGTTTAAATAGTTATTACAAGGTATGAAGGTTGAAATCAAAGAACCAGTTGTTATATTTTGTGACAATACTAGTGCAATAAACATTTCGAAGAATCCAGTAATGCATTCCAAAACCAAGCACATTGCTATTAAATATCACTTTCTCAGAGAATTGGTGCAGGACAAGGAAATCAGATTAGAATATATTCACACAAAAGAGTAGATTACAGAAATTTTCACCAAACCATTACCTAAGGATGCATTTGTGTATCTAAGAGGTAAGTTAGGGGTCATTCCCCTATCCAAGGCTCACTAATTATAGTTTTAGTGATGCATCAACCAGAACATAATTGAAAATTAGCATGTTGATGTAGCATATTCAAGGAATCACTGCATATGAATCAGTACTTGAGGTACATTAGTTTACACCGGTAATATGTGAATTGTCTTTGGCATGTGTTGTCAAAGAGGGAGTGTTTTCTATGTCTTTGCTATTCTTTGCTATTACTTCAAGAAATTTTCAATAATCAGAAGGAAGAGTTTTCAAGAAAAAGGAAGTTTGCTAACAGAGGGAGATTTGAATCTGAACCGAGCTAATTCTTTGAAATTTCTTATGCTATGACATATTGTGTTGCCATCAATGCCAAAGAGGGAGATTGTTGGAAACAATTGTCTGAAGGAAATTGCTACTCAAATTATGTATTGTCTTTGATGTCACACTATGTCATAGTCCACAACATTCAGTACCTACTGAGCTCAGTCGGTCTGCCAGGGAGCAAAATTAGTGCTTACCGAGTTCACTCGGTTATCAAAGAAAAATCAGCATTTATCGAGTTCAGTCGGTCGTCAAAGAAAATTTAGTGTTTACCGAGTTCAGTCAGTTTTCAAAGAAAAGTTAGCATCTACCGAGTTTAGTCGGTTGTCGAAGAAAAGTTAGCACTTACCGAGTTCAATCAGTTATCGAAGAAAAAGGATTGTCAGTGTTTACCGAGTTCCCTCGGTCTCTGAAAGATTATAAAAAGTTATGGTCACCGAGCACTGTCGGCCCTTGAAGGATTTTTGCAAATAAAATTTTCTTATTTCAGCTGACTATTATACTAAGTAATGTCGATTTGACAAATCTAAAATCATATAAATAAAAGGTCAAATGTGAAAAATAAAAAAAAAGAAATATAGCAGAAGATATATAGAAGAGAGACAGGAAAGGTGTGTGCAAATTTGTGAAGGATGATCAGATATCCTTGAGAAGCAGCAGAGATATATTCGATCAGGAAGGATCACACTTATGCAGAATAGAGATCTGTAATCAGCAAGGCAGTTGCATTATTATACAAGTCATTTTCATTGTTACCTTTTTATCATTGTAATAGTGAATTCTAAATTTCTTAACCGAGTTGGTTTAACAACCATATTGTAAATCCTCTAACAAGGTGACAATTCCATTGAATTGTTTTCAAGACCTCTTACTAGGCCACTCCTAGCAGGGTGATTAAATCCTCTAAGAAGGTCACACCTAACAGTGTGTTTTGTATCCTTTTACCAAGTTGGCTTCTAACTGGGCATCACTTCAGAAAAGTGAAAATCAGTATCTAGATACATTGGTGGTTTTTCCCATATTGGGTTTCCACGTTAAATTATGTGTCTCTTGTGTTCTTAATTGCTATCTTAATCATATACAAGTGCTGATGAATATCTAAAGATAATTTTGCTAATACTTTCTGCATCTTCAAAGTTACTGCAATCTATTTACCGAGTGTTAAACAGATAATATTCATTAAGATATCCTAAGGGATCTGGAAAGAAATAATTGTGAAGTGTTTTATGGTTGACTAATTCACCCCCCCCCCCCCCCCCCTCTCAGTCACTTCATCCATATTCCATCACTAATGTTTCTCCTTTAGTTGATCTGCATTAACTATTCCATTAGGAGTGGTAGACTTATTTGTGACATGCATCCAATATTGTGAGCCCATACCTTTTAGGTATAAATTCATTTTTTCACTCCATACCAGGTAGTTGTCCTTGGTAAACTTTGGAGGCTCCTTGTCATTGGATCTTTTCCTCGAGCTGTTAGCCTTACCACAAAGAGGACCAAGGCTCTGATATCATTTTTTAGTATAATCGAGTCCAAGATTATTGAAAGGGGGATGAATCAATAATCTATCCAATCACAAAAATCTAAACCTTTTAATTCATTTTCATATTCTCTTATCAACATGAATTCACCCTTTTAATCTTAACATGAAATAAACATCACATCACATCAAATATTTAATCATCCACACAAATAAACACATAACACCAATATTTTTATCATAGAAACCCAACTTGGGAAAAATCATGATGGGGATGGCATCCACTAAGAAAAATGCACTCTTTTGGAGCACACTCGATTAAGATATTAGCCCTATTAAAAGATTACAATAGGCTCAGTTAAGAGAAATGCCCTATTAGGATTCACCTGGTCAAGGGATTTACCTTTATCCATATTAGGAGCTTCACCCTATTAGGAGTGGCCTAGTTAAAGGACTTCAAACACAAGTTAATGTGTCACCCTGTTAAAGGATTTCTAAATCAGACATGTTCAGATCTACCCAGTTAAGGGAATTTTATTAACAAAACTGTCAGGGATCAATAAGTGAAAGTGAACTAGTGAATAGCTCTATTCTTAAACCAATATATATCCAATTCATGCTCAAACTCTACTTCAAATGAAGCCTCTCCAAGACCCCCAATTCTAAGGGTATGTGCAAGATCATGGTATGCCAAAAAGTGGTGATATGAAAAAAAAACTTTTTACTCGTCCAAAAGTGCACTAATCCATTTGTTGAGTTTTTAGTAGGCCTGGGTGTCAGTACACCTAGCCAAGCCAAAAGCCAAAGCACAGACCTAATTAGATATCTGATATTATCAGATATCCAATAAAATCAAATATCTAATTTTTTCCAGTAATATTTATTTACATATCCTAACCACATTCAACATTTACACTGTGAAAACATTGAACATGGCTTAGGGCTTTCAGATATCTGATCAAATCCTATATCTAATTTTGTTAGGATCACCAAGTAAGTTCAATTTTTTATTTTTTATTTTATTGTTTTTTAATAGAAATTTGTAGCTTTTTTATATAAAAATTAGGGTTTGAATGAGTGTTTTTTTTTAAAAAAAAAATTGATTTAAATTATCTATTTGTGTTCTAATTATAATCAGACATGGACTCAAATCAATCAAAAAACCCTCCCAATGATCCCACAAATAATCCAGAACCACCTCCCAACAATCCCCCACTTTTAGATGACGAACCAGTCTCAAACCCTCACCATTTAGAGGATCTCATAGGAGACAATCTAGATCAGCTTAGAGGATTTCAAACCACATATGTCAATATCCCCACATTGTGCCCCATGTTTACCACATTAAACTCCATTATTGAAGACATGGAGAAACTTAGAGAGAAACATAATGTTGCACTTCTTTGGCATGATTCCATGCATGCCCAGTTTGACGATGGGCTTGACTATGATCAAGTTATGAACCTAAACATAACAAAACTTGACATATGTAATCTTTTTGTGGATCCCAAAACTGGTCTAAAATTGGACCCTAAAAAACCCAAGTTTTTAATTAAATGGTGTACAAATAATGCAAACGTGACAACTTTTGGGACCGTTGGTGGATGGTTTTTGATAGACCACCTCATAGAAATTTGGATGTCCCATTTTATTTCATTAAAAAATTGTATGTTGAATTTGTGCTTAGTCATAAGGTCAATTATTGGAGTATGAGACCAAACCAAGGTGTAGGCTTAGTCACTCCTTGGTAGAGGCCATGGGCACACCAGGTGAAATCCCACACATATGTCCCCCCTCCTGAGATTTTACCACCTCCCACAGTGCAGCATCCTGATATTATTGCTGAGGCTGGCTCACAGAATATTCGAGCCATTCACACCTTGAGTGATCTGCTAGTTATGTAGAGCATCGCACTATTGCCTCTTCTTCCTAATGCTTCTTTCCCTTCCACATCCTCTATGAGCTCACATATTTGTGTGCCCCATACTTGCATTATGTGCAAGAATCTATGCTTAGGTCCCCTGAATGATAGTGATGCATAAAACTACATCTTTGAGGTGGACGATACTATACAACACACTACAGGCACTAAAGCACCTCATGAAGATGTGCATCAAGGGCATACAAAGCCATGGACTCCCACTATTATGGTAAGGGTAAATAGTTCACTTTTTACATTATATTTAATTTTAAACGTTCGTATTTTTAGTAGAATTTTCCTATAATAATTTCCCACTTATGTCTTTTTATGTGTTACATTTATGTTCAGTTGATGATAGAGGAGGAGATGGCATAGGTGGAGGGGTCCACACTTTTGACCATATTATTTGGCCTTGACACTTCCATGGTACATATGTTTTAATGTACTCATTAGTTTCCTTAAATTATTATAATAGTATATGTACATTTGTTTTCTAATTTTTAATATCATCTTATTACATAGTGATGCAAGTGTCACTAGTTGCCACTAGGGGGAAATGTGAGGGGGTGCAGGAATTAGGTGTTGACAAGGGGAAGGTAATTAAGTAATTTCATTTGTTTATGCATACATGTATAATTGTCAGTTGTCCATACTCATTTTTAATTTACATGGTTTATTTGACAGAGAGTGGTGTCTGATGATGTCATGAGACCCTTTCACCATGATAGAGTCACAGGCATCTCAATTCGTAGTGATAGCCCCATGGTACATATATTTCTAAATTTATTTGTGTGTACTTTACTATCAAGTGTATATATATATATATATATATATATATATATATATATATATATATATATATATATATATATATATATATATATATATATATATATATATATATATATATATGATCAAGTTATGACAATATGAAGTATCTGTTTGACTTTTGTAGGTCACCCCTAGTTTGAGGGAGGTAGAATGCCAAGGGTTTGTATCACTAATGACTCAGCTGACATTTCCTAAAGAAAGTTCAACACAGGTAAGTTTTAATGTTAATTCAATTATTTGTAAACATATATTTTCTACCAAGGATTTAACATTAGATAGTATAACTCGTAGATCAATCTCATGTTTGCAAACATATACACGTCAGAGTCGACATTGGTGGCATTGTTCATTCGCTACCAAGGACATATATTAGGTCTCCTATCAGTGGGAGGAGATAGAGAGGTGAGGTACATGAGAGTTCAATTTTAGTTTAAATTTTATTTATTGTTGTTGACTATAATTCTAAATTTTTATTTTTTATTTGTAGAAACCATATAAATTAAGTAATCTAACTTGGGGTTTCACTTTTGTGTTTGAATGTAGGATACATCAGAGCCAAAGAGTACTTCAAAGAGTTTACATTTTGATGATCCACGAGTAGAATAGGATGTCTTAGAAAAAAATTTAGTTGAACTTCTTATTTTAAGTTGTCATATGACACATTTTGAGATGTCATATTCCACATTGTATCTAGATATGTTGACATGTAAATATGTACAGAATAATTGTTCATTTTGATATATATGAAACTTGATATTCGATCCAATTTGTTAATTGTGTGTTCATTTATTCATTGTTAGTATGTAAATATTCTTGTGTATATGTACTTATGTGTACAATTTATGCCTTAAGTATATTCAAATACATTCTTCATAACCTAAATTCATGTGTATGAGCTACATTCATGACTTAAGTGAATTCATGTGGTATATTGTATAATCTATGTGCTACATGTATGCTTCATGACTTAATAAAATTTATGTGTACACTTTATGTGCTATGTGTGTTCACATGTGTAATTCATCATTTAGGTGAATTCAAAATTTATGTGCTACATTTTATTCATGTGTATTTGATGCTCTCAACCAAGAAAATCTGATGCAGAGCCCTCTACTATCCCCTCATAGAACCCAACTCAACTTGAGGATTCTACAAGCATCTTGGAATCTACTCAAGGAGTTAGTCTCAACTCAAGAGTCAAATAGAGTTCTCTGACTTTATAGAACCAAAACATCTAACATTTTGAACAAGTTCACTTCCTCTAACCTTGCATCCCAACTTCTCTTGGCACCAACTCCATTCTAAGCCTCTCAGTACACCTAGAGCCTCCATCTTGTCAAAAATTGAAATAGGTCTTCCACCTTGATTGTAACATTATATAAAATCTTCATATGGTCCATCTACTATGTTCCACCAATCTACCAATTCTGGTCAACTCATCTTCCACCAATCCACTCCAATAGCCCTTTTAGGCTTGTAGCCTTCACTAGTCATAAATAAGCCTTTTTCTGCATAATTCTCCAAACAACTCAAGAAACTAATGGTTGATCTAGATACCCTTTTGGATTCCTTAAATCCTCCCCAAGACTCAGGGTAGACTCCTTTGGACCAAATTTCAAATCCACTACCCTAGCACCCATAAACTAGGCCTAATTTCCTTCAAATAACAAAGCAACTTATATATGCACTTACTCCATACACTCCAAAGTGTAAAATAGTATTTCTTAAGCTTTCAAAACACAATTTTTTCAATTTTATAAGGTTTCACCACTCACCAAATTTTCTAGCCACCAAACCCTTGTTTCTAGGGTCATATACCTAGAGTCTACTCAAAAAAACCTTTGTAACTCTCTCCAAGACAATCCAATTAGCCTAAAACACTATTATGGATCCTAATATCCATATTCCACCATAATAATAACTCTTCTCAAGGGCATTAAACTTCCATAATGACTTGTGTGAAGACGGGCTCTCCTTCAATTAGTAAACTCCATCAATTAGTGTTCTCTCAACCATCACTTCAAATATCCTTGCATAAAAAAATTATAATACAAGATATAATACATCAGTGACTTCTCCCACCAATTACATTGGTCACAGTGGGTGGGAGATTCAATCCCTTAAAGAGACTACAATCCCTACACACTGACTGCACCCTTCAACCAGTCATAGTCACAGAACAATAGTCACTTGATTTGCTTTAAGAATAATAAAAAAACTAAAAGTAATGCATGGAAGATGTAAAAAATAATCAAAGAAATGTATTTACTTCACTACCCAACCCAAATCACATTCAAGTCAAGCACATTAATTTTTTTTGCACTGGTTGTTCCACAAGACAGTTAACAACATGCAAATAAAATCTTTGTTTATTGATTGTAAAACATTACATTTTTGCTTCCTTGCACTCCCTATTGGTTCTTCAAAAGATTTTACACTCCATGAGACACCAATATGCCTATGACTGATGTTAAGGATTGGTTAATTCCAAATATGAGAAATCTCTAGGCAACTGGACCAACTATAGGGACAAGACTGCCCTCTTCACTTCTGGCTCTGCAAAACCAAGTCGGGTACACCTGATCCAATAGTTTTAACTCTATTTCTTATCTAATACTAGATCTTACAATAGATGATAGTGAGAAAGTACTAAATAATAACCTATTATTCATTGACTCTCCATCACTAGGTAGAACAACATATAAAGTAAATAAAATGTAAAAGACTGGTATTGATTTGATGTTTTCAGGATTACAAGATTTCAATCATTCCATACAAAGAAAAATGGGGAAAATATAGGCCAGTTCCCTATCCATTGGGCAAAATGTCAGAAGATAGAATGAATACAATAGTGTTTGAAAGATAACTAGTCTTGAAACATAAATACAAAATATTCCAAATCTTTCCTACTTATAGAGAATCCCTAAACAGATTTAGTAAACATGCAACCCACTCAGAGAAATATTTAATCTAATCCTAGATCAGAACTCAGAACTAAACACATACATATAAACCTCCAAAAGACTTAAAGATTTACTGAATAAATTCATAGGAGAGACAAAGACTTGAGATTTGTATTAAGTGTAACCTTGAACGTTGCATACATCACACTCTGAATTAATAAGCTTGCAAAACAACAGCAGCAACTTGTATTTCTTTTCTATTTCTTTGATGAAATGATACAAGATTTTACAATCCTCGACTGAGGGTTAGGGTTTCAGAGTTTCTATCTTTTAACTCCTAGACTCTCAATGCCTAGAATGATCATGGAAAATCCTTTATATACAAGGAGATGCAACAAGCTACTAATCATTGTAGGGTTTGTAAAATTTCTAACCTAAAAAACCTTTACAACAACATTAAAAAGTTTACAATAAATACACAAGTCAAGCAGGTGAGATATTTGTAGCTGAGAAACCTTACTTTATGTCTTCAATACTATCCTTGGCTCCCTTCAGCAAATCTGATTTGCAACATCTTGTTGTCCATCCTACAATGAATGTCTTTTTATATCTCAACAACCTTTATGACTCAAAAAATAACTACCTTTACTTGCTCTAGGAGGCTGGCGGAGTATTAACTTTTTCAACATGAGGTACGTAATGATACATCCATTTATTGTACACCTCTTTGCTTGGGAACTCAAAATTGGCAAACTCAGTGTTCTTACTTGACAACTATCCCCATTCATTTTCAATCTGAGTAACCTTATGTTGAATATTGTCAAACATTGATTTAGCATTTATTAACAACTTGATAACACTGCTAATAGAAAAAGTTTCATTTAGAACACGAGTCACCCTTTCTGACAAAAGTGCTTCCATCTCTTCTCTCCATTGATATGCTTCTTTAAATTTTCCCTTATCTATGAAAATGGTAGGCACCAGCTCATAGTTTGAAAGCATTAATTCAGCTTTCAACATACTCAATCTTCTAATAAAATTATCCAAAATGATGCCATATTGTACCATTTTCTTGACAATTTGATGTACTGGCTTAATCAATGGATCGGGATCCTCTTGGCCCTTTGATAACATATGAAATAACTTTATACTAGGAGATCTCTCAATCCATTTCTTCAAAATTGGTGACATTTCCATTTTCTTCTTATTCAAGGTTTCAAATAAAGAAAATAATTTATTGGCATGACTATGGAAAATGGAGGGCTTCAAATCATATGCAAACTACATGATTGCATCTATCATTTTCTCTTCATACTTCTAGTTTTCCAAAGTTGTGGCCTTCACATTTTCATCTTTTTCCTTCTCTAGTTGCACTCTTATTTCCCTCAATTTATTAGTTTCGTCTGCTAATCTTTGCTTTTCCCAAGTAACCCTTGCATCCATACTTGTCTCTGGGTAGGGGGATGGTGGTAACTCAACAATTGGTCTTGAAGATGAAGCCACTACAGGCTTTTTAGAGATTATCAATTGAGGAGACCTGTGATCCAAGGGTCCAGACAACTTTGCAATCAATTTGTCTTTTTGAATTAGCTCTATCTTGAGCTAATTGTAAGATTTGAGAATTATTTCAAATTTGAGCCTAAGCTCCTCCTTTTCTTGGGCATCCTTTTCTGCCACTTTGACATTGAATTTAGTACTTTCCAAGATCAAATTTGATGCCTCTACACTAGATGTCTCTCCTACTCTTTGTACCAATAAACTTCCTACATGCCCTATAGAGAGAGCCTTCCGTTTTCCTTTATCTTCTTCCCTATTTAGGGACCACATTACTAGGGCTGCATGATCCTCTAAGAAATAAAATCCTCTAGCAACCTATTTGGCCTACTCTATTGTAGCAAGAGTTTTCACTTTGCTCTTTTTGACCTAGTCAAAGACAATTGCATCAACAATGTCCCATTCTGGTAGAATTAATACCCCTATAGTATGGACCATGGCCCTTCCCTCCTCAGGAGTAATCTTCTCAAATTGTTTGACCATTTTTGCCTTGGTCTCATTTTCTATCTCTATTATGTCCTTATCAAGGGACTCCTCTTTTTTCTTCTCACATATCTCCTTAAATTGACTTATTTTCATTCTCCAAAGAAACTAGGAGAATGCCCTAGTCTTGAAAAAATTTTCATTAGCAAGGAAAGAATCAGTGTGTTGTTTCAAAATAGGGTCCATTTGTTTACCCTCAAACTCCTCAACTATAAGATCCATGGCCACCTCCTTAGGTGCCTCAAGCATCCCCTCCTACAAGTCATGATTGGAAACAAAAATGTTTCCCTCATTTCTCAATTGTACAAGTTGTTCTACCACCCCATGTTCATCTAATTGGATAGGGGATTGGGAAGGAGAATAAGCCCTCTCTCCTGGTCTATCTTCTTGTTGCCTCTTCCTCTTTGGAGAGGGTCCCTACATTACCAGATTACTAATGGGCCTTTTCCCTTTAGAATTAGAGGGAATATCCTCACTCCTTTGTTGTAGTGGCAAGAGAACAATATATCCACTTCTCTTCTGCATTGTATAGACTCAACTTGGGGTCAATTTCATATACTTGGGCTAGCTCAAAAGTTTCCTAGCCCTCTCAGGGTCTATCTTTCTTACAGTAGCCCTTTTTTCATTAACTACATGCATGATACCCTCAAAATGTTCCATTAGGGCATCCACTTTCCTTGCCCATGACTCAAAGCCTTTCAATGGGTCATAAGCCTTGTCAAAATTCTGAATGAAGTCTAGAGTCTTTTTGTAGATGACCCATTTCTCTTTCTTGATCTCCTAAGTTTGAAGATCAAACTCATTCCTTATCACATCTTTAGGAAAATTAAACTGATGCTCAATAAGAGCACATCTCACATTATCTCTAAACACTCCTAAAAGGAAACCTTCTATATCTACACATCTAATAATAGTTGTTTTAATTTTGTAGGGTTGTAGCACCTTATTCAAATGGACCCAACCTCCCTTAGTGATCACATACTGATGTGCTATGGTTATATATGGGAAAAAAGTTCCCCTTCCCTTCCCAGTGAGAGTAGTCTCTAGTAGGTCCCCAATCTGCCTCAAGATCTCAGCATATCCTAACTTTAATGGGACCTGATAAGGTAAAATGTATGATGCCTTCTTGCAACCATAAACCCTAAATACTGTAGAAACAAGATACAAAATTATATCCCCAAAATTATGGACAATAGTGATATCTTGACAATATTCTTTTGGCCTAATTAATCTTAGCAACTCTCTTGGGATCCTTGGATTATCAAAAAACAAAAGAGTTCTAAGCCTTGAGGCAAAATCCCTGTCAAATGCAATATAACTAGCATCAATTATGTCCCATGATAGGGTTGTAGTCCACAGTTGTACTGGAAGGGTTTCTCCATTCCTCTCTTTCACAATATTTATTGTTGAGCTAAAAAACTACTCACCTTTGTATAGGAACATGTGCATAAGCATCGAGTACCACCCAAAAGGCCTAGCAACCTTCATGTCCTTAATTCCCATCAATCCCTCATGGATTAAATCAGCTAGATGAGATGCAAAATCAAAAATTAGTGCTAATTGGGGATGTAGTGATTGTACCATCATGAACATGTATGGTACTGGCATATGGGTTGCTTCATCATGCCCTAGAATCAAGGTCAATGATTTATAGACCTCCTATGCTCTCTTACTAAACAAATCTAGCCTAAAAGGCTCTGGAGTGCTTGAATTGATAACACACATGGACCCAATTTCATCTAAAAATTGCCTCAGAGGCCCTACCCTTAAATAGTCTCTATGTGCCTCATATATTTCTATAAACTCTATGAAATCAATCTTCTCTAACCCAACAGAAGGGTCATTCAATGAAAAAACTTCCCTAATCTCATCCTCTGTGATGCTGATTAGGTCCTTCCCATTTACATCCTTGACACATTTTGTCACAGAATCATAGCATTTAGCAATCTAAATTAATAGCTCAACATCCATGAAAACTCTAGGGACTATCAATCTCCTGATGTCAAATTGCCATATATTGCTCAAGGGGCACAAGCATTTCTCTGTGAATAAGCTGATTTAAACAAAATAAGACCATTATGCTTTTCACCAACCTTAGCATCTCTCATCTAATTCCCTCTATCATGGAGTCTATCTGCTACAACATCCCTAGGGTTTCTTGGAACCAGCTCTTTTAACCTAGCTACCCCATTATCTGAATGTGGCAATAACTGCATTAAATCTTCAAAGATTCCTCTCTTATTGTACTTTGTTTGACCAGATGGGTTTCTTGTCAGAGGCATTTTGAAACTAGGGCTTTTATAAAACAATATATGAATATCAAGAAAACCCTAAAAACTTTTCACCTGGCAACACAAATTCCTCATAGCTCCTTCACAGAAAATAAGCAATTTCAAACTCAGAAATGAAACCTACCAGGCACCTGTAAATTCTTCACTTGAAATCACTTCCCGAGGGAAATCCAACTCACTAGAATGCTTATGAGAATGGTGAAGAGAAACAATGGTTCAATTTTAATGTATAACATTTCCAACTGCACACAATCCATCTACACATAGCACAATAAATCTGCCATTACTGAAAGTTGGTGGCCTCGGTGTTCATAGGATGTGAAAAATGTCATTGAGCAAAAATTTGAATTCAGACTGTAGATCTACTTCCTTTTCTAGTGCATCAGACGGTTGACAAGTCTAATAGCAAAACCCTATATTACTTTTCCCCAAGTTAGTTCTCGACCAATGAGAACATTTCAATATCACCATGTGAATAAAAAAATAACTTATCTTTACTTTGCACAAAGCGGACATGTGTCACCCTGTCACTAAAGTGCTAACCCAAAATTTTTAGGAGAACCAACTCAAGATATAACGACAACCGTTGATGCAATTTGATCAGATGATCATCACATTTCAATAAAACTTTGGTCCCACAACACACCTTTGAAACCTTTAATGAATCAGGAAACACCATGTTAGACAAGTCAGCAGGTGGAAGACCCCACCTTTATCCTCGGTGTCAAACACACTAGAAACTTTGACATGTCATTATTAGCCTCATCTAATCAGAAATGACTGCATCATCAAAAAACCTGTAGTAAAGGACCCACCAAACGGTCCCCATCTTCAGACAAGATCAATGGTTGTCGCTATATCACTGACCCTAAAAAATGTGCCTCTTATTCCAGTGATATAACGACAGCCACAAGATCTAGTCGCATCTTAATCATCTGGAGAAGATAGGACCCACTGTGACACATCACTAATTTGTCATTGAATCAAAAATTGCCACGTCGTGAAGAACTGACAAGTGGGACCTCAAACTTTTTGCTCCCTGTTCAAAAAATTCTGACAACCGCCACATCAAAAATTTTAGCAACCAATGAGAAATGGACATATCAACGTGACCTAGCACCTTCAAGACCCACTTCATACTTCATTCCCTAAAGAGAATCGAATGGTTGTCGTTATATTGCAGGCTTAAAATCCTTACATCTCCTATCAACTGTATAATGACAGCCATGAGATTAATCTATTGTTTAAGCCTCTAAAAAATCTAACCCCACATTTCCTACGTCACCAAAAATAGGTGTCAACCCAAGGGAAATGCCATGGAGACTGACAAGTCAGAACTTGATACTGTCAATGCAATTTTGATCAGATGATTATCGCTAAAGCGTGATGTTTAAATGGCTATCATCTTGGTTCAACAGTATAGTGACAACTATTGATCCTTTTCATTCTTTAAATGCCAGCATACCCTACCACCAGATGGGTCCACTTAGACAGATGGTGCTTCATCGCTAAAGCACATGTCATACATTCTAACATAGGTAGGCTTGCGGTTCAATGACAACTACATATTTAAAAAGTTTGATACTTATTGAAAAATTTATCAGAACTTAGGCTTTGAAAGAAACAATTTAATTAAAAGGCATCCCGATTCAAAAACCTAACTGCATAACACATAAAGTGATCAATAAAGGGGGTTGAAAAATAACACATGCTTTATAAGGGGGATAGTGAGCCAAAAAGGTAATGTGAAAACATAACAGGGCTCAAAACTGGCTAGGGTTTTGTTGAACCTAGGGTTTTTCAACTTGAAACATTACCATTGGGCCAACAACATAGATTATTTTCAAGAATACTAGCATAAGCTTAAAAAAATTAGTACAGTGATAACACTCCCAACTCGACATCCCCCATTCACTCACATAGATCTCCTACAAAAAAAGACTCAAAAATCCTTCACAACCTAACTACAACCTCTATCTAACTATCTTACTGCTTGGTAACAATCCCAAACCAAATGCCATAACCAAAGTATGATTTGAAGATGTTGTCAAGTTGACAACTAATGTTGTCAACTCAACAACTTGAATCTAACACCACTTCTTATAACTTTTAAAAATGTTTAAAACAACCTTTGTAATCCAAACTAACCTATAACCCCATATGAGCCTTATAGACTTATTTTGCCAATATAGGAAAATTTCATATTTTAGCACTTCAAGTGCTTTTACATCATTTGATTGACTCTATTAGAAATTTTATATCCATTATAGACCTTATAGGTCCTTATATCAATCAAACTAACCTAGGATTAACTTAATCACCCCTAGTGACCGCTAGGTACATTTAGCCCTTCCCAATGCCATTTAATAGCTTACAATGCATGATCCTTTACAAAGGATTATCAATCAATACAAAATATCAAAATGCTCACCTCTTGACACACCAATCAAAGGATCTATTTAAAGGCTTACTTTGCCTCTTTACACACCAGAATGCTCACCAACATATGCAATGGTGCTTAGTGGACCTTTGGAACAATTTGGTCTAGAATGTTTGTGAACATTCTACTAAATTCTTTTTTCAAACAAGGTTGTCACTAGTGTTTACCTGCCCAACCAGAGCTAATGGCATGGTCCATTCAGTGCTAGGATGAATGGTTTGGAAGAAACCCACTGGTGCAACTTTCAACTAACCCTCACTGCAAGTTTTGGCATCAAGCGAGACTAGCATGCCAAATTCAAACAAATTTGAATATCCCATAATGGAGAGAGGTTATTTTAGGCCTTAGAAACATGGTCTTGTAGCATCTCACAGTTCACTGATACCTCTCATAGGGTCTGAGATATGAGCCTTGAAAGATCTCTACCCAATCGTGCTTAGTGCACCTTGGGGACACTTTGGTCCGGCATGGTCCAGAATGATCTAGTGAGTCACTGGTTGAAATGGGGTTGTCACTAGCATTTACCCACCCAACTAAAGCTAATGGCACAATCCATTTGGTGTCAAGATGAACAGTTTGGAAGAAACCCAATGGTGCAACTTTCAACTGACCCTCACTACAAGTTTTGGCATCAAGCGAGACTGGCGTGCCAAATTCAAACAAATTCAAATCTCCCAGAATGGAAAGGGGTTATTGTAGGCCTTAGAAACATAATCTTGTATCATCTCATAGTTTTTTGATACCTCTCACACAGTCTGACATACGAGCCTTGAAATATTATTGCCCAATCGTGCTTAGTGCACCTTGGTGACACTTTGGTTTGGCATGTTTGCGAACATTCTAGTGACTTAGTGGTCAAAACAGAGTTGTCACTAGCATTTAACCACCCAACTTGAGCTAATGGTGTAGTCTATTTAGTGTCAGGATGAATGGTTTGGAAGAAATCTAGTGGTGCAACTTTCAACTAACCCTCACTACAAGTTTTGACATCAAGCTAGACTGGCATGCCAAATTCAAACAAATTTGAATCTCCTAAAATGGAGAGAGGTTATTGTAAGCCTCATAAACATAGTACTATAGCATCTTATAGCTCACCAATACCTCTCACGAGGTCTAAGATACGAGCCTTGAAAGATCGATGTCCGATCGTGCTTAGTGCACCTTGGGGACACTTTTCTCTAGCATGGTCCAGAACATTCTAGTCACTCAGTGGTCAAAATGGGATTGTCACAAGAGTTTACCCACCCAACCAAAGCTAATTATGTAGTCCATTCGATGCCAGGATGAATGGTTTGGAAGAAACCTAGTGCTGCAACTTTCAACTAACCCTCACTGCAAGTTTTGGCATCAAGCGAGACTGGCTTGCCAAATTCAAAAAAATTTGAATCTCCCAGAATGGAGAGAGGTTATTGTAGGCCTAAAAAACATGGTTTTATAACATTTCACGGTTCATGGAAACCTCTCATAGGGTCTGAGATACGAGCCTCGAAAGATCATTGTCCAATCATGCTTAGTGCACCTTGGGGACACTTTGGTCTAGCATGTTCAAGAACGTTCTAGTGACTCAGTGGTTGAAACATGATTGTCACTAGTGTTTACCCTCCCAACTAGAGCTAATGGTGTAGTCCATTTGGTGTTAGGAAGAATGGTTTGGAAGAAACCCAGTGGTGCAACTTTTAACTGACCCTCACTATAAGTTTTGGCATCAAGCAAGATTGGCATGCCAAATTCAAACAAATTTGAATCTCCCAGAATGGAGAGAGTTTATTGTAGGCCTCAAAAACACAATCCTATAGCATCTCATAGTTCACTGATACCTCTCACGGGGTCTGAGATATGAGCCACAAAAGATCTCTTCCCAATCATGCTTAGTGCACCTTGGGGACACTTTGGTCCAACATCATTTAGAAAGTTCTAGTGACTCAGTGGTCAAAATGAGGTTTCCACTAGCATTTACCCACCCAACCAGAGCTAATGGCATAGTCTATTCGGTGCTAGGACAAATGGTTTGGAAGAAACCTAGTGGTGCAACTTTCAACTGACCCTCACTGCAAGTTTTGGCATCAGCCGAGGCTAGCATGCCAAATTCAAAAAAATTTGAATCTCCCAAAATGGAGAGAGGTTATTGTAGACCTCAAAAACATGGTCTTGTAGCATCTCATGGTTTACCAATACCTCTCACAAGGTTTGAGATATGAGCCTCAAAAGATCACTTCTCAATAGTGCTTAGTGCACCTTGGGGACACTTTGGTTTGACATGTTTGCGAATGTTCTAGTGACTCAGTGGTCAAAAAAAGGTTGTCACTAGAGTTTACCTGGTCATCCGGAGCTAATGGCACATTCCATTTGATGCCAAGACAAACACTTTGGAAGAAACCTAGTGGTGCAACTTTCAACTAACCCTCACTGCAAGTTTTGGCATCAACCAAGATTGGTGTGCCAAATTCAAACAAATTCAAATCTCCCATAATGGAGAGAGGTTATTTTAGGCCTCAAAAACATGGTTATGTACCATCTCATGGTTCACTAATACCTCTCATGGGGTCTGAGATATGAGCCTCAAAAGATCACTACCCATTTGTGCTTAGTGCACCTTGGGGACACTTTGGCCCGACATGGTCCCAAACATTCTAGTGACTCAGTGGTCAAAATGGGGTTGTCACTATGGTTTATCCACCCAACCGGAGCTAATGGTGTAATCCATTCAATGCTAGGACAAAGGGTTTGGAAGAAACCCAGTCGTGTAACTTTCAATTGACCCTCACTACAAGTTTTGGCATCAAGCAAGACTGGTGTTCCAAATTCAAAAAATTTTGAATCTCCCAGAATGGAGATAGGTTATTGTAGGCCTTAGAAACATGGTCCTATAGCATCTCATGATTTTCTAATACCAATCATGAGGTTTAAGATGCGAGCCTCGAAAGAACGTTTCCCAATCGTGCTTAGTGCACCTTGGGGACACTTTGGTCTGGCATGTTCATGAACATTCTAGTGACTCAGTGGTCAAAATAGAGTTGTCACAATTGTTTACCCTCCCAAAAGGAGCTAATGGTGCAATCTATTTAGTGTTGGGACAAATGGTTTGGAAGAAACCTAGTGGTGCAACTTTCAGCTGACCCTCACTACAACTTTTGGTATCAAGCAAGATTGGCGTGCAAAATTCAAAAAAATTTGAATCTCCCAAAATGGAAAGAGGTTATTGTAGGCCTTAGAAACATGATCCTGTAGCATCTCATGGTTCATCAATACCTCTCACGGGGTCTGAGATACGAGCCTCAAAATAACAATGCCCAATCATGCTTAGTGCACCTTGGGGACACTTTGGTCTAGCATGTTGGCGAAAGTTCTAGTGACTCATTGGTCAAAATGAGGATGTCACTAGCATTTACCTGCCCAACCAAAGCTAATGGCACAGTCCATTTGGTGCCAGGATGCAATCCTTCAACACTATCCCTTCACCTCAGGGAATCATCATTTTACTTTGGACACATTTGACCAATTTTGACAATACATAGAATTAAGACAATACAAATGTAAGGATACAAAATTAAGATGATACAAATATAAGGATACAACATTCATAGTAAGGAAACACAATTTTTGCACTTTACATGGCATTAAGATGATACAAATGTGGGCTCTTAATATTTTCAAATCAACCCCATGGGCTCTTTTATATTTCAAATTTTGCATCAAATTTTTTATATACAAAATTTGGCATCTAAATATGCACATTACATTCAATTTTTGTTTTTATATATACAAAATTTTAAATCTACATATGTACATTACAGTTGATTATTGTTTTTATATACAAAATTTGGCATCTAAATATGCACATTACATTCAATTGTTGTTTTTATATACAAAATCTTAGATACACAACTATATATTAAAAATAAGTGTCCTTTCCACTCCTAAAGTGTATAAGTTTAACACATGGTACTCAATGATATCTACATTCCAACCCTTGCATTCGGAAGGTAGAAGAAAATTTAATAGAGAATATAAGAAGTTTATATAGGTTGACAAAAATATTATGAATGTATAAGTAACTAAATAAACCAAAGAACATGACTAGCCAATGCATAGTGAATTTTACCATCATAAAAGATGAGCTAATCAAATGCATACCTCGATCTTCTATATCAATCATATATGTATCCAACTACATTTACAATCCAGATAAAAAACCAAGTTTATTAGCTCAAACAAATAAAGAAAAAAAATCCAATTTATTTATTGAACGTAATCATAATAAACATGGAAAACCTTGCAACTTGATTTGAACTTACCTACTGAAGTGTGCCTGAAGGGTCATCTCTCTACTTGAGGGTATTCAATATTGCTTCATGATCAATAGTACTAATAGTCCAAAGTTCCTTTGTCTTTGGTTTTCTTTGATGTTTCAACAACTTAAAATTGGCTGCTATAACAAGGTGTGAATGCATGAGAATGGTTTTGTGCTTCTCATAGTCTTCAAACATAGGAATGCCATTATTTCTAATCATATATGTGTGCAACCATGTTCCTGCAACAACATATGATCCTGTTGGATATGTGAACATATCATCGTCTGTCGTTGGTTGTGCAAGTTTTTGCTTTCCTCATACACAATGTGCCAACCAGTACTCAGATCTCTCATCATTCCCTTGTGGTGCAACCAATGCAAAAACATTTCTTGGCTGTAGAAGATCTAAAAGATGGTCGTAGTCAAGTGAACAATCCATGTCATCATTTATTAGAGAGAATATGATAGATAAAGGATTTTGATAATGTGGAACCCACGTATCAACCCACTCACTTGACTCACACTAAAGACACCTCAGACAATAACAATCCAACTCTAGTGTCCAAATGGTTCATGTCCTAGCATCTGAGCTTCGAAATGAATGCATTTTTGAAGAATCTTTCAAAGTTTGATAATCCAACCTATCTCCTATTGTGCCCACCTCAACCAACCAAAAGAATTTGCACACCGCTAAATCAAGAGTCCTCCCCTATGACAATGCTGAAGTACACCAATAAAAAATAAAATGAGCATCAAGGAGTTCTACACTTGAAATCCTCAGTTTCTCCTTAACTAGAGCTCTCTTTACATATGCACCTGCTCCATCATGCTCCCCCTTTCCATGACCGGCCTCAAAAAACTCCAAATGTGAGGTACACCTCACTCTAAATGCATTCTACATAACCAATAAAACATATGAGCATTTTTTAATTGACCTATGCAGTTATCTGACTAAATGAAATGTCTATCCATAGCAATATTATTTTCCCGCACCCACTCAAAATAATTTTCAAAGCAATTTTGGACATACTCAGATGAGTGAGATCTATCATTGCTCATATAAAAATGGTACTCTCTAATTATCTTCTGGTCATCTTCTATACTATCAGGGGAATGTATATATGTTATGTGCACAAAAATAGCAACCTGAATAGAATTGTAATATTGAGCTTGCAACTTGTTTTGGAGCTGCAATGTATAGTTCTCTAGAAAGTCAACAACTAATATAATAGTGCCAATCGGGAAAGTTTCCTTACACATCTTGAATTGTTGATCCAACCACTGAGACCTATGACTATGCCTTGCATACTTGTAAAAGAGATTCTTCCTAAAATCTGAAATAAAATCAGCTACATTGCATTCTTTTGTAACCAACTCACATCTAGAGCCTTCGCCTCCACTTTTCAATTTATATTTAATAGTTTCATATACCTTTTTATGGAAAAATTTCTTTCCAAAATTGTATTTGCAGCCCTCATGAAAACATTCAACAAACTTCACTATCCCACCACACTCTGAGCACTTATCATTTAAGAAATCTTTTCTATAAAAGAAACATCCATCATCTCTAAGACATAAAAAATGATCTAGCAAGTCTCTTGATGATTTTGGAAGAGCACTTGCAGCACACTCCTCCAACATTTCACTAGTATGCAAAGTAGAATGAAGGGATCGTAACAGTTCATGGTGCATTGAAAACTCCACATGATATTTGCAACAACAAGTATTTTGAATCTTAAGAGGCACACAAAAAAAGGCTTGAAGGCTTCAAAAGATCTTTGTGATATTTGCAATGTTGGGTGTGTCTCACAAAAAATTTTGAACATTGTTTTACTCACCTCCAAATAATGTTTGGGATGCAGAGTGTGGTCTCGAATGACAATTCTCAACTTCAAGACATCCTTCACATTTGGTGACACTCTTGAGTTAGATTGATAAAATAGTTGAATTTGATCCTTCACACCATCAGTAATCTTGTTATCACAATGTGAAAGTCTCTCACCATAAGCCCATGTATCATGTTGAAGAGGATCATCAAGTCTTTCTCTTCTTGCATGTTTTCTATCCAAAGTTTTACGATTTAGGTTCAAGTCAACACAAGTTTGTCTCATCAAATGAGCCTTTCTCAAATGATGACTTACTAAGGAGATTGTAATAAACCTCCTAGTAGCTCTCTTATCTTTTTCATTGGTATTCTTCCCAATGGAATTAAGGGCTCACTAAAAAGATTTCTCACAATAATAGCATTCCTCTCCTTTTTCTTGTTCACACTAATCTTCAATTTGACTAGTATACATCTCATCTTCTGCATCTTTAACAATTGCACAAACATTTGACATTTCTCAACCAACATCTTGTGGCTAAAAACTTGATCAAAAATTTTTGAAACCCACAACTGAATGATTCTTTCTGATTCTAATCTCTTGCCATCGAGATTGCTCATAATGTTCTCATCAATTTCAAGTAACCATTTAGTTGTTCTTGAAGGTCTCAATTTTGAAGTTTGTCTTTCTTCCTCCTAAGGGACTTTGTTTCTCATATAATTTGGAGATGTGTTATGTTGATTTGGTTCTTGTGTACCATTATCATTGTTAATTCCTTCATATTCAATTGGTGGGTTGTCATTATCAATGTCCACACTTCCATTGTCCACATCTACATGTTCATTTTTAAAACCTACATTTTCATCTTCAATCCCTACATTCTCATTTCAATATTATTTTCATAAATCATTTCAAATTCATGTTCTTCTTCACTTGAAACCATATTTACTCATGGGCCTATGCCCACATCTTCATTAATATTTAACATACCTTATCTCTTGTTCCGATGGGAAACCCTATCCATTTCTCTATACACTTCAATCTCTTCATTTGGGAGTTTTGTCTTTCATTTATGCTTTCGACGACTACTGCTCCCCATAGTGAGACCAAAAAGGTGATGCAAAAAGCTTTGGTAATAGATAAATTCCAACCAAGAAAAGAGGAAAAAGTGGATTTTTGTCTTACTAAAACTACAATCCTGTGATTCTTTGCTGAAAAATGTGCATCTCAGACAAGGACCCAGAGAATAAACTTTTTACTTTTCAATGCTAGTAAAAAGAATCGGATATTCAAAAATATCTGATATTATCAGATATCCAAAATTTCTTGCCCAAATTTTGTCGAACTCTATCACTCTCCCTCTCTCTCTCTCTTTCCTATTCCCCTACTTTCTCTAAGAGAGAGAGAGATAATAATAATATAAATATTTAATAAGTCAATATTATACTATTATACAATAGAGAAACAAATAATAATAATATAATATAATACTAATATAAAAATTTATATTATAATACTAGTGCTATGCTATTATCATTTAATATTAATATTAAAAAAAAATTGTAATATATAACTTAAAATTGAAAAAAATACTCAAGTCAATTAATATTAACATAAAATAATAATAATAATTAATATGTAACTTGAAATTGAAAAAATAAGTCAAAATGAAATGTTGAATTAGGCGAAAAATTTTGAATATCCGATATTATTGGATATCCAAAAATTTTGGATATTCAATTTTATCAGATATCTGATTAGGCTTGGTATTTGCCTTGGGTAATGCCAAACGTGAATGGTCAACCCATTAGGCATGTTCAGCATATTTGTTTTGATCTCGAGACTTCGACCATGTAGCTGACGATAATTATTTTACCCGAAATTGATGAAATAAAAAGGATTTCTTAAAGACATTATCAGCTATCCATCAAAATAATTGTTGTCAAATTTTGAGTTCAGTAAGTAATTAATACTTATTTTTTAATTGAGTTATCTTTAAAGTCATAATTGACATACTAATTGAAAAAAAACTATAACTTTGAAACCATTAACCTTTTTGAAATCTAAAACATGCGTCACATTCTATGCTTCGGCTACTATAAGAGAAAAATAAAGTTTTCAATTTTGTAAAGTTTAGAATTAGTTAAGGTGGTAAGACATGAGAGTTTTTTATTCTAAATAAGTTGTAGAAGAAAATTAATAATTAATTATTTATTTGGCAAAAAATTACAAAAAAATATGTGTCACATCCCAACATGAGTCTAGTACTTATATCTAGAATCTTGGGAAAATATATCATCATTTGATTGTGATTAAGGTGGTCAGACATACACATGCTTTTTATCTTTTCCCTGAAATTTTCGTACTACTACATTGAAATCTAAAATTGTGAACAATTAGATTAATTTATTTTTAGACAAGGGCTAGTTGTTTAGAAACTACATTCAATTTCCTACAGATTCTATTCTTACAACTTTTTCACATAAGGTTGATAAGATGTTCAAATTTTTATGTCAAGTTGACTAACCCTAATTTTCTAATTTTTCATTGCCACTTAAGGCCATAGTTTGGTATACCATGATCCTACACATACCCGTAACCTATGTTCATCGATCTTCTTCTTCCTCTTTCTTCTTCAACACATACCATAATACATCAAAATGGTAAATATGATTTTCAATGTAAGGCATAAAAACAACCCTAATACATCATTACAATACATTCCCTCTAAATTCTTGAACCATAAAACATAATACCAATTATCATTTACAATTTTAGATTCATGTCAGCCTCCAAATCCATCGCACAATTGATTTGACAAGGAAAAGTCAAACCACATCACACTTTCCAATGTTCTTTCACAACTATAAAATATTCACTCACCATGATCATAAAAATTCCAACTCATTATTCCACATCACTATGATCCTTCGAACACAATCATTTATCACAACATAGTGCAAAATCACCAATTAAGGATCTGACCGTTTGTACTAAGAACTTATTTTAATTTTCATTGAGTGATCTTATGTCCATTGTAACTCTTTCTTCTAATCACCAATCATGATGTGGTCATGCTAGAAACTCCATAACACATTCAGGATAATATATCCTTAATCACAACACTTGAATCCAAAATAGTTTGATAAAATCATCAAATCATCACTCATTGGGTTCATCTTGTTCTTCATGTTGATTTTTCAACCTTTAATCAATCATAAGTCACAACACACATAAGATAAAAATGTGTGGTCATAGATATAGGATCTAGAGACATCACTTAGTCTCCCATTGTGACCGCACACTCAAACTCTCAACATAGCATGAGATTCATTCAACTAATCATTCCTTCTCTTATCAAGAACATAGTCAACAACTAAACACCTAGCTGACGTCAATGACAATATCATCATTGATCATCCTATCATAATGTTAGCATCAAACACATACCATAATATAATCAACTCATTTGATCATTAGTTATGGCAACAGAGTGTTCTATCAAATCAGTGTGGATTCAGGTGTTGTGGTTTAGTCAGAATTATCTTAACTAAGATATCAGATTGATATCACAACTACAAGATGATTGGAGTATCGTAAGGCATAGTTTTAATAACCAGAAGACCACTATGTGTAGGATGGAAATTTTTTTGGAATAATTGGTGTTATATCCTCCACTAGTGATGATGCAATTAGTTTCTATGAATATTTTCACATTCCAGGTGTCATAGTAACATGGTAGATTCTTTTTGTAATAATGAGTCGATATCACATTGTTCAAGGTGATCAAATTTATCAACCTTTTGAAAGCGTGTTAGAAAAGTCAAGGATGTTTATTATTCTTGATCAAATTGATGTATGGGTGCATTTGGCGGCTGACACGGGTTTGTAAATTCATTTTATTGTTTGGTAATATATTTTGGAGGACTAGAGTGAAGCACAAAATATTCAAATGGTGAAATTTAAATGTAATACATTTTGTTTAAGATAATAGCCACCCTAGTGAGTCCTAACAGGGTCTTTCTCCTAACAGGGCATTTGTAAAGCACCTGAATAAGGTGAATTGTATCACCTTATTGAATGGGGGAAATATGAGATCTACTTCTAAATCCAAATTCCCAAAGGAGAGATCCAAATTGATCAACCAAAAGGTTAATGCACAATTGAATCAACCTATGGAGAATATGAATGAAGGAGAAAACCTTATATTTCCCTATAAAGAAATGTGTGTTTGAAATTTGAAATAATTGAAAGGCAAATACTAACCTTGAAATAGGGCAGATCTAGAAAATGCTAATTTCTGGTGTCTGTGTGCAGTTTTAGGCAATTTTGCAACCTGTTTCGGCTTGGAAATGTCGAGGTGAAGAAAACCTAGAAAATGTTTATCTTTCTAACAACAGGTAGTCTTTGACCCTGATAAAAGGTCAAAAACTACTTCAGAATTTTGAAGGTTGACTTTGATTTTGTTCACAGATCTCAGAAGTTCACCAAAAAGGGTATCCAAATCCAAGCTTAGATCTGCAGTTTCGCATCTGTACTTGCAAGAAAAAGAGATTTTTTGTTGTTTGTTTGGGGGGTTTGCCTTGGTCAAACCCCGATTTGGAATCAACCTTTATATTGAAATTAAAATGGAGAATGCTAGCAAGTAGTAGAAGTAGATCTATCAATGAAGCTATGTAATCCAATAGATATACAATTGTATTGCAAATATAAACAAGTATATTGATATGAAAGCTTTGAGCATAACACTAACCAATGTAAATCAAAACCTCCATGATTATATTCTTGGAATCCACCTTGATAGAAGAATGAATGGATTTAGAAGATGAACAAAGGATCTTGAAGGAAGATCACACCACCATGATGGCTAGATCTAGGGTTTGAATGATGAATCTTGAATGCTTGAACCAAATCCCTTCAATGGCATGAATTCTTGAATCCTTGATCTTCAATGGAGAACTTGGATGGAGAGGAGGACTTGAATGGATGCTATTGCTTGAAATGAAAATCTCTTTGAGAGCTCTTGATGAATAATGGATGCTTGATTGCAAAGTGTGATGATGAAAATGAGAGAGGAAGGCTTCCTTTTATAGTGATCTAGGGCACAATCCTCTAGAGAAGGATGACATTGGGGAACTAAATCCCAATTAACCTTAACCCCTAGAAATGGACCCATATTAAATTTAATTTAATGATTTACCATTCTGAAACCCAAAATGGCCGACCCATAAGCGAGAAAATGAATATTTTTGAAACCCAACATCTGAAAATTATGGGAACCTAAAATTTGAACCCCGGGTCAAAGATGAGGTAGACCCCACCCTAGGTCATGGTTGAGGTCATCCCTGACCTAGGTTAGGGTCTAGGTCATCATTGACCCTCAAGGTCATCTTTGACCTTGAGGTCAAAAAACCCAAGACCTCAATCCAAAATGCTAGGAAATGTAGAAATATACTAAAAATAGGGATAGAGAGAAGCAGAACGGGGGGAGAAAGCTAGATCCGAGAAAAAACCTAATCAAGGTACTTGACATCATCTCATACTACTTACTCATAGGGCTAAACTCTCTTACAATGGAAGTGCTTCCATTTTAAGATGATACATTATGCCCCCACTTTAGCAAGAGTATGGACTCGATGCAAACTCTTGGTAAATAAGAAGAAAGAAGAGATCCACACAACAAGATAAAATAACACTTAGCTAAGGACACAAACCCCCATACTAAGGATTCTAACTCCACATATGCACACAAGTGTGCCAACAGAACAAGGGTTAGTACAAACAACCCAAATCAATTAGCATAAGAAACCTTGCTAAGAAATATTTCTCATACTAATATCATATTTGGAAAGCTATCATAAGAGAATAAATGATTACATAAGAAATACAAGAGCAACACTAAAAATAACATAGCTTCATGATCTTTTCCTACTATCATGAAAGCAAAAAGAGAGAAAGGAAAAGAGTGATTACCTCGCCTAGTAAGATGCCCACCTTACCATGAATCACCCTGGAGGGAGAGCCCTAACAGGTTCACCCATAAACTATGCTTGCAATTTTAATGCATCTAAGGACAGCTTTTGTAATACCCATAGATCCACCTTCTTGTATTACTATGAATATGAAATGTGTGTCTCCTAAGGATTTAGAAACTTATGTGCGTTACCTTTGGAAGATTTAACATATTTGAAATGTGTGTCTTTTCAGGATTTAGCAACTTATGTGTGTTACCTTCTAAGATTTAGCATATAAAAGTAAGAAACTATAGTACAAGGGAGACCCTATATATAATAACCTTGAAATAGGGTAGATTTGGAAAATGTTGATTTTTGGTGTCTATGTGTAGTTTCGGGCAATTTTGCAACTTGTTTTGGCCTGGAAATGTCAAGGTGAAGAAAACCCAGAAAAATTTTATCTTTCTGACAGTAGGTAGTCTTTGACCCCGATAAAAGGTCAAAGACTACTTCAGGATTTTGAAGGTTGACTTTGATTTTTTTCATAGATCTTAGGAGTTCACCGAAAAGGGTATCCAGATCCAAGCTCAAATCTGTAGTTCCACACCTATACCTGTAAGAAAAAGAGAGTTTTTATTATTTTTTTGGGTGGTTTGCCTTGGTCAAACCCCTATTTGGAATCAACCTTTATATTGAAATTGAAAAGGAGAATGCTAGCAAGTAGTAGAAGTAGATATATCAATGAAGCTATGTAATTCAATAGATATGCAATTGTATTTCAAATATAAACAAGTATATTGATATGAAAGCTTTGAGTATAACACTAACCAATGTAAATCAAAACCTCCATGATTGTATGCTTGGAATCCACCTTGATAGAAGAATGAATGGATTTAGAAGATGAACAAAGGATATTGAAGTAAGATCACACCACCATGATGTCTAGATCTAGGGTTTGAATGATGAATCTTGCATGCTTGAACCAAATCCCTTCAATGGCATGAATGCTTGAATCCTTGATCTTCAATGGAGAACTTGGATGGAGAAGAGGACTTGAATGGATGCTATTGCTTGAAGTGAAAATATCCTTGAGAGCTTTTGATGAATAATGGATGCTTGATTGCAAAGTGTGATGATGAAAATGAGAGAGGAAGGCTTCCTTTTATAGTGATCTAGGGCACAATCCTCTAGAGAAGGCCGACATTGGGGAATTAAATCTCAATTAACCTTAACCCCTAGAAATGGACCCATATTAAATGAAATTTAAGGATTTACCATTTCAAAACCCGAAATGGCCAACCCAGAAGTGGGAATACAAATATTTTTGAAACCTGACATTCAGAAATCATGGAAACCTAAAATTTAAACTCTGGGTCAAAGACAAGGTAGACCCTACCCTAGGTTAGGGTCAAGGTCATCCCTAACCTAGGTCAGGGTCTAGGTCGTCATTGACCCTCAAGGTCATCTTTGACCTGGAGGTCAAAAAACCCAAGACCTCAATCCAGAATGCTAGGAAATGTAGAAATATACTGAAAACAGGGACAGAGAGAAGCAGAACTGGGGGAGAAAGCCAGATCTGAGCAAAAACCTGATCAACATGCTTGACATTGTCCCAGACTACTTACTTGGAGGGCTAAATGCTCTTAACATGGAAGTGCTTCCATTTTAAGATGATACAACACCTAATAGGGCTAAGCCTTTAACATGTCGTACTTCAAAAGAGTGAAAATATTTGTGGGTACTAATTCCCACTATGGTTTTTCCCTCTAACTAAGGGTTTTTGTGAGAAAAGTATTGGTTTTCTTGTGTTTCTTGTTTGGATGGTTTCACTTATTTCATTTTTTATTTTTTCACAAGTTATAAGTAGATAAAAAAAATTGAATGGTTAATAAATAATTTTGAATTGGTATATTATGGATTCATCCCCCCCCCCCCTCTCATTAATCTTGGACCTTATAATACTAACATACTTGAGTAAGGAAAGTCCCAAAATATCCCTTAAAACACTTTTTATTATTTCTATGTGTTCATTTTTTATGGGAGGATGAAGTGGGGTAACTCATAATTTTTTTAACCTCCTTCATTAATGGGAACATCCTTTTCCAACATCCTTTATTTATATTGGAACTATAAAATAATCACTTTTCCTATTTTGTGTTATAAGTGTTAGTTTAGTTTTTGTTATTTTAGTTAGTTTATAAAGGATTTCTACTTAGTTATATATCTCTATCTATACAAGGTGAGATTTTTATATTCATACATCCTACATCCATGGTGGCATCCTATACTCAAACGGGTCTCCAAGATAGTCATCTTGTGGATCCCTTTAGTTAATCCTAAGAACTACTTCTATTTTTATGGTTAATTTTTTTTATCTATTAATATGGTCTAGTTAGTTTAGTTCTTTTAATTCCAAATTTAATTTCAATTAAGCCTTAAAACCTATTAAGTTGCCTTGATCACCCTAGCTTACCACAACACTAGTATAAGTGAGGTGGTGCATGGGCTATTTTTTCCCTTGATATTTTATCAATATTGAGGTTAGTGAATTTCTCGTATCCATGTTTTGGTGAATGCTAGGTGAACTAGGGTCTCCTATATCATCCATGTTAGACTACAACTGATGAAATAATTGGAGAATAGAATGGAGAATGTGAAGATGATCACCGAGCTATTAAGGTATATGTGAGACATTAGAACAGTTGTTATATTTTCATTGATGTCAACTATTTTTTACTATACTTATTATGATAGTTGCAAACATCTAAGGAAGGTAATGGTGGTGAAGGAAAGAGATATTAGCATGAAGATGAGATGTATGAGTTATTTATGAATATGGTATTCATTGGGAAAATTATTGATGAGTCTATGATAGTATGATATTGATTTGATTGGTTTACATGAGTATGTTAAGTGTTGAAGATAAAAAATGTACAAGTTAATTTGGTCGGTACATGATGAACTTAGTATACACTGAGCAGATACATTGTACACCAAGTAGGTGTAGTGTCTACCAAGTGCACTATTAATCGAGTAGGAAAAAAACTGACATATCATGGTATTAATCGAGTGGGAAAATTAAAATAGAACATGTGATTGTCGACATGAGATGGTGAGCTAGACAAATTTGGAAGATTCTAAGGATAAAGATAAAGTTTGTTATGAAGATCTACGGCTAACAAAATTCAAGAAAGATCAAATGATGAAGATTGAAATTTTTTTAAGGCACAAGTAATGAGGAAGGTGTTGGGATATTTTCTAGGTTTTTTTAGAAGTGTTATTTCTAGCTCTTATTGACATTTTAGTTGTGCCTGTGTCTCCTTTACTTCATGTTTCTATGAAAATTTTCTAAGGGGTCTAAGTCTCAAAATAGTCATGTGCCAAAAATGTCTGCATTTATTTACCCTAGGTCTTGTTTTCTTTTGGTAGGGTTTTATTTTTTAAAATGTCCTTAGTCATGCCCTAGATCTTATGTTTTGAGGTTACCTTTTTTAGGCACTTAAGTTCTCAATATGCACGTGGCTATTGTCTTTCCCCTTTGTGTCTCTAAATCTCAAAATGAAATTTTTAAGTCTTGAGTTATTCAGAGATTGAGTGACAAGGTTAATAGCTTGGTGAATATGGTTATCTCTTAATCTCCAAGTGTCAACGGTTAGTGGCTAAGTTTCTGAGATTTAGCGATAAAGTTAAGTGAGGCATTTGGTGATTCAGCAAAGGAAGGTTATCTCCAAATTTCATGAAGTTATAATGCAGTCTTATTTCATTTGGAGATTCAATGATAAGTAAGTGACTTAACCTGTGAAGGTTATCTATGAATCTCATAAAGTTTAATGTTAAGTCCAAACAATCTAGCAACTTGGTGAATATGGTGTTCTCTAAGTCTCGTAAAGTAATGGTTAAGTTTTAAAATATCTAGATATTGGGCGACAACCATGGATGATAAGAAGGATCAAGGGCTAGCGTTTAATTTCAAGAACTAGCTAAGGTTAAGTAAAGTATCTAGTGACTTGGAGATAAAGGCTTATCTCTCATTCTCTGAATAGAACCAAGGTTAAGGAAAATATTAAGAGATTATGAGATTTGTTTCAGTCACTCATTCTTAGGATGTAACCATAGTTAAACCTAGCATTGTGAGATCATGAGATTGTGGTTCTCACGTGATCTCCAAATAATGCATGGTTAAGTTCTCATGAGTGATAAAGGATTACCATCTACAAACAGATCTGATGGTAGCCACTATTCTGTAAAGAAGAGATGGAAGAATTTTAACCATTGTGGGATCATGCCTATTTGACGTGTGTCCCAATTTGTAAGTGAGTCCACAAGTTTATGAAGTGTTAAAGGACTAAAAATTTTAATGGAGGATTGATGGTGATCATAATGCCTTAAAAGAAAGATTCAGGATGGATAGTGATCAAGGGATCACGCCTACCATTTGATTTTCCAATTGGCAAGGATGACGTCAGTGGGGCTAGAGGTTGGAGTGGGGTCCGAGAGGTTAGATCTGGTGGTGGTCATGTTATCCCAGTTGGAAAATGCTTGAGGGATATTAATCACAGTATTGTGGCAACCATCTGATTTTCCACTTGTGAAAGGTCAAATAAAGTGGCGGGTCCTCGGTGCCAGATAAATCCAATGTGCCAGCTTTTGATTGGTTGTTGAGGGTGATATGGAAAGTATTATTAAGGCTTTGTTGAATGTTCTACCAATTTATGTGTGTTGTTGAATATGCTAGGAAGATTGAAGATCAATGGTTATGTGTTAAATCTGTTGATTAACCGTTGTGGTTGGTTTATTTAAAATTTTTTAAGGATTTTTAATAGTTTTCAAGGGGTTTTGACAGAGGGAAAGCAATTAAAATTAGAGCTAAAATGGATATGTTTGGCCCATGTTTTAGAATGTTTATGCCTCCAATTCACAAGGATGATGGTAGCATCAACGATGTTGAGTAGTGGAAAGAAAATATGGATCAGTTGTTGACTGGGTAGGATACCTTTCTAAATGATGATGGCACTTTGGACATGAATAGTTTCGTATTATTTTGGATGACATGCTCCAAGTGGAAAATGATTTCACCAGGTTGTCAATGATTCCAAGGCCATAATTGATTCTAGGTGGAATAAACAAGTGAAGCTACTATAGAGTTTGAAATATTACACTTGGCCATCAAAGGAGGAAGTTGCATCTTGGGACAAGAGCATGAAACCTAAGAAGAAGAAGAAGCCAATACCCATTGATTTGGAAGCAATGGAAGAAGATTGAGTTACACATGACACTTGATCCTTGAGCATAGCGAGGGTAACTATTAGAAAAATAATAATGTATGTTAGCCAGTAGGTGATCATTATTCATGCAAAAACTTCCAACAGTTACCTTGAATATGTGCAAGAAAAGGTGCCACCTATGAAGATCTGCAATAAGTTGAAATGGATGTTCTGGTTTTTCTTTCCTTTTATGTTAATGATGCTATATGTTTTGTCTTTTGTACCTATCACTATCCTAGCCATCCAAATCTTGTTGCATCCTTTTTCTAAGGATTCCAACATGGCTAGTAATGATATATATAACAAGTTTTACTTTTGTAAGAGGGTGGTGAAATTCATTTAGTAAGGAGATTTTTCTATCTGGTGTTTTTGTCTAAAGCATTTTTATCTTTGAATGTACTGATATAGGGAAATATCAATGAAAATGTATTGAAACTCCTTTGCACATTTTTTTTTCTTCTGATATGAATCCTAAGTTTTATGTGTATTAAATTTGTAAGGCATATTTAATACATCATTTACAAGGTAAATAGTGAGGTTAATCTTAAGTTTCTTTCAAGGGAAGGGTAAGTCTTAAGGGATATTTCAGGGAATTCATAGTTTATGCTAGAATTTGGTGACTATATGTCTAAATGAGACGGTGATTTTTAAGGCATCTCATCTAGGTTTTGGGTATATTAGATTTGAGGGATTTATGTGGATGTATGTTCTTTGACTCTTTTCCCTAGGATTTGGCACTGGTATTTGCTCAATTTACATTTCTCACCATCAAGACAATTAAATAACAACTTATGTTGAATTTATGTTGAAAGGAATAGACATGTATGTCTGTGTCAAGGACACGGATAACTGTTATTATTTTTTAAAGAACTAAATCTATCAGGTACACCCACCTGAGCTTAAAAATCAAAGTGAAGAAGGACATAAGTCCTTAGCACCTTAGTGTTTAATGTTGTTAGATGCATCTATTGGGTCCATAAGGGTTATGTCTCAGAATTTCTGATTTGTATTCATTGCATGCAATCATTTTAAGCACAAACAAAGTTGGTGACTTAGTTGGGGAACTCAATATTTTGTAATAGGCTTGTAATAATTCTTTGTTAACCATCTATTGTTTTATTCGAAGACTAGTTTATAAAATTTATCCCTACGTGTTATGTGGGTGGCGACTCTGAAATTTATGTTTTCTAGTTTTTGGTTTAGCATATAGAAATTTGTGTGAGTATCTTGTTGAAATAATACCATGAGTCGACAAAGATATACTAGGTCATATTATAGGGATCACTGAGAAAGCAATATAGGTGATGAAATTCCCACACCTAGTAGAAAGAAGTGGTCTGGGAGAGGTTTGTTAAACCCAAAATCTCCAAAGACTTCTAAAGGATGATTTTCAACACCTATTGCTAAGGAGGTCTCTTCTTCTTTTGAAAATCTTGAGCCTTTTAGGAGAGTGGACCCTAATGTAGTTAATCCTCCTCAGGATGATGTATTTATAGATGTAGGGTTTTTCCCTGCACATGAAAGTCTAGAACAACTAGGAGAAACTTGTGCTACTGAGACTGCTTCTTATGATTCTGAGAAATTATGTGATGAGGTTATAGCTCTAAGAAAAAGGAGCATGAATAGTTATTAGAAATTTCTAATCAAAGTAAAAATCAAGAACAAGAGATTTATGAGCTACTCATGAAAATGATGAACTACAACTAATTTGAATACATTGTATGGCTTGAAGATCTGTGATTTAAGATCATTGAGTTGCTGATTAAATATGTAAGATGATTAAATCAGTAATATGTTGTCATTGATGCCAACTAGTTTTGACAGTACTTATCTTGTAAGTTACTATACCCAAACATCTATAGAAGGAAGAAGAAAAGAGATGAAGAACATATATATCTACATGAGGAAGATGGAGATGAAAGATAAGGATAAGGAACACATTGGGTAACTTATGGATGAGTCTATGACCTTATGTTATTGACTTGATTATGTTGCATTCATCTATGATGAAGGATAGAGAAAAAATGCACAAAGAAGTGTTGTCAGTTAAAGAACCATTTTAGCATACACCGACGTAGTGTAGTGTATACTAAGCACATTATAAACCAATCTTTTGTTCACTGATGCATTTCTTTGTTAACCGAGTAGAAGAAAAGAACTAAATGACTAGTTTAGCTGATGGAAGTTGATGAGATGTAAAGTACCTCAAAATCAGAGATGAAGATAATGTTTGTTTTTTATTAAAGAAACAACAATAAAAGGGTGTTGACCCAACAATACAAAAGCCAAACTTAAGGAATTATCAAAGAGTTAATCACCAAAGAGTGTAGCATGCAGCATGAAGATAATGTTTGTTACAAAGATCGATGATGAACATAATTCAAAGAAGATCCAAGGGATTGAAACAAAATGTGTTACTGACACATCAATCGAGGAAGGTTTAAGTGACAAAATCAACAAAGGAGATTAAGTGGCAAAATCTAATGGATGGAATTAAAATGGTTTACTTGTCTATTTAAGAGACTAGGGTTTCATTATGAAACTCATGCCAGAAGGAGACTGCATAGATATCACGTGAACAAGCTTCATGCATGTCTGATCAGACTGGTTAAGGAGAACTAAACTATAGAGATTACCGAGCATCAGAAAGCTATTACCGAGCAATAGTAAGTTACTGAATATTGATTTAAATAGAATTGATAGATTGATTAGAGGATTTGAATGAGCTTAACATAGATCTGATAATTTGTAATTGAAGTTGTGTTGTAATCAGATCAACTGTTGTTACATTTTAACCATTGTAAACAAATAAATCTCTTAACAGAGTGGACTAGAAAGTCTTGTAATGTCATTCATAGAGTGTACATTTGTTATCCTATCAACCCCATAGTAAATGTTGGTTGGATGATAACGGTTGGTCAAAAATCCTCTAACAAGGTCACACCTCATAGTGTGTTTGTAACCTTTAATAGGGTTGGGTCTTCACAGACCTCACTTCAGAAGAGTGAATAATATTTTGGGTTGCCGGTCCCAAGTGGTTTTTCCCTTCATAGGGTTTCCATGTTAAATCTCTTGTGTTATGTGTTGATTGTGATGATTATTTTTTGTCATTATTTACATGTTTCATATTGGATTTGATTGGTAATCACTATATCTTATTAACTGGTAATCAGTAAAAGTAGAGATAGAATACCATTTTATTTTACTAAGATGCAAAAGTTTTTAGTAAATTGTTTTTTGATATACTTTTTTTCATTGGGACTGTAGCTAATTGATTCACCACCCTCTCATTTATTCTAACAATTGGTATCACAACTAATCTAGGATGGTGGAAGATGGCAACAAGAATGACATGGAAGAGCTAAAGTTGTCTGCTACAAACATGCAGATTCTTGCGAACCAGGCTGCAGAACTAATGAAATGTGTTTAGACAGCAACTTGTTGTCTTTCTTTCCTTTGTCTTTTGGCTGGTCTTTGTGTTTAAGGCCTTGTTTGTGTTGCTTTTTTTGGTCCTGATGCACTTGAAATTTTGGAGCCTAATTGTCTTATCTTTATTCTCATTGTAAAAGGTTTTGGGTCCTTTCAAAACCTATTTTTACATAGTCAAAACAATTGGTATCAGAGCATTGGTTTCTTGGAACAAAGTTTTAAGGACTTTAGCACAAATATCTCAAAATGTATAAGAGGGAAGTGCCAAAGCTAAACAAAGATAACTTCACAGTATGGCAAAGCCAAATGAAGCTGCATGTATCTGGAATTGGGAATTCTGCCCTTACACTAATGGAGAATGGCTACATTGCACCGCCCACTGGTCCCTTGACCCTTGATCAACTAAGAGACATGCATGAACATAATGTTACTATGATGGAGATTGTTGTTGCCTATACCGATGCCAAATTTGAAGATATTAAAAATTGCACTACTGTTAAAGATATGTGGGATAAAGTTCCTCAAGTTTATAGTGGTGATGTGAATGTCAAAAGAGCCAGAGCTGAAATCTTAAGGGGAAGATTTGATGATATGAAGATGAAGGAAGGAGAAAATATTATGCAGTACACAAATAGACTAAAAGAGGTAGTCCATGCTATTAGAGCATCTGATGGTGTTATTGATGAAGAGATAGTGGTAAGAAAAGTTCTCAGAACCTTATTGCCAGTTTATGCAATGAGAATATCTACAATTCATGAAACTAGGTTTGTATCTGGTAACAACCTTACTCTTGATAATTTGATTGGTAAGCTTACAACCTTTGAACTGAATAACTTTGATAATAGTGTTGTACCATTTGTTGAATCTCCTTTTATGTCTTCTCTAAAGATTGGTAAGTCTAATGGCAAAAATAAGAATGATGATAGTGATAGCAATACTGATGATGAGCTTGATGAACTTGAAGCTCTTATGGTCAGAAGGTTACCTAAAGATAAAGGAAGATAAAGAGGTAAATTACCTTTAGCATGCTTTAATTGTAAAGAGGTTGGTAATATTGCTGCTAGATGTCCACACAGGAAAGATGATGACAAAAAAAAGACCAATCTGGTGAAGGAAGCTATGGGAGAAGAGGCAATAGAAGTTACCGACACTACAACAAAGATGATTGAGATAATAATGACAAAGGAAAGAAGGTGTGCTACATTGTAGAATAAGATGTCACTAATACTGACACTGATGAAGATGTGGAGGTAGTATTTGTTGCAATGAAAAATGACTCAGAGGAAGATGAAAGGTATGTAGAGACAACACTTATCTCTAAGGTTAATAAAAATGATGCATGGATCATAGATAGTGGTTGTACACATCACATGACTGGTGATGAAGATAAATTTGATCATCTTGAAGAACACAATGGAGGATCTGTTAGAATGGGTAATGATGCACCTTGTATGGTTAGAGGAAAAGGATCCCTGATGATAAATGATAAAATTAGATGTGAAAATGCTTATTGGGTAAAAGGTCTAAACTATAATTTGCTAAGTGTGGCATAGCTAAAAAATTCAGGCCACTGAGTTGCTTTTGAGAGCAAGAAAGTGAAGATATATGATGATGGAGGAAGACTTATTGGAACTGGAACACAATCGAGAGGTAATTTTTTTTATCTTGATAATGATCAGTCTTCTTGTTTAATGTTGAAAGATGAAGATGCATGGTTGTGGCATAAAAGGTTATGTCCTATGAATTTTGATAACATGATTAAGATTAGTAAAAAGAAAAAGGTTAGAGGTCTGCCTAACTTATCTAAGCCTGATCATGTTATGTGTCATGAATGTCAGAAAGGTAAAATGACAAAATCTAGTTTCAAAAGAAAAGATTATTCAACAAAGAAATTACTTGAGTTAATGCATACTAACCTATGTGGTCCTTTGAGAACTCAAAGTTACTATGGAGACAAATATTTTATTCTTTTTGTTGATGATTATACTAGATTAATGATAGTCATGTTCTTGAAAGAAAAATTAGAGGCATTGAAGATGTTCAAGTGGTATAAAGAAAAAGTGGAGAAAGAGACTGGTAAATAATTGAAATGCTTAAGATCTGACCGAGGTGGTGAATTTATTTCTAATGAATTTACTAAATTTTGTAATGAGCATGGTATTAAAAGATAGGTCTTTGCACCAAGGACACCACAACAAAATGGAATAGATGAAAAAAGGAATAGGTCAATAGTTGATTGTGCAAGGACATTGATGTTAGAAAAGAATGTTGCTCAGACATACTGGAGAGAAGTAGTCAGCACAGTTGTTTATGTTCTAAATCGAGTACAACTAAAGAAGGACACTAATAAGATACCCTATGAGTTATGGTTTGGTCACAAACCCACTGTAAGTTATTTCATAGTTTCTGGAAGTAAATGCTTTATTCTAAAAGATGAAAGAAATGGGAAGTTTGACTCAAAAGGTGATGAAGGGATATTTCTAGGATATTCCACTAAAAGTAAAGCATACAAGTGTCTTAACAAAGTAACTATAAAATGATTGAAAGTACTAATGTTCAGGTTGATGAGTTTGATGATAAGAATGCAAAGGAAAGCATAAAGGAACTAGAAGACTATGGTAGATTCAGTTACATTGAACAACTAGAGTACCTACCGACGTCGCAGACGGTGACAACCGGTCAACAAGAAAACAATACCGAGGAATAGGAAAAAGAAATCGACGAGCAGGAAGCACCTACCAAGAAATCAAATGAACCTACACATGATGAACATGAAAGAAGAGATCGGATACTAGAAATATTTGTCAGAAGACATCATCCTAAGACACAAATCACTAGAGATAGATAAGCTGGCATGCAAACAAGAAGTAAAGCAAGACAAGGTACATGTCTATTTTGTGAATATGAACCAAAGAATGTAAAAGTTGCATTAGAAAATGATGAATGGGCTAATGCAATAAAAAAGGAAATAGAACAGATAGAGAAGAACAAAAATTAGAGTTAATTAGTACCCATACCTAAGGACAAGAATGTTATCGGTACAAAGTGGATATTTAGAAACAAGATTAATGAGAATGGAGAGGTAACAAGGAACAAAGCTCGGTTAGTACACAAGGGATATGCATAGGAGGAAGGAATAGATTATGGTGAGACTTTTGCACCTATTGCTAGATTAGAAGGAGTCAGAATGTTACTTGCATATATGCTGCACACAAAAAGTTCAAAGTTTACCAAATGGATGTTAAATCTGCTTTTCTAAATGGGATACTTGAAGAAGAAGTCTACATAGAACAACCTGAAGGGTTCGTTGATCTAGAAAACAAAGATATGGTATGTATATTACATAAAGCTTTATATGGTTTAAAGAAATCACCAAGAGCCCGGTATGAGAGGCTGCATAACTATTTGCTAAGTATTGGATTTGTTAGAACAAGTGAGAATAGTAATCTATACATGAAAGGAAATTTTGATGATACTATCTTGATTTCTAAGATATTTGTGGATGACATAATATTTGGAGGACAAAATCACATATGTAAGTCATTTGCTGATGAAATGAAAAGTGAATTTGAAATATTGAAGACATTAGAAATAAATTCACTTAGAAATAAATCTATTAAGTATCACTTAGACATTAGACATAAATTTATTAAGTGATGCTAAATGTCTTCAATATTTCAAAGTGAATTTATTTATAATCTCAAAGAATCTAGTGATGCATTCTAAAAAAAAGCATATATCTATTAAGTATCACTACTTAAGGAAACAAGTACAGGAGAAGCAAGTGAAGCTAGATCAATATGAAGAATATGAAGCCAAAGACAAAGGGAGAGAGATACAGAAAAGGGAGAGTATTGAAGATTAGTTACTAAGAATAGAAGAAAACCTGTGAGCTGAAAAGATCATATCTATAGAAGTTAGTCTACACTTGCAAATTATTTTATGTAACATAGTGATTACACATATTAAGTTATGGAGATCTTGTACCGAGCTACAACATTTTTTGATAGAGTTTTATAATACATGTTTGGTATGTGTATGGCATATTTCACATTTCTTGTGTTGTCATCAATGCCAAAGGGAGAGATTGATGAAATACAACTAATTTGAATACACTGTATGACTTGAAGATTTGTGATTTAAGATCACTGAGTTACTGATTAGATATGTAAGATGATTAAATTAGTAATATGTTGTCATTGATGTCAAATAGTTTTGGTAGTATTTATCTTGTAGGTTACTATACCCAAACATCTGTAGAAGAAAGAAGAAAAGAGATGAAGAATAGATATATCTACATGAGGAAGATGGAGATTATAGATAAGGATAAGGAACACATTGGGTAACTTATGGATGGGTCTATGACCTTATGTTATTGACTTGATTATGTTGCATTCATCTATGATGAAGGATAGAGCAAAAATGCACAAAGCAGTGTTGTCAGTTAAAGAACCATTTCAGTATACACTGATGCAATGTAGTGTATACTAAGTATAGTATAAACTGAGCTTGTGTTCATCGATGCATTTCTTTGTTAACCAAGTAGAAGAAAAGAACTAAATGACTAGTTTAGCCAATGGAAGTTGATGAGTTGTAAAGTATCTTGAAATCAAAGATGAAGATAATATTTGTTATGAAGATTGATGACTAATATAATTTGAAGAAGATCCAAGGGATTGAAACAAAATGTGTTAATGACACATCAGCCAAGGAAGGTTTAAGTGGCAAAATCAACAAAGGAGATTAAGCGAAAAAATCTAATGGATGGAATTAAAATGGTTTACTTGTCTATTTAAGAGACTAGGGTTTCATTATGAAACTCATGCTAGAAGAAGGAGACTACAGAGATATCACATGAACAAGCTTCATGCATGCCTGATTAGACTGGTTAAGGAGAACTGAACTGCAGAGATTACCAAGCATCAAAAAGCTATTACTAAGTGACAGTAAGTTACTGAATATTGATTGAAACATAATTGATATATTGATCAGAGGATTTGAATAAGCTTAACATAGCTCTGATAATCTGCAATTGAAGTTGTGTTATAATCAGATAAACTATTATTACATTTTAACCATTGTAAATAGATAAATCTCTTAACAGAGTGGACTAGAAAGTCTTGTAATGTCATTCATAGAGTGTACATTTGTTATCCTGTCAACCCCATAGTGAATGCTGGTTGGATGATAACGGTTGGTCTAAAATTCTCTAACAAGGTCAAACCTCACAGTGTTTTTTTAACCTTTAATAGGGTTGGGTCTTCACAGACCTCACTTCAGAAGAGTGAACAATTTTTTGGGTTCCCGGTCCCAGGTGGTTTTTCCTTTTACAGGGTTTCCACGTTAAATCTCTTGTGTTATGTGTTGATTATGATGATTTTTTTTTGTCATACTTTACATGTTGCATATTGGATTTGATTGGTAATCACTATATGTTATTAACTAGTAATCAGTAACAGCACAGACAGAATACTATTTTATTTTACCAAGCTGTAGAAGTTTTGAGTAAATTGTTTTTGGATATACATTTTGTGATTTTGACTACGGATAACTGATTCACCCCCTCTCAGTTATTCTAACACCTATCACTATCCTAGCCATCCAAATCTTGTTGCATCCTTTTTCTAAGGATTCCAAGATGGCTAGTAATGATATATATAGCAAGTTTTACTTTTGTAAGAGGGTGGTGAAATTCATTTAGTAAGGAGAGTTCTGTATCTAGTGTTTTTATCTAAAGAATTTTTGCCTTTGAATGTACTGATATAGGGAAATATCAATGAAAATGTATTGAAAATCCTTTGAACATTTTTTTTCTTCTGATATGAATCTTGAGTTTTCTGTGTATTAAATTTGTAAGGCATATTTAATACATCATTTACAAGGTAAATAGTGAGGTTAATCTTAAGTTTCTTTCAAGGGAAGGGTAAGTCTTAAGGGATATTTTAGGGAATTCAAATTTTATGCTAGAATTTGATGACTATATGTGTAAATGAGAGGGTGATTTATAAGGCATCTCATCTGGGTTTTGGGTATATTAGATTTGTGGGATTTTTGTGGATGTGTGTTCTTTGACTCTTTTCCCTAGGATTTGGCACTAGTCTTTGCTCAATTTACATTTCTCACCATCAACACAATTAAATAACAACTTATGTTGAATTTATGTTGAAAGGAATAGATGTGTATGTCTATGTCAAGGACACGAATAACTATTATGATTTTTTAAAGAACTAAATCTATCAGGTACACCCACCTGAGCTTAAAGCTCAAAGTGAAGAAGGACATAAGTCCTTAGCAACTTAGTGTTTATTGTTGTTAGATGCATCTATTGGGTCCATAAGAGTTATGTATCAAAATTTTTGATTTGTATTCATCACATGCAATCATTTTAAGCACTAACAAAGTTGGTGACTCAGCTGGGGAACTCAATATTTTGTAATAGGCTTGTTATAATTCTTTGTTAACCATTTATTGTTTTATTTGAAGACCAATTTATAAAATTTATCCCTACGTGTTATGTGGGTGGCAACTTTGAAATTTATGTTTTCCAGTTGTTGGTTTAGCATATAGAAATTTGTGTGAGTATCTTGTTGAATTAATACCATGAGTCAACAAAGATATACTAGGTTGTATTATAGGGATCACTAAGAAAACAATATAGGTGATGAACTTCCCAAACCTAGTAGAAAGAAGTGGTCTAGGAGAGGTTTGTTTAACCCAAAATCTCCAAAGACTTCTAAAGGATGATTTTCAACACCTATTGCTAAGGAGGTTTCTTCTTCTTTTGAAAATCTTGAGCCTTTTAGGACAGTGGACCCTGATGCAGTTAATCCCTCTTAGGATGATGTATTTATAGATGTAGGGTTTTTCCCTACACATGAAGTCTAGAACAACCAGGAGAAATTTCTGCTTCTGAGACTGCTTCTTATGATTTTGAGAAATTATGTGATGAGGTTATAGCTCTGAGGATAAAGGAGCATGAATAGTTATTAGAAATTTCTAATAAAAGTAAAAAGTGAGAACAAGAGATTTATGAGCTACTCATGAAAAGAAAAGAACTCATAAGAAAAATAAAGAGCAATGAGCTTAAGGCTCAAAGTCTTAATCAAGAGTTCAAGGATCTAGACAAAGACCCATTTAGTGATATTGGAGCTTTGAGACAACAAGTTGATAATAATGAGTCAAATTCTAAGAAGGTTGAATTTGAAGGAGAAGGCCCTGTTCTAAGACAGTTGCATCCATCAGAAATCAAAAGAAATGAAGATCTCAAAAATAACACCAGAGATGCATCTGATAAAGGAAAATAGAAAATGGGTGGAATAAATATAAATGAACACAAACAAGGTAAGGCTATTCCTGGTGTTGTTACTCAAGTTAATATAGAATTAGAAAAGGCTAGAAAGGCCAAGGAATATTTGGATATCTAGTTAGGGAAAATGGATTTGGAGGCTGTTGCAAATGAGATGAAAAGGAAAATTGTTTTCCTACATGCTAATATGAACACAACTGCTAGTAGCTCAATCTATGTCACTATTGGGATAGTACTACATAACCAACCATGTGATCCCAAGCCAATTTTCCAAGCTCCAGGCTCTAAACAACCAGTCCAAACACTAGTCCAAAATGTTAATTCTATAGTTCCATTGGTTGGTGCTCCCATGGGAAATGTGTTGTATCAAGGTGTTGGAGGTGGTGGAGCCCAAGATTCCCAAAATTTTCAAAGAAGGCATGTTCATTTGGATAGATAACAACCATTATTCTTTGATGGTATCCCTAGTCAACCAAATACTTGTTGGAAATATAGATGAAGTAACTGAGAGGGGGGGTGAATCAGTTAACCATAAATTTACTTTCCACAGATCCCTTAGATGTTTTATTAAATCATTTGCTGCTGTTGTTCGGCAAACATATAGAGAAATACTGAAACTCGATTATTGTAGTGAGTATTAATTATAAATGTTCTTAAGCATTCATCAGTGATTAACATAAAAGAAAATAACATGAACACAAGAGACACCAGATTTAACGTGGAAACCCAATATGGGAAAAACTACCAATGTAACTAGTTACTATTTTTCACTCTTCTGAAGTGATGCCCTGTTAGGAGCCAACCCGGTAAAAGGTTACAAAACACACTGTTAGGTGTGACCTTGTTAGAGGATTTAATCACCCTATTAGGAGTGGCCTTGTAAGAGGTCTTGAAACAATTTAATAGAACTATCACCTTGTTAGAGGATTTATAAAATGGCTGTTAAACCAACTTGGTTAGTAGATTTTGAAATCACTGCTACAATGGTAAGAAAGTAACAATGAAATGACCTGAATAATGATGCAACTTAATTGCTGATTACAGATCTCTGTTCTGCTTCACTAGATCCTTCCTAATCAAAATATATCTCTACTACTCCTCAAGGATATCTAATCATCCTTCAAAATTCGCTCACCCTTTCCTTCCTTTTTTTTACTTCCACACTTTTAAATTACAACTTGACCTTCTATATATACCATTTGGATTGACCATTCAGATTGTCAAGTCGGCACTAATAACATTACTAGTCATTACAACAGCCAGCTGGAATAATCAAACTTTATTTCTCAAATTAACAAAATCCTTTACTGGGCTGACCTTTCTCGGTAAACATTAATCTGAAAAGATTTCCTTTGGTGACCGAGAGAACTCGGTAAGCACTGTGAATTCTGCAACATCCTTTGGAGACCGAGTGAACTCGGTAAACACTAACTTTCCTTCGTTAACCGAGGAAGCTCAGTTAACACTATTTTCTACCATACTTTTCTTTGACACCTGAGATATCTCGATAGACACTGAAAACCGCCTGCTGACTAACTGAGCTCGATAAATACTGGGAACTGCTTTGCTGACCGACTGAGCTCAATAAATATTGTGAACTGCTTTGCTGACTGACTAAGCTTGATAAATAATATGACATTAGTGTGACATCAAAGAAAACACACAATTAATCCAACAATTGGTGTCAATTTTGAAGGATGATTAGATATCCTTAAGGAGCAGTAGAGATATATTTTGATCAGGAAGGATCTAGTGAAGCAGAACAGAGATCTATAATCAGCAATTAAGTTGCATCATTATTCAAGTCATTTCATTGTTACTTTCTTACCATTGTAGCAGTGATTTCAAAATCTCCTAACCGAGTTGGTTTAACAACCATTTTATAAATCCTCTAACAAGGTGACAGTTCTATTGAATTTTTTCAAGACCTCTTACAAGGCCACTCCTAGCAAGGTGATTCAATCCTCTAACAAGGTCACACCTAACAGTGTGTTTTGTACCCTTTTACTAGGTTGGCTCCTAACAGGGCATCACTTTAGAAGAGTGAAAAATAGTAACTAGTTACATTGGTGGTTTTTCCCATATTGGGTTTCCACGTTAAATCTGGTGTCTCTTGTGTTCATGTTATTTTCTTTTATGTTAATCACTGATGAATGCTTAAGAACAGTTATAATTAATACTCATGGCAATAACTGAGTTTCAGCATTTCTCTGTATGTTTGCTGAACAATAGTAGCAAATGATTTAATAAAACATCTAAGGGATCTGTGGAAAGTAAATTTATGGTTAACTAATTCACCCCCCCTCTTAGTTACTTCATCTATATTTCCAACAATACTATCCCAAATGAGGTAAGAGACAAAATCCCTAAGTTCAGAGGAAATAATGTTGTCACTTGTGAAGAGCATCTAAAGTCTTTTACAGATAAGATAAATGACTATGAAATTGAAAGTGAAAATGTTGTAATGAAAGTATTTGTTCAGACACTAATAAAAGATGCTAGGGATTGGTATAGGGGTTTTCTTGAAAATAGTATTACATCATGGGATGAATTTGTGAAAATCTTTAAGGAGCAATATGTGTTAGAAATAGGAAATACTAAGAAGGGGGGTGAATCACTATTTCACAAACTTTTACTTTTGCCCAATTATGGATATAACAAATTAACTTGAAGCTTGCAAAACAAATTAAACTAAGAAAACTAAATAACAAGCATAACAATAAACTAAATGAACTCATAACACCACATTTTTTCTCAAGGAAACCCTGGCCAAGGGAAAACCCTAGTGGGGATGATACCCACAACTGATCAACTAATCAAAAGTATCTGGTTAAGGATGTTGAGCCTGTTAGGAATCTATTACATACATATAGTGTCTCTATCCTGGTTAAAGGACTTGAGGCCTTATTAGAAGCCTCAATCATGTTAGGAGTTGGTATTACAAAATAGGATGTTTTCAAGATGAGCTCATTGCCCAAACATGCAATATATAATGATATCTAAATACAAAGGTAAAGTACATAACCTTTTTCTACTGTCGAATAGCTTTCCTATTCTAATTTAGCTTTCTAGGATCTTCACTTTTATATATAGAGTCTTCTTGCTTTTCTTCTTACATTGTACAACTTTGCATTACATAACATTACAATATTCATTCGTTCATACACCTTTGCATTACATGCTTATTACATATATACAAGTTATTACAATTAATAACTTTTAGTTGGCTTACAAAATATAGACTCTTTCCAAAATAAAAAATTAATTCATGTTGCCTAAGGGTTAACATCTAGGATTCATCCCTTATATTGTTAAGTCATTATTTTGATAAACAAATTAATCCAGAGATAACTTTAGTGGCGAATCTTTGCCTTTTGGCGATCCCGTCTGACGGGTCAATCGTCATTTGGTGAATAGAGCACGCAACGCAGGTCAACTGTGTCGCCGGATATTTATTAGATTTGGGTCCAACGCCTGGGGTAGTCGCCCATTAGTTATCACATGATTGGTCAAAACTATCAGTGCAATCACCAATGCAATATACGTTTTGGATACATTTATTTTAAACATATCGCCAGCTTTTGCATTATGTTTCTTATTGGCCCACGTTCTTTCGCCATTACTACAACCAAATAATTTTCCCTTGGGTTGGGCGTCGCCAACCATTTTTCGGACGTGTGTCGACCACCAGCCCCGTGGTTTATATTTTATATTTTAATAATGTATTTTTTATAAATTATAATATGTTTTTTGGCATTCAATTAAAAATAATATTACTTATATTATGTAATCATTTAAGATTTATTATTATTATAAAAATAATATTCCGGATGAAACTGGGCAGATGGGAAAAGATTCCCCAAATCGGCCCGAAATTCATCCCGGGCCGTCGATCTATCAGTCTTCAGATTGTATTATATTATATTATATTATATGGTTAAATTATATTATATTATATTATATTATAATTATATTATATTATATTATATTGTTATGATTATTATTATTATTATTATTTATTATATCATATCGTTATGAATATAACTATATTATATTATATGGTTATGATTATATCGTATGGTTGTAATTATATTATATTATATTATAGTATAGTATAAATAATTATATTATATATATATGATATGGTTATAATTACAATTTAAAAATATAATTGCAAATGCTTTATTTTTATTCATATTTATTATTTAGTTTCAAAATTAAAATATAATATAGTTATAATATCTATAAATTATTAAAATTTAACATATATTGAAAATTGTGATACTTGTTTATAAACTATTCTTCATCATTTAAAAGATTTTATAATGAAAAAAAAGTTAGGAATAGGTGACAAGATAGGTATGAAATAAAAATTTGACACATAGATTATCAAAATTATATTTAACTTTGTTAAGCTTATAATCTATTAATCTTTAGTTTTCCTTGAAGCTCCATTTGTTAACTTTTAACCAATCAGATTAAAGGAAAATAGTTAATTATTAACAGTTCACTATTTTTAACTAAGTCGCAGACTAACAGTAACATTTCAAGTTTCAACAGTGCATAATTTGAGAAACAACTTAACAAGATGCCAAAAACAACCTTACAAAGTCGTAGATTAAGAAGAACAACGATTTGAGATTAAACAATTTTTCAGTTTACCAATAAATGTGCAAATTTCACTTTCAGATTAAACAATTTTTCAGTTTACCACTGAAGATTAGCCAAGACCATTATTATTCATTTTCCTACAAAACAAGTAATTCGCCTCTGAAATTATTAATTCATTTTTGGCAAGGGAAAAAATAGCCATCATTTATATATCCGTCAGTGAAAAAAAATATTAATTCGCCACATTTAAAATGATTTTTGCTAGGGCAAGAAAAAAATCGCCAACATATAATATTTTATTTCCCTATATGGAACAAAAAAATCGCCCTCGATATTAAAATTCTCCTGCCCACAAGATGTTGGATTCGCTAGCATTTTAGGCTTTTTTTTCGGGAGGGGTTTCTTAAAGTTATCCCTCAATTAATCCCTTAACTTAATATTCTCATTTTGTCTTCTTGCTCTGTTCAGGTCAGCTTCAACACTGTCTCTATAATTCTTTAGTATCTTCTTCCATATGTGTCGTACAGACTTACTCTCTCACATGTGGCTTTGATACATATAGAATTATCCATGTTCAAGTGCGCATGCACTAAAATTTCTTCTGTAAATGTCACTAACCAAAATTGTCTCTGATTAGACTGGTGAACACTGTTGTACTTAGACAATTTTCACTTGCACTCATACAAAACTGATTCCTTCTATTATGTGATCATCATGGTGATTATATTTTTCCATAATGACAACAATCTGATATCCTACTTAGCCAAATTGCCAAAAATATGATGAACATGTTAATTCTAGTTATATTAATATCAAAAAGCATCCCAATGAGGGCATGTGTGAATTTAATAATAGGTTTCAAAAGGAAATGTACAAATTATTCCAAGTCAAGATTAGATGATGAAGTTTTCCTAACCACATATTTCAATGCTTTGGATGGAAAAATGTCTTATCTCTTGAGAGACAAAAGCCCATGTACTTTGAGAGATTAGTTTAAGATAGCAATAAATATTGAAAGTAATAGGAAAGCATTTAGTCAAATGTACAAAAGGGATGAAGGAAGATTGTGGAAAGAAACCAAAGCACATGCTTGTAGACCAACTAAAGAAGATGATAAGGTTGACAAGTTGGTAAACATTGTTAAAGATCTCTCAACCAAGATTGAAAAGGGTGAGAGAGGTTTTCAAGATAATAAACCACTGTATCAGAGGTAGGAAAGATTCCCTAAGTTGCATGACAAATGCTACAAGTCAAATTGGAAAGATGGGAAGCCTATTTTTTATACTCATGAGAATCAAAAAGGAAGGGATACCCCTAATCCTTTAAAAAAGAATGTAGCACATAATGTAGGGGACACTCCATGGTGTGTGGCTTGTAACATGCATCACTCACCTTATCAGTATGTTGTGGCCCAGGATTTGGGAGAAGAAGTGAAAGGCCCACATGTAGGAGATAATGAAGGATATGAAAATCCTACAATTAATATGTTTACCACTGAGAAAGTGGAAGAGATCTCATCTTCAAAAGATGAAGAAATACTTGTTGATGTTGATTATAAGAGAATAAATTTCCCAAAATATGAATAGAAATTTTTTACCCATTCAGATCAAGATGAGTCTGAAAGTGATGTGTATGATTCAACAAGCATGATTAGACTTGAGCTAGGTAATTCCCACTCGAGAAAGCTTAGTGAAGAAGAAATCAGGACTCTAACTGTGGCTAACATTTCTCAAGCTAGGTCCTCATATAATTTGAGGAATAGAAGAATAGACCTTGGTAAAGGAGTACCGAGGTCATTTTTTGTAAAGCATGATTCTCAAAATAAGGTTTCCCCAAAACCAAATGTAATAAAAGGAAAGGGTGGTAACAACAAGAAAGAATAAATGGTTCTTGTTCAAGATATTAAAAAGAATGTGGAAGTTTCCACAGACAAGAGAAACAAAAGGGTTGGTAAAGGAAAAGGTTTATCTAATCCTTTTACTAAGCCCCCAACCTATTAGCTATTTTTCTTGTTGAATCCTAATGCAAGCCCTAGGTGCTTAGATGGAACTCTATGATTCCTAAACTCCTAATTCAAACAAGAAAAGACTAATTAACAAGGACCAAGTCTTTCTTCACTTTGAACTCCACAGACTCAGGCGGGTGTACCTCTTGTGATTCACTACTTCTCAATATATCTTCCAGTGGATTAAGGTGTCTTGAAAATAGATATTAAATATTAAAACCAAATGAACTATAAAATAAAAGAACTCATTTAATTTTGATTGATGGTGATAACTACCAAACAAGTAGAGACCAGTGCCTAATCCAGGGAAAATATTCAAGTAGACATACATTCATAGAAAACTCTCAACAAAAAAACACCATGAACCCAAGTGAAATGCCTTACAAGTCACTCTTTCATTCCTATGTCTAGACATCAAGTTCTTATAAAAATAATGAATCCTCTAAAACTACCCTCAAGAATTACCCTTCCCTTGAAAGAAACTCTAGAACAATTTCACAGTTACCTTATAACCAGTGTACTTAATTTTTCTTACAAACTTAATACACAAAGATTCAAATACAAACACATCAAGGCATCAATAGACATGCAAATAGAATCCAATTGTTCTCTCTCATTAAAATTCCTCTATTTCAATACAATTACATTGACAAAAAGCTATGGAAGTAGACAAGAATCAGACCACTTCTTGCAACCCTTAATTCACCATCCCTATAACAATGAAGAAAATTTGAGATATATGAGAATGAAGTCAGTTACAGCCAACTGACAAATGTCCATTCTTTGCACAAAATATCTCCAAATTCTCCTCCAATTTTGATATCTATTTTCTCTTCTTCAACTACCTCAACTTGCAATCATTTCTCTTCAACTGAATTCATTCCAAAATACAAAGGCTTTACTACTCTTTCCCACCAAGTTGAATCTAAAATTAATCATCTCCATTGGATTCCTCATTTCCTATCATTTCCAAAAACATATAATATGCCTATATTTGGGTAAAACTAAACACTCCAGGCACTATTTCTATGAGTAGACACAGTCATTTAAATTTTTTATTTTATCTCAATAGTGCAGACTTTATCATTAGTTTTAATTATTTTTGCATACATTTGAATTTTAATGTGGCCCCCATGTGCCACATGGCATTATTTGATTGGCTCATTGATCCACCTCATCGCCAAGTTGGACTACCTGTTCATCTCTTGTGACACTTGTCGTGAGCTGCTTAGTGCTCACATTTAACCCTGGCCTTGACCTCCACTATCTGGAGATTGGGTGAATGCTTATTATTTGAATCTCTGAATGAATTCCTTAACCATGGTCAAATCTAGAGAATGAGTGATTTCTTCATTCTCTAAATCTCCAGATGAGCCTCTTAATCATGGTAAAAAATCTAGCAATCACGTGACTGGCCTTTGTCTCTTGATCTATGGATGTCTTTTCACTAACTGCCAAGATCTGGCAATCACATGACTGTGCATTCACCCAATCTCGCAATGTTCCCACTAACCACAACTTCATCGCGTGAACCAGCAACCATGTATTCTCTAAATTGCATGATATTAGGGACTTAACCACCATGATCTGGTGACTAGCCGCCCCCTAGGTTGCTAGATGTTAGCGTTAACCACTAGCCTATCTAGCGATTATGTGATTGAGCACCATGTGTCCATTTCACTAATCCTGTAGCCACCACCTATTTGCAAAATTCTCTTATCTTTGGTCCGCTGACATGGTTCATGAGGCAGCTTTGGAGTGCGCATGCATGCATAGCCTCCTTCTCTTTCTTCAAACTAACATATGAGCACTTTACCTTATAAATATTAGAAATCCTACTTGCCCCACCAATGTGGAATTAAAATCCTGAGTGTTTTAAATGTTTCAAATTCAAAATTTATCTTTGTGTGTGCCTAGCTGCCATGCACTAGTTGGGCCCACATAATGAATGCCTAGCCATACGTCTTCCTCCTTTCTCATCTTTACATCACATTGTGGCCTTGTTTCTTATAAATGTCTTATGCATACAAAGCATTCCAAATGTGGGATAAATCCCATAGAACAAAAACCATTGAAAGCTCCCTCTCCCTGGCTTGTGTGTGCCAGCTCCTTTTGTTAGTGAACACCTAGACTTTAAAACATGGTGTGCTTAGTAACTTATTGGACACACCCCCCGTAGCCTAGTCTTTCAACACTTTTCATTACCTATTTGGCCTGCACGCCATCCACATCCTACAAGCACATCTCACAAAAATCAAACTAAATTGGTTTGCACCACATTTTCTTTCCCTGATGCATGCATTCACTTCTTTGTTTTCATTTATCTCCCTGGGCCTACTTTTCTCATCTAGCTCACCCTCCATGTGCACATTATAAGTATTGGCATGCTGCTAAACAAGACCTAGCAGCCCATACTTCTCTTTGCCTACAAGCTAAACCCAAATGGAGGGCACGCATGGGAAAAGGGGAAGGAGTGTGCATGCATCCTTCAAGATATGTACTGCACCCAGCACATGGACAATCTGATGTCCATAAAGCATACACATTCCTCTTAAAGAGGCATACAAATGCCTTAGTTGGTACATGCCCTATAGCAAAGATGGTTTTGCTCATGGATATTCACTTGGTGTGCCCAACATATAACAAAGGATACTCATTTATATAACACATGTGTGTAGCAAATGAAAATGTGCTCACAACATGCCCTAGTGTGCATATCACTATTTTACATGGGTTCAACCCTCCAAAGATGCCTCTCTACTACTACGAGGTCCTACATCATAATGAAAAAGAGGAGATGCCAGATGATCATCTAATTCTCTTCAAGGAATTCACCTTTTGTCACTCATTTATTGGTCCATTTGAGATAAGGGTCCAACTGTGCGCTAATGACCATCTGGAAGATAAGGTTTTGGTTCCATTCTTTTCTCCATGTTATCCTTGACTTCTGATAAATCTTTAACGCATGTTAGTTTTTTAGTGACTTCATGGCATGTTTTCTTGAAAAGAACAAAACTAAAAGAAACATTGTGCACACATATGCAATGAAGACAACGAAGCGCTTTGATAAAAATAATGAGATAGGCTGGACCCCAAGCGGGTCTGGCCTAAAACAATTTTGATTTCAAACACCCAAACCTCAAATACATCCAAAATGACTGGTGTCTACAACCGGATCTGATCTGGACAATGCCAAACATATAAAACCTTTGATTTTAACAACTTTTCCAAAGTTGCCAAAATGAAGAAACTACCTCCAGTCGAACCATTAAAACATTATTCAAAACTTATCACTAGATGTTGAAATTTGGTGAATGTTGACCTTGTAGTATAGAGAGTGACCCTTTCAAAGGGATTTCCATAAAGATGAACAAGGCAGAAGATTTTAAAACTTGAAATCACCTATTGAAATCTTCTCTAAAAACACAAAATTAAAAACACTTGAAACAGCCTCTGAAGGAGATGAACTTAAAAATATCAAATGATGACCCAAGGTCGAACCACTTGTTTTGGTAGGAGATTCATATGAAAGGAATGTGAGGAATCAATCTCTATCTGAAAATAAGCATTGAACATCAATATATGAATTTTTGAAAGTGGCTACTTTATGAAGTTTATTCTGTCAGTACTGTTCACCTTTTAAAATGCCCTTTGATCTAACTTTGAAAACATGTCAAACGGGACCCTCATGGTCTCAAACCTTGAGTGAAGAAAATATGTCACATATAGAAAACAAGATTTTAATCATATTTTCAAAATGATAAACTGATTATCTAGAAATAAACTTCAAAGTCATGCCTCCAAAATATCTTGAATTGAAAGACAATGAGACTAGAAATTGCATTTGGAACTGGCTGAGGAAAGGGGTCAAATGGATTGGTCATGATCTGAAGCTCATCAGGGAGACTCATTTACATGTCTACATTATAAACCAACCTTCAATTCCTCCTAATGACTGATTGGGTGCAATTTACACGATCTCAAAGTGGGCCACTTAAAATTTGCATTCTCGCATTTAGTAAAACTGAATAAAATGCAAACGGAACATGCCTGGTAAATTGATCATACAAACCTCTAGGACTATGAAAATTGGCACAGAGACACACTCTCATGCCTAAAATATAGTGAAAAAATCTTTTCATCATGACTATCAACCAAGTGTTAGATGCAAACCTCTAAAGTAGGCTATTCGGTGAAAACCAAACAGAATGCAAAGTGCAGATTTGTGGAATGCCCTTCAAATGGGTATCTTCAAAACTTATCAAAACTGAATTCTGAGAGTTGTAACCAACTACATTTTCTTAATGAAAGGTTAGGAACACATGTCCTAAGCTCCATCACATGAAAATCATCAGGCCTATTGTTAAGTGCACTTGAACTAGGGTCCATTAAAATGGTTATTTGAAGCACTGAATTGAGGCTTAGGGGAAATTTTTCAGTTTATAGACTCTAAAGTCTATCTGAATTTTAGAGTCCCAATAGTGGCTTTTATTGGGGACACATGCCCCTTCTAGGCATGTAGAGAATTTAGAATCTTTGGTACATCAGACCACTTAAAAAAGAAATCAGACTTCTTGCTCTTTCTCTCTTCAAAAAATAGGGGATCTTTATTGAAAGCAAAAGCACACAACCAAAAGGAAAGCAACTATACAAGTTTCACCTTATTTACAAAACCTTCAAACTCTGACAGTGTGAATCAACCTTTACCTCTATCAAAGATATAGTTCTCATTTCCACGGATCCAAGGTAATCTGAAAATATTATTTTCACTGACAAGATCAATCACACTGTCACTTTTATCTAGCATATTATAAATAAAATAACTAGCACTTTCACTATCATGAAACATTTGGAAACCATTAAAATTATGAGAATTTTGATCATTTTGCAACATGAAAATGTCACACTCTTTCGAAACTATTCACCAGCCGAGGAGGAAAACATTTTGACTCAACTACAAAGCTGGAAATATGCTGGTCCTTTTGAAAAATTGCTTGAATATCAAAATAAAATTTCTAAAACTCAACTCCATGTGTACCATGTGAGTGTTCAAGAAAATCACTTTGAACCACAACTTGTGGCTTCAAATTTAAATTATTCTGAAAAACATCAATATGTTGGACTGGGAAGATGAAAAACTCAAATTCCGCCTGATAACTAATACAACCTTCTTGATTCTTTTTAGCCTCTTTTAAAAACAAAGCATCAACATTTATTTCATCACATTTCTGAAGAAAAAAAAACACCTCTGGTTGAAAAAAAAAAATAGTTGCGAAACTTGAGACATCTTCCAACTCTTCATGAAACATGTCAAAATGTGGCATGAACAAATCAACAGGCAGCCCATTATAAATATCCTCATCCTGGCACATGTCTTCCAAGAACACATCACTATCATAGGGATCCCTATCAGCATTGCTAATCTCTATTTGATAAGACATCATCTCAATACCATTAACAATATCACAATTATCAATGTCTACATAAAATAAGTTGATTTCCATTTCTGGTGAAGAATCATAATCAGTGTCACAACCATAAGAAATGCTTTCTTGAAAACTTTCATAAACTGGTTTATACAACTTTGAAAGCAAATCCCCCTTAGTATTTTCAATGAAATTGTCACTCAAACAATTCTCACTTTCATTTTTAGAATTATCCAAATCAACAAAAGAAACTGGAAATACTGACACTAATTCATTATCAAAATCTAAAAGCACCTCAGACTTGACATCATCACTTTCACAAACATTAAATTCCTCTAAATCTGAAATATGAAAATTAATCAAATAACAAGCATCATGTTGCAATTTAGATAGAGAAAGCATTACTTTAGGCTCATAGGAATCAATACATTTACCAATCAGGTAATCACAAAGATTACTAGCAAGATCTCTGATGTTATCATTGTTTCCTGCAGCAACTTCAATATACTGTTGCTCTTGAACTGTCATTGCTAAGAATTCATTTTCCCCCAAATCACTTGACTTATCATTATCTTGCACTTGGGGCTAACCATACTCATTGCAAACAACATCAGGCTCAGAAATTTGGTACATTTTTAAAAGCTCAATCTGATTTTCATTAGTTGAAATTACATCAATTGGATCATAACATTCACCATGACTTTCACTACTCACTAGAAACATAGAGTTAGTACTAGCATTTGGGAAAGCTACCTCATGAAGTCTTGTATTTTCAGCACTGTGAAGTTTTGGTAATCCAAACTTCTTCATCCTTTCTATATCTAACGCCAGCTGAAAAGCATGATATAAGTTTTGTGGTTCCTTGTCTCTCAACAAGTAACCCATCTTACTGTCAAAGGAAGCCAAATAAATGACTAAAGACAACGCATCATGGGGTCTATAGTTCTCTAAAATTTTATTTAATGCCTTCCGAAATCTAAAATTAAAAGCACTAAATAATTCATTTTCTTCTATGCAAATGCCAACAAGATCAACTAACAAACTGTACTCACAAATGAATTCTCCATATGTTTCAATAAATGCTGATTCAAAATTCTTCCAAGAGTAGATAGAATGGTGGGACAGAAATGAAAAACACTCCCTAGAATTTCCCACTAGTGTTTGCACAAACAATCTCATAATTACAGCTTCATGGCCAACATCAAAATCTTCAATCAAGGCCATGAATGCACTTAAATGTTTTTTAGCCAATTCTTCTTTTCCCCCACTAAATTTGGGGAAAAATTTTCTAATTTCTGGGGGTATTACATTTGCATAGCCAGGAATGCCCTCAAAATCAAGTGGTGAATAACATTTAAAACCTCTTCTACCTTCTGATTGGGATACTTTATGGGACATGATTATGTTTGAAGATACACAAGCATGGGAAAATTATGAATACATGTCAACTTTCTTCCACAAGTAACCCAACCTTGCCTATGAAAACTCAAGCATACATGCTTATGCAGATTTTATCCATAATGCAACTAACATATCCTTTTCAAAATAATTTTCACATACCATTAAATCACAATATCTGAATCAACTTCAACGCACTTGTATGCAAGGAACCATAATCTTTTCCCTTTCACTTAGTGCTTATAATTACTTAATAAGGAAACATTTTCTACACATGATTCTCATAAAAACTTGGATATAAAAATCAAAGTACCTGGAGATGTTGTGGCTGCAACAAAATTTTGATCTGAAGCCTCCTCCAAATCACCTTTCAAACTATTCGTAGAGTTACCACCTCTTTGTAGATGACAAATTCTGAGTCAGTTGAGAAACTTATCCCAAATCTGAACCTTCTTTTTTTAAAACCAGCAAACACAATGCATCTTCAGTAGGATACAAATGTTTGTCAGGATCAAAAAATATATTACACTTCCAGTTTAATAATACACTAAGAAAACAGAGACATTAGAGTCACCACTCACACTCAGTGAGATAATATGACAAATTTTGAAAATAATATGACTCTATGATCACTTAACCAGACTCTAAGATGATTCAACAAAGCAAGGAAATAACATCTTTGTTAGAATTTAATCTTTCCTTGGTAAATGATGTATTTAAAGGATAAACCAAGGTATTCGATTATTTTTGTCCTCTAGTCCAAGTGGGAGGACATGTCATATTTTTAATTCCTTTATTAAGGAAAATAGATATTCCTCCTTATGAGGAATCCTACACTTGTCTCACACACTAGTGAAATGTGGCATACATAGAAATGGGAGTTACAAGTAACTCCTTTCTCACATCTCTATTAAAAGAGATGGCTCTCCTTCTCTCCTCACATGAGATACTTCTTCTTGAACACTATTGTATGAGCTAAGCACTCACTCTCTCTCTCTCTCTCTCTCTCTCTCTCTCATTCTTAGGCATTTTTGCCACATTCATTATATCACGGGGTTTTTTTTATGCTTTTCCCCCTTCAAAATATTGTCTCCTTTGTTTCTTTTCTCTTTGGTGAATGCTCCTAGTTTTGTGATTATTCATGGTAAATCTTCATATTCTTTGCTCATTAATTAAACAATTTCCTATCTCTCTATATTTTAACATGGTATTAGAGAAAGTTGGTTTAATCATGTTTTGAGTGTGTAGGTAAAGAAGCTACCATATCTTGGTGCACTCCAAATTCAGAGACGTTGTTTAGGAAGAGAGATTTGAATCTCATTTTAGTTATTCAATTAGTTCTTTGCAATATCTTTGAGAAATACTTTTAACTAGTTTAATTATCAGTTCATTTATATAGTTTATAATTAATAATTTAATTTCTAAAAAAATTATATATTCTCAATAGATATTGGTTCTTTTTTCATTGCAACTTCAAAATTAAATATCGGTTCTTACATTTTTTTTGCAACTTCAAAATTAGAATGTGCATGTGTTCTTTTTTCCTTCCTTATCATTTAGTGTATTTCAGTTACATTGTTTTAGCCTTAGGAACTATCCCACGGCATGAGTGGGTTAATTCTGTACTTTTCATTCCTCTTTCATAAATAAAGAATTCAAGTTACTAAAGAGATTTTCATTACATTTTTTTTTCATAATCTTGCGTATTAATCTAATGCCATGAAGCTATTATTATCATTCTGTATTAGGGTTTTTATCTGTAGGCTATTTAGGGTATTCGCATGCTCTCTGTTTTGGACCTATTTTTTTGCATATTGCTTTTTGTGGATCTCTTTGTAGAAGGATAATAAATCTGGCTACAGTCCACATGAATTGATAGATATAATCATTTTACTTTCATTGCATGTTCATACTTGCTTCCGCATTATTGTCAAAAACTCAGTTTGATACTCTGCATGTGTTTTATTTTTGCATGCATTCCTTTCCTCGGTGCATTTTTTATGCATGCATTTTTTATTCCTCTAATTTTGTGAACCATATATTGTGCATCCTCTTTGTTATCCTTTGTATGTTTGTATCCATTGCATCTTGTATATTTTTTATTATTGTTCTCTAATTGAGACTGCTTTGATTATCATATTGTGCTCAGTTGTTTGAAACTGCATCTGTATGCATTTTCTCTCTAATTATATGTGCCTTCATTCTTCAGCATCCATTGAATTAATTAACTACATAGCATGGATGTGCTTACCTTTTGCCTTGCATCTTCAGACTCTTGTTTATTCTTGTTGCATGCGTTGTAGTTTCAATTTTCATCTCTATTTCAAAATTCTTATTGTAGTCAATAACACCTTTGCTTCTTTGAATATGCTTCATCTACCATTCTCCACAACATTTGTGTTAAGGCAGGTTGTGAGAAGATTGTCTTGTAGCTTTTTTCCCTCCGATCACTCAATAAAAACTCCCAGCTGCATTTTCCTATTTTTTTTCAAAGGTGTTTCGGTCTAATACCTTTGGAAAGAGCATTCATTATATAATGAAAGGTTTTTTGGTCTAATACCTTTGGTAAGCTTAATTTTATCTTGTTTTGTGTTTCTCAAAATGCTGGTTACTACCTTTGCATGTGTGTGATTTGTTGTTTACTGTACTATTGCATGTTTTATCTTTCCAAGTTTTTTTAGACATTTCCTTGTGCTATTACGATCTACTATTGAAGTTATAACATGTTATTGTAGACATTTTCTTGTCCTATTCTAGTTGTCATTTTTTAGTATTTTAGTTTTCTTATTATAGTAGGATTAGTTCGATACATGCTGCATAGATTTAACTTTTATTGGGTGGCTAGTTTAATTTGTATTAATGCATAGAACACCATACTCAGCAATAGACTTGAGGGTTATTTGGAACTGATGTTTAGTAAATTTGATTCAGATCAAGAATATTTGGATAATCTCTTGATGAACCTTTCTACGTGCTATGTATGAAGCTTATCAATAAATAATTTTGGAGGAAAAATATCATTACTCTTTTGAATCTCTTGTGTTATCTACATTTCTTCTGCTCTTTGCTTATATATCTATTTTAAATGTTATAGCTTTAGTGGATTGGCTCTTTAAGTGGAGTTGCGAGTCTAAATGTTGTTTTTGTTTAACATATTTTTTGAGGAGCTTGGGTGTGCCTTCGTAATCCCAGCTAAGCTTATTAATGTGCTTATCTGATTCATTGGAGGCTTTACATTGTAGGAGGAGGAAGATTGCACTTTTCTATTTAAATACCTTAAATTGGAGGCTTTACTAATAGCTTTTTTTTAGTCTGGTTGTGGTCTTAAATGGGTTTTAGCTCTAGTGTTAAATTTTTTTTAGGTTTCTGTAGTTAGATTCAATTTTTTTCTAGATTACTAATCTAGCATTATATTTACCCAGTTAATATTTTTTTTTCTAACGTTTCTTTGTAGGTTCATCTATGTTCAAGTTAGTTTAATTTGATTTCTGCTCATTAACTCATCTATTTAGCAGGATTGTGTTGTTTTGTTCTTTGTTATCAGGTTATTTAGTTTTCTTTCTCTTTGCATTCAAGAGATTCTTGTTGTTATCTATTAATCAATAATAGCTTAACCAAGATTTGTTAACTCTTAGGTGTTCTTAGTTTCAGTTTTACCTCTGGTTGTTTTTTTTTCCTTGTATGCCTCCTTGGCGTAAGCTTTTATAGCTTTCTGCTATTGCATGCAAGTGTAGATAGTTTGATATGAGTTTTTTCATTTATTTATCTCTAGTTTAGGTGTTCCTTACTTTAATCTTCATATTTAACCATGACTACCTTGATGCTAGAAATAAAGTTAACTAGAACAAATTATCATGTATGGAAAATGCACATGACCTTCATCTTTCGATTCAAATATATTTTAGATATTGCAACTAATGTCAGTTCAAAACTAGCCACCTCTTCTCCTCAAGCTGACCAAACTGTTTGGTAGACTAAAAATGAGGAAGCACTTGGTTTAATTGGAATCTCCTTAAGTCTGGAATTGTATGTCTTAATTTCTACTTGTACAGAAGCCCATCAGGCTTGGGACATCCTGAAAAATACCTATGACAGTGCAGATGAGACTTGCAAAATCCAGTTACAAGACCAACTTAAAGACCTCAAGTATACCAACTTCAACTCTATTGATGATTTCTTGCTCAATTTTGATTCAATTAAAGTTTTACTAACTGGTTTACAAGTTCCTCTCTCTGATTTAAGGATAATCCACATAATTATTCGTAAATGTTTTCCTAGACAGTTCCAACAGTTTATTACAAATATTTACTCTCAATTAGATATTCCTTCTTTAGCATCTCAACTAACTTATTTTATCTTTCAAAATTTTTTGCATCAAGAGGAAGCAAAATTGATTCAATTTGGCATACTTAAAACTCATGAACATGCATATGTCTCTCAAAGTCACAATAACAATAGATCTTCTAACACTAATCAAAATAACCAAAATTATCAAAGATCTAACAATACTAATAATTCAAATAATAATTCTAGGCCTTCCAATAACTATCATAATAGTAATCATTCAAATAGGCCACATTGCACCTACTGCGGTAAAGATGGTCACTTAATACATAACTATTTTAAGAAACAAAAGGATGATCAACATAATTCTCAAAACTACTCAAATGGAAAATCTAATGGAAATCAATCCCGTTCTATTTTTACTATCTGTTTTAATGCTTCTAAACCACTTGAATGGATTATTAATAGTGGTGCATCTCAACATGTTACATCTCATAAGGAAGTCTTTGATTCTTTGCGACCTGATTCTATGAATATTCCTATTTCTTTAGTTGATAATCATTGTTGTCAAGTTGAAGGAATTGGTAATGTTTCTGTTCCAAATGGTAAATTACATGATGTGATTTATGTTCTTGATTTGAAAGCTAACCTTATTTATGTTCCTCAATTATGTCAAGATTATAAGGTTGAGTTTCATAAAAATAATTTCCATGTCATTGATCCCAATATTGATCAGATAGTTGTTGATGCTAAATTGGATAATGATAACCTCTTTAAATTTTATCAATTTGCCCCTCCTAGATATTCATTACTCGCTACTATTTATTTTCACATTTGGCATGAAAGGCTAGGACATTTAAATTTTTATTATATCTCATTAATGCAAAAATAAAATATGGTAGATGGGCTACCTAAGTTTACTCCTTCTAATTTTGATTGCAATGGATGTATGAGTCGTAAAATGCATAGAGAATCTTTTCCCCATAAATCATCTTGGAGAGCTAATAATAAGTTAGTTCTAATTCATAGTGGTCTTTTAGGTCCTATGGAAAATACTTTTATTTTAGGCTCTAAATATGCTTTAACTTTTGTCGATGATTATTCTCGTAGAACTTGGATTTATTTCTTACATAGTAAACATCAAGTCCTTGATATTTTTGTTGAATTTCATGTTTTTGTAGAAAGACAAAGTGGTTGTAAAATTTAGATTCTTAGGACTGATAATGGTACTGAATATGTTAATCATGTTTTCCATTCTTACTTAAGATATTTTGGTATCAAACATGAGCTTACCATTCCTTATACACCAGAACAAAATGCTGTAGTAGAATGGAAGCATAGAACAATAGTAGAAATGGCTAGATGTTTTTAACATGCTAGAAATATGGATTATAAATTTTGGGTTGAAGCCATGGCATGTGCCACCTATATACTTAATAGAACTCCTACTAAGGCCCTACCAAATAAAACTTCTGAAGAAGCTTGGTGAGGAAGAAAACCCAATTTGTCTCATTTATGGATTTTTGGCTCCACTGCTTATGTTCACACACCTAAACAGAAATGGAAAAAGTTAGATCCTAAATCCTCACCTCATATATTTGTTGGCTATTCTAAGAACACTAAAGGTTATAGATTTTATGATCCTCTTAATAATAAAGTTCAAATAGCTAGAGATGTTTGCATTGCTGAAAATGGTGTCCATGACTATTCTCAAATTTTAGATTCTGATTTTAGTCACAACAACATAGTTCTTGTGGAGGACCAAGCTCCATCTCTCAACCCTACTCCTCAAATTTCTACTCCTAATGTTTTTGTTCCTTCTGTTTCTGCTCCTAAAACTAAGGATAATACTAATACTCTTCAAAAGGATAATGATGAACATAAAGATAGTAATGATACTCCTTCTAATGATTTTGTTCCTTCTAGGAGTAGCAGTGATGATGATGATGATGGTAATAATCTATTTACTCCTCCTAGTAATATTTCTATTAATTCTAGGAGAAATCCTAAATGGTTTAAAAATTTACTTAATGAAGGTGATGATTACATTGCTAGAATGGGTGGACTTAAACCTAGAAGGATAAACTACTGCAATTATGCTCTTATGACTTCTCTCTCTAAATATAATGATCCTCAAACCTTTGAACAAGCTAAAAATCAACCTCATTGGAAAACTGCTATGCAAGAAGAATATGACTCTTTGATTTCTAATAACACTTGGGATCTTGTTCCTTTACCTCATGGTAAAAATCTGGTTTCCTATAAATGGTTATATAAAACTAAGTTAAATGCAAATAATGATATTAGCAAGTTTAAAGCTAGACTAGTAGTAAGAGCTTTTTCTCAAGTTGAAGGAATAGACTATAATGAAACCTTTGCTCCTATTGCTAAAATGCCTACCATTAAAGTTGTTCTTTCTTTAGTTGCTAAAATGAATTGGCCTATTCACCAAATGGATGTTAAAAGTGCTTTTTTGAATGGTGATTTGCATGAAGAAATATACATGTCTCAACCTCCTGGTTTTATTCAACAAGGTAATGAACATTTAGTATGAAAACTAAAGAAGTCTATTTATGGATTAAAACAATCTCTTAGAGAATGGTACTCTAAAATCAATTCTTTCTTCATTTCTCAAGGTTTTGATAGAAGTAAAAATGATCCAAACCTATATACCAAGCATACTGAAAATGACATTGTTATTATTATCTTATATGTTGATGATTTAATCCTTACCTCTAGCTCTACTCCTTCACTTTCTAAAATTAAATTTCAACTCAATCAAAACTTTCAAATGACAGATTTAGGCATCTTACACTATTTCTTAGGCATGCAAATTTGGCAAACTTCTAATGGTATATTTGTTTCTCAATCTAAGTATGCTCAAGATCTCTTACAAAGATTTGATATGACTAATGCTAATGATGTCTCTATTCCTTGTGAATTAGGAACTAAGTCAATGATATATATGCAATCTCCTTTCATAGATGATACTTCTTATAGAGAACTTGTAGGTAGTTTAATTTATCTAACCCTCACTAGACCTGATTTATCTTATAGTGTAGGCTTAGTTTCTAGATACATGTCTAAACCTCAACAATCTCACTTAAAAGTTGCTAAAAGAATCCTAAGGTACATTAAAGGTACTCTAAATTATGCTTTATTTTATGATGCTAATGCTGATTTTACTCTTAAAGGTTATTCCGATTTAGATCTAGGAGGTGACCCCAATGATGGGAGATCCACTAGTGGTTACTATTTTTTCCTTGGTTCAAGTGCAATTTCTTGGAAAAGTAAAAAGCAACAATTAGTTTCATTATGTTCTACCGAGGCTGAATATAAAGGATGTACTACTACCTCTAAAGAAGCTCTATGGCTTAGAAGAATACTTGAAGATTTGGGTCTACCTCAACAAGAACCCACACCTTTATACTGTGATAATCAAAGTGTAATTGCCTTAGCAAAAAATCCAGTTTACCATGCAAGATCTAAGCACATTTCTCTCCATCACTTCATTACATAACACATTCAAGATAGACAAGTGTCCCTCATCTTCTACAGAGGAGAAGATCAAGCTACAAATATCTTGACAAAGCCTCTCTCTAGAGAGAAGTTCCAGATTCATTGTACAAATTTGGGTTTAAAACCCTTTGATTGTAAACCCCCAAGTAAAGATTAAAGGGGGGTGTTAGAATTTAATCTTTTCTTTGTAAATTGTGTATTTAAAGGATAAACCAAGGTATCCTATTGTTTTCATCCTCTAGTCCAAGTGGGAGGACATGTCATATTTTTAATTCCTTTATTAAGGAAAATAGATATTCCTCCTTATGAGGAATCCTACACTTGTCTCACACACTAGTGAAATGTGGCATACATAGAAATGGGAGTTACAAGAAACTCCTTTCTCACATCTCTATTAAAAGAGATGGCTCTGTTGGAAACAATTGTCTGAAGAAAATTGCTACTCAAATTATGTATTGTCTTTGATGTCACACAATGTCATACTCTGCAACAATCAGTACCTACCGAGCTCAGTCAGTCTACCTGGCATTAAAAATAGTGTTTACCGAGTTCACTCGGTTATCAAAGAAAAATCAGTGTTTACTGAGTTCACTTAGTTGTCAAAGAAAAGTTAGCATTTACCGAGCTCACTCGGTTATCGAAGAAAAAGGATTATCAGTGTTTACCAAGTTCTCTCGGTCTCCAAAAGATTGTAGAAAATTTCATTATGGTCACCGAGCACTGTCGGCCCTTGAAGGATCTTTGCAAATAAAGTTTTCTTATTTCAGCTGACTGTTATACTAAGTAATGCTGATTTGACAAATCTAAAATCATATAAATAAAAGGTCAAATGTGAAAAATGAACAAAAAAACATAGAAGAAGATATATAGAAGAAAGACAGGAAAGGTGTGTGCGAAATTGTGAAGGATGACTAGATATCCTTGAGGAGCAGCAGAGATATATTCAATCAGGAAGGATCTTACTTATACAGAATAGAGATCTGTAATCAGCAAGGCAGTTGCATTATTATACAGGTCATTTTCATTGTTACCTTTTTATCACTGTAACAGTGAATTCTAAATCTCTTAACCGAGTTGGTTTAACAACCATATTGTAAATCCTCTAACAAGGTGACAATTCCATTGAATTGTTCTCAAGACCTCTTACCAGGCCACTCCTAGTAGGGTGATTAAATCCTCTAACAAGGTCACACCTAACAGTGTGTTTTGTAACCTTTTACCGGGTTGGCTTCTAACCGAGCATCACTTCAGAAAAGTGAAAATCAGTATCTAGATACATTGGTGGTTTTTCCCATATTGGGTTTACATGTTAAATCCTGTGTCTCTTGTGTTCTTAATAGTTATCTTAATCATATACAAGTGGTGATAAATATCTAAAAGATAATTTTACTAATACTTTCTGCATCTACCAAGTTACTGCAATCTATTTACCAAGTGTTAAACAGATAATATTCATTAAGATATCCTAAGGGATTTGGAAAGAAATAATTGTGAAGTGTTTTATGGTTGACTGATTCACCCCCCCCCCCTCTCAGTCACTTCATCCATATTCCATCAATTGGTATCAGAGCTTTTGGTGCTTGCAGGAAGGGTTTCAAGGACCTAAGCTAAAGATCAGGATGTCTTACAAGAGAGAAATTCCAAAGCTCAATAGAGATAACTTTTCAGCATGGCAAGGTCTCATGAGACTTCATCTGGCTTCCATTGGTGATTCAAGATGCAAATACATTGATGAAGAATACATAGTTCCTACTGGCGCATTAACTGTTGAAGACATTGCAGAGAAAAAGAATCATAACACCATGATGATAGACATTGCATCAGCTCTCAGCTATGAAGAATTTGATGATATTAAAAAATGCACTACTGCATATGAAATGTGGATCACATTGAAGAAAACATATGGTGGTGATGCAAATGTGAAATGAGCCAAAGCAGAAAGCCTAAGAGGACAGTTTGACAAGATGAATATGAAAGAAGATGAAAACATTGCAAAATATGTTGAAAGGATCAAAGCAAGTGTTAGTGCAATTAGAGCTTCTGGAGGAACAATCTCTGATGAAACTGTTATAAGCAAGGTACTTAGAACATTACTCCCTATCTATGCAATAAGAGTATCAGCTATTCAAGAAAGAAGATGTGGAACAAACCACAATATAACTTTGGATGCTTTAGTTGGAAGATTGATAGCCGTTGAATTAGACAACTATGACAACTATGTTCCAATTTCCAAAAATATTGAGTCAGCATTTGAGGCCAAGGTTTCACTAAGGAAGAACAAGAAAATAAAAGAAGTTCAGTCAGAAAGTGAAGAAGTATCAGAAGAAAGTTCTGATAGTGATCTTGAAATTGTAGAAGCACTACTTGCAAAGAAGTACTCTAAAGGGAAAGGTAAATATAAAAGTAAAACTCCTTTAATCTATTTTTCACGTGAAGAAATTGGACATATTGCAGCTAGGTTCCCAAACAAGCAAGCCAAGGAAGAGAAGAGAGGTCACAAGTACTATGGAAAAAAGAAATTCAAATCATTCAAGGATAAAGGTAAGAAAACATGTTTTATGGCTAAAGATTCTGATGATAGTGAAGAAGAAATTGTCTTTATTGCTATAAAAGATGAATCTGATGATGATGAAGATAAGATGGCACTTATTTCTCATATAAGAAAAGATGATATATGGTTAATAGACAGTGGATGTTCACATCACATGACTGGAGACAAGACAAAATTTGAATACCTAGAAGACTATGATAGTGGCAATGTAAGATTTGGAAACAATGAACCTTGTTGTATAAAAGGAAAAGGAAGAATCTCATTAACCAAAGAACTCATATGTGATAATGCTTATTAGGTTGAAGGAATAAAACATAATCTTCTAAGTGTAGCACAACTAATCAACACTGGTTTCAAGGTTGAATTCATGAATAGTAAAGCAAGACTGCTGGATGGAAAAGGAAAACTCATTGGAACAGGCAAACAAACAAAAGGTAACTTATTTTATCTTGATCTCAGTGAATATTCATGTTTTATTGCTCAAATTGAAGAAATTTGGCTATGGCACAAAAGGTTATGTCATGTGAATTTTGATAACATGATGAAAATAAGCAAATTCAAGAAGGTAAGAGGCATTCCTACTTTGAAAAAACCTGATACTGGTCTATGTAAGAATTGTCAGATGGGCAAAATGAGTAAGACTAGTTTTAAGAGTAAGAACTATCAGTCTAAAGAGATTTTGGAAATTGTGCATACTAATTTATGTGGACCTATTGGAATAGAAAGCTATACTGGAGATAAATTCTTTATTCTTTTCGTTGATGATTATTCTAGAATGATGACTATTATGTATTTAAGAGAAAAGTCAGAAGCATTTGAAAAGTTCAAATGGTACTTGGCAAGAGTAGAAAAGGAAATAGGGAAAAGATTGAAATGCTTAAGATCAGATAGAGGTGGTGAATTCATCTCCCATGAATTTAACAACTTTTGCATTGAAAGAGGAATCAAAAGACAGGTATCAGCTCCTAGAAGTCCTGAGCAGAATGGAATAGCTGAAAGAAGAAATAGATCTATTATGGATTGTGCAAGGACTCTAATGATAGAAAAGAACATCGCCATAAAGTACTGGAAGGAAGCTATCAGCACTGTAGTTCATACCTTGAACCGAGTACAATTGAAGAAAGACACATTCAAAACTCCTTACGAGTTATGGTATGGCTATAAACCCAATGTAAGTTACATGAAAGTATTTGGTAGCAAGTGTTATATCTTAAAAGAATCCAGAAGAAATAAATTTGATGTGAAAAGTGATGAAGGAATATTCCTAGGATATTCTACCAAAAGTAAGGCATACAAATGTCTGAACTTGTCTACTCACAAAGTCATAGAAAGTATACATGTAAAATTTGATGAGTTTGCAGAAAATACTGAAGAAGAAAGCAAAAGGGAACCTGAGAACTATAGGAGATTCATCTACATTGAACCTGAAACATTGCCAGACACAACTATCAATGAGGAAACTATATCTACCGAGCCTAGCACAGTAATCGAGTCACAGGAAGAATTTCAAACCGAGTCACAGGAAGAAATTCAAACTGAGTCTCAGCCTGAAGTTACTGAGCAAATATGTACCGAGCTAGAGCAACCTGAAGAAGAGATCCTAGAAGACAACAACATGACTCATTCAAAAAGCAAGGAACCTATACTAGCCAAATATGTCAGAAGGCATCATACACCAGATCAAATTATTGGAAACAAATTAGATGGTACTATGACAAGAAGTAAGCTAAAAGGTACATGTCTGCTTACTGATTTTGAACCTAGAAATATCAAAGATGCATTGAAAAATGAAAGTTGGATTGAAGCAATGAATGAAGAATTAGAACAAATACAAAAGAACAAAACATGGACTCTTGTACCTAGACCTAAAGATAAGAATGTAATTGGAACAAAATGGGTATTCAGGAATAAGCTGAATGAAGATGATCAAGTATCTAGAAACAAAGCTAGATTGCTATGTAAAGGTTATTCTCAAGAAGAAGGTATAGACTATGGTGAAACTTTTGCTCCTATTGCAAGATTAGAAGGTGTAAGAACTCTACTTGCTTATGCAGCACATAAAGGATTTAAGGTATATCAGATGGATATAAAATCTACATTTCTCAATGGAATTCTTGATGAAGAAGTCTACATTGAGCAACCTGAAGGTTTTGTTGATCCAGATAAAAAGGACATGGTCTGCAAGTTACACAAAGCATTGTATGGTTTTAAATAAGCTCCTAGAGCATGGCATGAAAGACTCCATAACTATCTAATTCAGATTAATTTCAAAAGAGCCAATGATAATAGCAATCTGTATATTAAAGAAGGACCAGATGACAAAATTGTATTGGTAGAAATATTTGTAGATGATACTATATTTATAGGGAATGATGATTAGTGCAAAGAATTTTCAGAGCAAATGAACAAAGAATTTGAAATGTCTATGTTTGGTTTAATAAAATTCTTTGTTGGTCTTCAAATTTAGCAAAGCAAGAATGGTATATACATTACTCAATCTAAATACATTAAGGAAATACTTAAGAAGTTTGGTAGGGAAGATTCAAAACCAGTTGGTACACCCATGTGTACTGGACTGAAACTTACCAAAAATGATGATTCAAAAGAAGTAGATCAGACCTTATACCGATCTATGATTGGAAAATTGTAGTATGTAGTACATACAAGACCTGATATTGCCTTAGCAGTCGGTATAGTAGCAAGATTCTCAGCAAAACCTAAGGAAAATCATATGATAGCAATCAAAAGAATCTTAAGGTACTTAAGAGGAATTGAAGAATATGGTTTGTGGTATAAATTTGGAGGCAATCTAGACTTAAAAGTGTTTACTGATGCTGATTGGGTAGGGAACATTGATGACAGAAAAAGTACAAGTGGTGGAGCATTTTTTCTTGGAAAAAGACTGGTATCCTGGACCAGTAAAAAGAAAAATTGCACATCTCAATCCACAGCTGAAGCAGAATGTGTTGCTGCTGCAGTAAACTGTTCAAATATTGTTTGGTTTAAACAGTTATTACAAGGTATGAAGGTTGAGATCAAAGAACCAGTTGTTATATTTTGTGACAATACTAGTGCAATAAACATTTTGAAGAATCCAGTAATGCATTCCAAAACCAAGCACATTGCTATTAAATATCACTTTGTCAGAGAATTGGTGCAGGACAAGGAAATCAGATTAGAATATATTCATACAAAAGAGCAGATTGCAGACATTTTCACCAAACCATTACCCAAGGATGCATTTGTGTATCTAAGAGGTAAGTTAGGGGTCATTCCCCTATCTGAGGCTCACTAAATACAGTTTTAGTGATGCATCAACCAGAACATGATTGAAAATCAACAAGTTGATGCAGCATATTCAAGGAATCATTGCATATGAATCAGTACTTGAGGTACATTAGTTTACACAAGTAATATGTGAATTGTCTTTGGCATGTGTTGTCAAAGAGGGAGTGTCTTTGCTATGTCTTTGCTATTACTTCAAGAAATTTTCAATAGTCAGAGGAAGAGTTTTTAAGAAAAAGGAAGTTTGCTGACAGAGGGAGATTTGACTTTGAACCAAGCTAATCCTTTCAAAATTTCTTATGCTATGACATATTGTGTTGCCATCAATGCCAAAGAGGGAGATTGTTGGAAACAATTGTCTAAAGAAAATTTCTACTCAAATTATGTATTGTCTTTGATGTCACACAATGTCATAGTCTGCAATAATCAGTACCTACCGAGCTTAGTCGGTCTGCTTGGCATTAAAAATAGTGTTTACCAAGTTCACTCAGTTATCAAAGAAAAATCAGTGTTTACCGAGTTCACTCGGTTGTCAAAGAAAAGTTAGCATTTACCGAGCTCACTCACTTATCAAAGAAAAAGGATTATCAGTGTTTACCAAGTTCTCTCGGTCTCCAAAAGATTGTAGAAAATTTCATTATGGTCACCGAGCACTGTCGGCCCTTAAAGGATCTTTGCAAATAAAGTTTGCTTATTTCAGCTGACTGTTATACTAAGTAATGCTGATTTGACAAATCTAAAATCATATAAATAAAAGGTCAAATGTGAAAAATGAACAAAAAAACATAGAAGAAGATATATAGAAGAAAGATAGGAAAGGTGTGTGCGAAATTGTGAAGGATGACCAGATATCCTTGAGGAGCAGCAGAGATATATTTGATCAGGAAGGATCTCACTTATACAGAATAGAGATCTGTAATCGACAAGGCAGTTGCATTATTATACAGGTCATTTTCATTGTTACCTTTTTATCATTGTAACAGTGAATTCTAAATCTCTTAACCGAGTTGGTTTAACAACCATATTGTAAATCCTCTAACAAGGTGACAATTCCATTGAATTTTCTCAAGACCTCTTACTAGGCCACTCCTAGCAGGGTGATTAAATCCTCTAACAAGGTCACACCTAACAGTGTGTTTTGTAACCTTTTACCGGGTTGGCTTCTAACCGGGCATCACTTCAAAAAAGTGAAAATCAGTATCTAGATACATTGGTGGTTTTTCCCATATTGGGTTTCCACGTTAAATCATGTGTCTCTTGTGTTCTTAATAGTTATCTTAATCATATACAAGTGGTGATAAATATCTAAAAGATCATTTTACTAATACTTTCTGCATCTACCAAGTTACTGCAATCTATTTACCAAGTGTTAAACAGATAATATTCATTAAGATATCCTAAGGGATTTGGAAAGAAATAATTGTGAAGTGTTTTATGGTTGACTGATTCACCCCCCCCCCCCCCCTCTCAGTCACTTCATCCATATTCCATCAGGCTCTCCTTCTCTCCTCACATGAGATACTTCTTCTTCTTGAACACTATTGTATGAGCTAAGCTAAGCTCTCTCTCTCTCATTCTTAGGCATTTTTGCCACATTCATTATATCACGAGGGTTTTTTTATGCTTTTCACCCTTCAAAATATTGTCTCCTTTGTTGCTTTTCTCTTTGGTGAATGCTCCTAGTTTTGTGATTATTCATGGTAAATCTTCTTATTCCTTGCTGATTGATTAAAAAATTTCATATCTCTCTATATTTTGTTATTATTTTAGCTATCTTAAACTTGTTGTCCTTTATTCGATCCCTAGTAGAGTCACCAATTTTGTTAGCTATTTTTATTGTTGAATCCTAATGCAAGCCCTGGGTGCTTAGATATAACTCTATGATTCCTAAACTCGTGATTCAAACAATAAAAGACTAATTAAAAAGGACCAAGTCCTTCAATTTGAGCTCCACAGACTCAGGTAGGTGTACCTCTTGTGATTCACTACTTCTCAGTGAATCTTCCAGTGGATTAAGGTGTCTTGAAAATAGATATTCAATATTAAAACCAAATAAAATGTAAAATAAAAGAACTCATTTAATTTTCATTGATGGTGATAACTACCAAACAAGTAGAGACCAGTACCTAATCCAGGGCAAAGACTCAAGTAGACATACATTCATAGAAAACTCTCAACGGAAAAATACCCTGAACCCAAGTGAAATGCCTTACAAGTCACTCTTTCATTCCTATGTCCAAAAATCAAATTCTTATGAAAATATTGAATCCTCTGAAATTACCCTCAAGAATTACCCCTCCCTTGAAAGAAACTCAAGAATAATTTCATAGTTACCTTATAACCAGTGTACTTAATTTGCCTTACAAACTCAATACACAAAGATTCAAATACAAACACATGAAGACATCAATAGACATGCAAATGGAATCCAGTTGTTCTCTCATTAAAATTCCTCAGTTTTAATACGTTTTCAATGACAAAAAGCTATGAAAGTAGACAAGAATCAGACCACTACTTGCAGCCCTGAATTCACCATCCCTGAAACAATGAAGAAAATATGAGATATAGGAGAATGAAGTCAGTTACAGAAAACTAATAGCTATCCATTCTTTTCACAAAATATCTCCAAATTCTCCTCCAATTTTGATCTCCATTTGATCTTCTTCAACTGCCTCAACTTGCAATCATTTATCTTCAACTGATTTGATTCTAAAATACAAAGCATTTACTTCTCTTTCCCACCAAGTCAAATCTATAATTAATCATTGCCATTGGATTCCTCATTTCCTGTTGTTTCTGAAAACATATAATATGCCTATATTTGGGTAAAAATAAAGACTCCAAGCATTATTTCTGTGAGCAGACACAATCATTTAAAATTTTTATTTTATCTCAATATTGCAAACTTTATGATTCGTTTTAATTATTTTTGCATACATTTGAATTTTAATGTGGCCCCCATGTGCCATGTGGCATTATTTGATTGGCTCATTGATCCACCTCATCACCAAGTTGGACTGCATGTTCATCTCATGTGACACTTGTCACGAGATGATTAGTGCTCATATTTAACCCTGGCCTTGACCTCTACTATCTGGAGATTGGGCGAATGCTTATTCTCTAAATCTCTGAATGAATTGCTTAACCATGGTCAAATCTAGAGAATGAGAGAATTATTCATTTTCTAAATCTCTGGATGAGCCTCTTAACCACAGTCAACAATCTAGTGATCATGTGAGTGGCCTTTGTCTCTTGATCTCTGGATGTATTTTGACTAACTGCTAGGATTTGGCAATCACGTGACTGTGCATCTGCCCAATCTCACAGTGTTCTCACTAACCGCAACTTCATCATGTGAACCAGTGACCATGTACTCTCTGAATCGCTTGATGCCAAGGACTTAACTGCTAGGATCTAGCGACCTGGTGACTAACTGCCTGCCAAGTCACTAGATGTTAGCCTTAACCACTAGCCTATCTAGTGATTACATGATTGAGCACCACGTGTCCATTTCACTGATCTTGTAGCTGCCACTTGTCTACAAAATTGTCTTATCTTTGGTCCACCGACACGGTTCCAGAGGCATCTCCAAAGCGCACGCGCGTGCATAGCCTCCTGCTCTTTCTTCAAACTACCATATGAATAATTTACCTTATAAATATTAGAAATTTTGCTCACCCCACCAATGTGGGATTATAATCCTGAGTGTTTTTAAATGTTTCAAATTCAAAATTTATCTTTGTGCATGCCCAGCTGCCACGCACTAGCTGGGCCCACATACTGAATGCCCATCCATACATCTTCCTCCTTTCTGATCTTTACATCACATTGTGGCATTATTTCTTATAAACGTCTTATGCATATAGAGTAGTCCAAATGTGGGATAAATCCCATAGAATAAAAACCATCGAAAGCTCCCTCTCCGTGTCTTGCGCGTGCCAGCTTCTTCTCTCACATGAACACCTAGACTTTAAAACATGGTGCGCTTAGTAACTTATTAGACATGCCCCCCATAGCCTATTCTTTCAACACTTTTCATTACCTATTTGGCATGTACACCATCCACATCCTACAAGCACATCACACAGCCACCAAACTAAATTGGTGTGCACTGCATTTTCTTTCCCTGATGCATTCATTCATGTCTTTATTTTCATTTATCCCCCTGGGCCTACATTTCGTAGCTACCTCACCCTCCATGTATGCATTATAACTATTGGCATGCTGGTAAACAAGACCTAACAGCCCATACTTCTCTTTGCCTACAAGCAAACCCAAATGGAGGGCACACATGGGCAAAGGGGAAGGAGTGTGTGTGCAACCTTCATGATATGTACTACACCCAGCACATGGGCAATGTGACATCCATAAAGCATACACATTCCTCTTAAAGAGGCATACACACCCCTTACTTGGTACATGCCCCTGTAGCAAAGATGGTGCTACTCACAGACATTCACTTGGTGTGCCTAGTATATAACGAAGGATACTCATTTATATAACACGTGTGTAGCAAATAAAAATGTGCACACAACATGCCCTGGTGCACATATCACTATTTTACATGGATGCAACCCTCCAAAGATGCCTATCTACTACTACAAGCTCCTACATCATAATACAAAAGAGGAGATGCCAGACGATCATCTAATTCTCTTCAAGGAATTCACCTTTCGTCACTCATTTATTGATCCATTTGAGATAAGGGCCCAACTGTGCACTAATGACCATTTGGAAAATAAGGTTCTGGTTCCAATATTTTATCCATATTATCCTTGACTTTTGATAAAGTTTTAATGCATGTTAGTTTTGCAGTGACTCCATGGCATTTTTTCTTCAAAAGCACAATGCTAAATAAAACATTACGCGCACATATGCAATGAAGACAACAAAGCCCTTTGATAAAAATAATGAGGCAGGTTGGACCCCAAGCGGGTTCGGCCTAAAATTTTTTTGATTTCAAACACCCAAACCTCAAATACATCTAAAATCATTGGCATCAGCAACTAGATCTGATCTGGACAACACCAGACATATAGAACCTTTGATTTTAACTTCACCAAAGTTGCCAAAATGAATAAACTACCTCCAGTCGTGCCATTAAAACACTATTCAAATCTTATCACTGGATGTTGAAATTTGGTGAACATTGACCTTGTAGTATAGAGAGTGACCCTATCAAAGGGATTTCCATAAAGATGAATAGGGTAGAAGATTTTAAAACTTGAAAACACATGTTCAAATTTGCTCTGAAAATACTTGAAACAGCCTCTAAAGGAGATGAACTTAAAAATATCAAATGATGAGCCAAGGTCGAACCACTTGTTCTGGTAGGATATTCATATGCAAGGAATATGAGGAATCAATCACCATCTAAAAACAAGCGTCGAATGTCAAGATATGAATTTCTGAAATTGGCTACTTTGTGAAGTTTATTCTGTCAGCACTGTTCACCTTTTAAAACACCCTTTGATCTGACTTTGCAAACATGTCAAACGGGACCCTCATGGTTTGAAACCTTGGGTGAAGAAAATATCTTACACATAGAGGCCAAGATTGGAATCAGATTTCTAAAATGATAACCCAATTATCTAGAAATAAACTTCAAAGTCATGCCTCCAGAATATCCTGAATTGAAAGATAGTGAGACTATAGAAATTTCATTTGGAACTGGCTGAGGAAAGGGGTCAAATGGATTGGTCATGATTTGAAGCTCGTCGAGGAGACTCATTTCCATGTCTATAGTATAAACCAACCTTCAATTCCTCCTAATGACTTATTGGGTGCAATTTACATGATCTCAAAGTGGGCCACTTAAAATCTGCATTCCCACATTCAGTAAAACTGAATAAAATGCAAATGGAAGAGGTTTGGTAAAGTGATCATACAAACCTCTAGGAATCTTAAAATGGGCATGGAGACACACTCTCATGCCTAAAATATAGTGCAACAATCCTTTCATCATGACTATCAACCAGGTGTTAGATGCAAACCTCCAAAGTAGGCTATTCAGTGAAAATCGGACAAAATACAAAGTGCAGATTTGTGGAATGCCCTTCAAATGGGTATCTTCAAAATTTATCAGAACTAAATTTTGAGAGTTTTAACCAACTACATATACTTAATGAAAGGTGAGGAACATTTTTCCTAAGCCCTATCACATGAAAATCATTAGGCCTATTATTAAGTGCACTTGAACTAGGGTCCATTAAAATGGTCTTTTGAAGCACTGAATTGAGCCTTAGGGAAAATTTTGAAGTATAGACTCTAAAGTCTATCTGAATTTTAGAGTCCCAACACAACCTTTGACATGAGACATGCCTTGTCTAAAATGAAAGTCTTAATCCCTTTGCTAGAAATGTTGAAGATAAAAGAGCATAAAGCAGCAACATTGGCCTTGATAAATGAACACGGAGACATTCCTGTTGTATATGAAAAGGAAAAACCAATGGATGGCCATGAGACCAACAAGGAGATTTCTAACTTCTATGTTGGGAATATTTTAACCCAAGAACCATCTTCAATTGATCATTTCTATGTCACTCTAATTGTCAACAACTTCTTGTTAAAAAATTGTATGATCGACTCTGGTGCTACAACTACAGTGATGCCATATCATGTTATGAAGGGACTAGGAGTTCAAGTTGATACATCAAATAGAAGGTTTTATGCCATGGATAATAGGGCAGTTCCTATTGTAGGAACATTAATAGGAATAGAAGTGAAGATTGTTTCATTCCTTGAGGCCACATATAAAATGGATGTACTATTTGTAGTTGATACCAAGCCTCATTATCGTATGCTACTATCATGACAGTGGGCAGCAGTAGTGGGAGGAAAACTACAAATAGACATGTCCTATGCTACTACACCTATAAATGGTATTGAGGTTAAGTTGTACAGAGAGCCTCGCTCTTCTGTCATGGTTGAGATGGTAGTACTTGAAGACTTGAGTTGTTGTGTTGACTTCAAATTTTCCAAGAATAATTTTCATACCTTTTTACAAATTTGAGGTATTCACCAGAATAATTTTATTTGGAATGAATGGCTACAGAAAAATACTCCAAGTTCATTTGCAAAATTTCTAGAATATTCATTAAAGTCCAGAAAGCCCTAGTTTAAAACCATGTTTGAGAATCCCTAAATATTCCTTTCATTTTGGGAAAAAACCCTAGGTCGGCTTTCTATTTTTCTATTTGGACGTTACCTTTTTACAGGTCACTTAAGTCTCTATAATGCATGTGAGCTATTATGTCATCGGGTGGTGCCATATTCCTAAGACTTTCTTTTTACCTAAGCCGACACTTTATTTTCCTAAGTCTAAGTTCCCGATGACTTTATTAAATCTCCCTAAGTCTTAATGTAGACACCTAAAAATACTTTTACAAAATAAAAGTATTTTTATTTTTTGAAAATCCCTGATGACATCATCATTTACTAACTAATTATTTATTTAATTAATTAATATATTTTTATGCAATTCAATCTCTTTATTTTAATTAAGCATCTTTAATCAAAGAATCCCTCCCCAAAACATTTAAATTAAATTTAAATGATTTTCCTATCTTTATTGAATTAATATTCAATAAAAGATGTCACAATCCCTAAATAAATTTCATATTTATTTAAAGCCTCAAAAACCTAGAACCTTCTACCCTTTCCTAAACCCTTCCAATCTTCCCTAAATCTTTCCTAAACCTACTTAGGAGAAATTACCTACTTTTCCTAAGCTAATCCAAGTCTCCTTGACTTTTGGTCAAACCCTTCCCCTAATGAGCCTTACACACTCATTTAAGCCTCTTACACACTCTTTAAGGCTTCTTACAGCCTCATAAAGAGACCCATGTCTCTTCTTCCACACATGTTCCCCTTGCACACTTCCCTAGTGTTTCTCACACATGTGTGAGCAACTCCTAACCCAAGCTAAACCTTACCATACCCCAAACCATACCTCTTATTCTACCTCAAACCTTACCCCTAACTCTAACTCATCCTCCTAACCCAAGCCCTTCCCAAATCCTATAAATACCCTCACTTCCTAAGAGAAAAAAACCAATTCACCTTTCATTTAATAGTAGTGTTATAATGCTAGAATAGTTTTAAATCTTTAAAGCTTTCATACTAATTGTTAGATTTCACTCATTTTTAAGCTTTATTAGCACACATCATAGCTTAGAATTAATGGATTAACTTAGTTTGATTCATTTTTTTTCATAGCTTCTTGCATCATATCATATCATATCTATTTTGGACTAAAATAAACTTAGAATAAGCATTCATATCCTAATCTGTATTTTGAGCCTTTTAGGATCCTTAAGGCCTTAGGGGCAAAACGGGTGTTCTATACCCATTTTTGTGCCATTATGGGGTTCTTATGGTCCCTAACCTATCCTAATATCTCCTAATCATCATTATGGATATTCTCTAAGTGATTCAAGAGCACACCCACATCCCTAAAGTGAGAGAAAATCAAACGGTGACAGGGTGCTCCCATTTAAGCTCTATCTGAGTGTCTTTGCAAATAGTTTTCTTTTTAAGTTAGGTATATTCTCATTAAATAATTTTCTACATGTATATTCCTTTCAATACTAATTAGGTTTGCACTGATCAAATTTTGGCACGCCTGGTGGGACTCCACAAGCCTCAAATATGCATTTTTTTAGGGTTTTTTGGCTTAAAAACTCATTTCCATGCCTCCCGGATGGATTTTTTTGTAGTGTCATATTATTTTTGAACTTTTTGACCAATTTTCGTATGGGAAACCCCAAAAAATCATATGAAATGATGTATAAACTCGTATGGGCCTATTTTGAGTGATTTTTAGGCCATTTTTAGGCTACTTTTGGCACTTTTTGGCCCAAAACTCATATGGGAACCATAAAATTGTCATAAAAGATTCAAAATTTTCGTACAAGACTGTAATTTGAAATAAATTCTGGCTCCAAAACTCTTATGGGAGGCAGGGAGTTCATTTGAGGCCCTAAACTTGAATTTTCTTGGTTTTTTGGGCCTATTTGGGGCTCCTAGGGACCCTAAGGATTCAAGCTTATAATTTATAACCCCATAATTTTTAAGGTACTTAATGGAGGAAAAATTATCACCAAATCACTAATTCATTAAGTCTCATAAACTATTTTTAAATTTTAGGAACTCAAACACTTCCTTTTCAAGCTTAAAATGAACTTTTTAAGTGCCCTTAAGGGACAAATCTACAAGTCTTTCCTAAACATTTCCTAAACATTCCTAATAAAATAAAGTCATTACTAATTTTTCTTAAAGAAATACAACTCATCTCTAATGTTTCTCATTTGGCTAAAAATAACCTCAAACTTTCAAATCTAAGGTTTTAAAATGCATTCATGCAAAGTAGGAATATTTCATGTTTTGGGAACATAAAAAGAACATCAAGTTTGCATTGCAAATCTAAGTGGTTCTTAATAAAATAAAAAATAATCCTAAATTTATCCTAAATCAGACTCAAATACATCAAATAGAGCTAAAAATAACTTCATTTACAAATGTCTCAAAGTTTGGTTAAAAGTCTCAATGCAAACTAGGAACAAAAATCAAAATCTTTGCTAAACTTTCCAAATTGGTTCCTAAACATTCCTAAAGGTTTCAAAACTTTCCTAAATCAGTCCTAAAACATTTTTATTGAGGTGAAAAAGTCTCTTATTGAAAAATCTTGAATTCCTTTCAAATTTCATGTATCAAAGCTAAATCTAGGAACTTTCCCTTTAGAGTCTAAAAATTGAGCAAAAGACAAACAAATCTTGAATGAAGCTAAAGGAATGAACCCAAGTCCAATTGAGTCATTGTCATTTTGAAAATAAAACACAATCTTGAATGATTTCAAAGAGAAATAAAATCATCTCTATTCCTTTCTCTTTCAATTTCAATTCATGCACAAAATCAATCTTGAATGACTTAAAGATCAAAACAAAGCACTTTTCAAAGTTCTAAAGCAACACACAAACTCAATCTCAAATACTCAAGAAAAGAAGTTGCAATCACTCAAACTTTTACTTTTTGAAGAGAGAAAGAACAAATCAAAACCTAAACACTTGTGTCTTCAAAATTTTTTAATTCAAACACACTTAAAGTCAATTTGGGAAAAGAATCTTTATGATGTGCATCTAGGAGTTTCCCATTTCTCCAAAATCCTTGTTACAATAAGTAACATAAAACACTTGAACTTAGAAAATTTCACTTGTTTTACTTTTAGCAAGGCCTATCTGAGGAGAAAAGTGCTACCTCTCTGGAGAATGACCTCAAATCGATATCTTCCCTGACTAGTATAGAAATAAAGCATTGAGAAAACTCTTTCTTATATCCCCTCAAGCTCAAGAAAGGCATGTTGATGGTTGCCTAGGGTAGGTGAATAATCCCTACTATTTTGACATGATCAACTAGGATCTTAAGTGAGTCACATGCATACAAACTAATTGGGAGGAATCCATAGAACAATTACAAACTTGTTAAAATAGAGGCTACCATATCCACATCTGAAGGTATTAGAATCCTTGTACAATGACTGATCCAAGGGGTTTACTGGATCACCTTAAGACTACTCACCATATGTATCCCCTTTTAGGGGGTATCAAGTTGTGGGAAAGGATTTTGATACTCACCTTCCTTAGGTAGATCTACTTGAAGTGATTGAATAGTCAAATACTCAGTGAAAACATTTGTTGGAACATAAACCTTTTCAAAGCTTTTTCAGATTTAGGAGTCAGTTATCTTGCTTGTATCCCACAAGGTTTCTTTTTTCCTTGTGGAGATTTCTTGTCCAAAGTATTTGTTGAAATCTATCCTTTTCTATTAGAAAACATCAAATTGATCTACAACTTGATTCAAGATACTCAGAAAACCTTGTAGAAGAATCCCTCAAAATTAGATGCCCAAAGCTTTGTCTCAATCCAATTGTCAAAATCTCCCATAGTTATGTCTAATTTGGTCAAACACCCAAAGGCTAAACTTCCCAAATCCCAAGCCTATCAAGAGAAGAAATTTGTAGAGATAAATCTTAAAAGTCATCAAAATTTTGTGCAAGAAACCCAAGCCGAAGAAAAGTATCATGAAAATCTTGATAACATGGGATATAATGTAAGATTCAAGTAGTTTGCTTACCGATTCCAAGTGAACCATCGTTACGTCAATCTTGAAAGAGAAGACTAGCTAGATCCATTGCATGTCCATTCTACCTTTGAATCCCAAAATCCTATCTCGACAATTCTTCATCTTAATCTCATCCTAGTTTCATCCTTGCATCACCACCAAACCTTAGTTACATCCTAAAGTCCCTCTTAGTTTCATTTATCATCATCTTCCTAGTTGCATCATAGGTCATCCATTTTAGTTACATCTAGATAATTCTCTTAGAAATAGAATCATTCTACAATCTTTCACCATCATTCCATCAGCAATCCACAAATTAGGATCCCAAATCCTGATCCAAATCCAGCATCCATCATCCAAAGTCAAACCCACCATCCTTGCACCAAATCTAGTGATCCAAATCCATAAGAACTTAGTGTTTAAAACCTTTGAGTTGTTTTCAATCCTCATCCTAAATTAGAAATCATCCCCTTTTGATAGAGCATTGTCTTAAGGAAATCCAACTTGTCCTTGTACAACCTCATCATCTTGAGCAAGAGATTGGCTTACATTTATAAGAATCTAGTTGACCAAATATCATCATTCTATCCTCAGTTGATCGAATCCTATCACTGATCCTCCATCGGGAAAATAGTAGCTCATTGTTGACACTTAGTAATCTTCCACCAACATCCCACTAATCATCGACCAAATCTTGATCCAAATTAGAGTATCCCACCAAGCCCCCATCATTTCCAAGCATTCTCACCAATATGTCACCATCTTCTACCCATCTTCTGCCATCCTTGATCCAAATCCAAGCATCTCACCAATCCTTGCATTACATTCTAGAAATCCACCATCCTTAGAGGTTTCTTAGGCTTGCATCCATCATTCTTTAGTCTTTTAGGAACATCTTGCATCCATCTAGCATCTACATCTCCACTCCATGCCTATCGAGACAAGATCTAAGAAATGAAGGAATATGGATCCTTATTAGGTCCCCAGCTCATCTGATCCCAACATTTCTACTAGTACGATGGTAGCTTATGATCCCCAGATTCAGAAAACTAGTAATGCATGGGATGATCCCAATATCCCCTCGGGTCCTTTTGCAATAGAAACATTTATGAATCATCCAGGTAATGCATAAATAATTAGTGTGCTCACTACTCAGAATCAAAGAAACATGTGGGCTAACTTCACACAAGAGGGTACTCCCATTCCACCATATATCTAACCTCATATCCCCATCCAAAACATCCATATCCATGCAGAAGTATACACCCCCATCATCCAACAGATCCTTGATCCACTTCTCCACACATCACAAGTAGCTTCACCCATCCCTCCTCTATTGTAAAGCAATTTCATAGGCCCTACAACATAAGCAACACAATCCACTCCATTTCCTCTCATAGGCACACCATCATCTTCCACAATAGATCAATCCATCATCCCTACCCAAATCTTTTCACAAAACCAAGAGCCACCTCCTACCCAACCCTTTACACAAATAGTTCTACCACCTTCCATGGGCCAAGCAACATCATTATTTCCAGGGGAAACACAATCATTTCCCTCATCTTTCCAACAAGCCTCTATTTCCACATCATTCATTTTGGGAGGGATGCAATCATCCTTCCCCTTCACTTCACAAGCTTCTGCATCCACACCATTCATTCTAGGAGGGATACAATTATCCTTCCCCTTCACTTCACAAGCTTCTACATCCACACCATTCATTCTAGGAGGGACACAATCATCCTTCCCCTTCACTTCACAAGCTTTTGCATCCACACCATTCATTCTAGGAGGGACACAATCATCCTTCCCCTTCACTTCACAAGCTTTTGCATCCACACCATTCATTCTAGGAGGGACACAATCATCCTTCCCCTTCACTTCACAAGCTTCTACACCCATGACATCTTTTTTGGGGGCCGCACAATCATTCTCCTCTTTCTCCTAGCAAGCTTCCACATCAGCATCACCATTTTCATGGGGAATGCAAGGATCTTCATTCACCCCCCAGCAAACATCTACCCAGGCACAAGCCCAACAAAATTCCTTCACCACAAGTATGCCTTCTATGGGTTTTTCAAATCCACCATTCATGTCCCAAACTACCATCACATCCACCTTTCTAGCATCCTCTGCATCACAGTTCCCACCATGCACTAGTTCTCGATGGGGCCTCACTAAGGAAGAAATGCAAGCCTTCAGAATACCAACCCACTTCACCACATCCATGTGAGAAAACCAACAAGCCACCTTCTCCCAAGCAGCACAACAACAACCATCTCAACCTCTACTAGCTTCATCCTTTTTCCCATTCACAAACCATCTATTCACACCACCCAATGCTTCTCAGCAAGTTCCACCACCTCACCAGTAGATTTCATCCCATCTTACAAGCTACCTTTCCCAACCACCTCATCTTGGCTTCCCTACATCAGTTCCACCCTTAAGGAATGTAGAGATGCATCCATCCTACATCAACTAAGCACAAAGCTAAGTTCAGCAAGGGCCACCTTACTAGAAAGCTACATCATTCCACCAACCTCCTCCATAATAGCAATACTTCCAATCGTAGCAACAAATCCCTATCATTTTCCAATAGCAACAAGCTTCATCCTATCTAGTACAACAGCAACATCCCATCATCCCCCAACACTAGAAAGCAATTTCATATCCTCCACCACAATACACCCCTGCACCACATCAACAATATCCTCCATAGAAATCATCACTCCAAAATCCATTCCAATCTTCCTATCTTGCCAGACAATCTTTGTATCCCACTCCACAATATCCACCCCAAAATCATCCTTATTCACTAGCACCACTAGATCCCTTTCAAATGGGAGTACCCACTCCAATGCTAATCAATACGGAGTGGGAAGCAATGATGAATTCTCTTAAAGAGCTCCAAACTGGTATAGAGAATAAATCCTTCAAGTTTGAAGAGGTGTGTCCCTATCCATTTGACTGATCAATCGCAACTATTCCTTCCCCTAAGAACTTTGAGACACCCAAGTTTGATAAATATCAAGGAAAAGGAGACCCAGTGAATCACATCAAAGAGTTCTACATGGCGTGCCAATAAGTGGCTTATAGTGAAAATTATCTTTTGTGCCTATTCCCCAAAAGCTTGGGAGGAACTACTGTTGAGTGGTTTTACAAGATACCATGTGGGACCATCACAACTTTTTCTGAGCTCTTTGAGAAGTTCATAGCTCAATATGCCCACAATGTTGAGAATGAGTTGACCCTATTACACCTTTGCAACTCAAAATAAAAAGGAGAAAGCCTAGCAAACTATTTGCAGCGATGGAAGAACCTCACTACCAAGTTATCATACCAACTACCTAAGAAGCATCTAACCAAGATCTTCATCAATAACCTACATCCCAAAGTAGCTCACTTCATGAGGATGAACTATATCCAAACTGATATTGAAAGAGGTCTCCTAGAAGAAGGCACAATCCAGCATTTCAAGAATGATTCCCAAAGTAAATCTAACAATGACAACCCTCATTACTGGAATCATAACAAAAATGTTGTTATTGATGGAGCCATTGACACCAAGCATCTCCAAATTGTTGTGGCCGATCCTAAACCTATTCCTATGTATCAACAATAGCCTCAAACTCATCATCAACCTATGCAGCAATATCAACCTCAAAATAATCAATAGAACTATCAATAGCAAGCACATCAAGCCCATCAAGGAAATCCAACCAATCAGGTTAATGCCATCAATACTACTCCCAATCAGAATAGACCCAAGGCCCACAATTATCAGAAGAGGATCTTCACACCACTTGGTGAACCTCTGGATGTTATCTTTCATCGAATGTCCAAGGCCAACTTGATTACATACCCACCAATCTAGCAGTTTGATGATGCCACTCCTAAGCCCAACTGGTATAAAGATCATGAATATTGTGATTATCATCATGTCAAAGGATGCACTACCCTAAGGTGTATGAAACTCAAGAATTACATCCAATATCTCATTGACCAAAAGGAGATCCAAGTGGACACACCTGTGCAACCCTCACCTAATGCCAATTTGTACATCTATCAAAATGTGTTCCCACAACACAATGTTGGGAAAAACCAAGCTAATGTTAATCCTCCTAATTAGAATCAAGGCAAAGGAAAACAAGGAGATCATTTTGATCACAAAGACTACACTACTTCTTATATCAATTATGACAAGTTTTTTGGATGCATAACCCAAGTCAAACCCAAAGTTAGTGTCATCCACGTCAAAGGAGAAGATAATCAATGTGTCGTTACCACCCGTAGATGCCAGATAACTATCACTGGTGCCAGTCCAAGACCAGCACACAATGCACACAATACACAATACAACCTTATAGAACATCTTGGGAACACACCAGCCCAAATATCCATGCTTGACCTTCTCCACACTTCACCCCTCCATCAAGAAATCCTTGACCAAGCCCTCCATGAAGCACAAGTCCCCACATATATAAACATCATCTAGTTTGAAAACCTTGTGGGACATCTATCCACACCATGTTCACTTTCCTTCAAACCATCTGACATTGCAGCCATTACACCTAACCACAGCCTCCCCCTCCACATCATTTTTATGGTCAAAGATTTTTCCATCAAATGGGTTATGATAGATAATGGCTCAACCCTGAACCTGTGTACTTTAAAATTCATTCAGTAGATTGGGTTCATAGAAGTTGATATATCACATGAAGTAATCACTATTAAGGGATATGACAATTTGGAGCATACCTCTGAAGGTACCATTATTTTTCCTATCTAGCTAGGCCTAGCAACACAGGACACCATTTTCTACATTTTTGATCTTGACCTACCATTCAACATCCTCCTCGACTGACCATGGATCCATTCCATCAAGGCTATACCATCTACTTACCATCAGTGCATCAAATTTTTGCATCAAGGCACTAAGGTTACCATCCATGCTAACCACCAACCCTTTGCATGTTGTTGTGTGATGGAAGCATCATTCCCTCATTCCACCCATTTTCCTAGAACCAATATTGGCACTTCTGTTGCTAACTCATCCTAATCCCATTGTGATCCAAAGACTATTCTCACCTCCACTCTCTATTCCATCAAGATCTGATGAAGGGTGCTCCCCTTAATACCACAAACGCATAACAGAAATAGAGAAACAACAACAATATGCAAGAATAGAAAATTGGCTTCTTATTATCTCCACAAATGTGGAATTACAAACTTTTAGAATTACAATATGCAAAGCCACATGGGCATTCCCTTACAATATTCTATAGGACAAAGCCTCGAATCAATACCCAGATCTACTACCCAGAACTATTCTGAACTGCCTAAGACAATAATACAGCCTTCCTTATATAGGCAATTCCCCACCGCTTGGGAAGGTTCCAGAATTTTAGCCAATAAGGCCGACCAAACTTAGAATTATTTTATTTTACATTTCATTACATCATAGTCGGCTCAAGATAACCTTTGAAACCCGAACAGAAATTTTGAAGAAGATTATTTTTCGCCATTTCAGGTGGCCCAACTTCCAAAGACCATAAGTCATCACCAGTTGACCCGATCAGCTATTATAACCCCATTTCGGAAATGCCACGAAGCGCTCTACAGGCTTGACTAGTGCAAGCACCTGTCACCCAAATTTTTGACCTCATCCGGGGCCTCTAAAGCCTATAAAATTGAGTTCAAAGTTTTTGTACCCTGCTACCAATACCGAAAATCTTCAATATCTTCCAATATACACTTGATTTGGAAATGAAACTTTACTGGAAGACTTATATGACCAAAATGAACCTCCAAGAAAGAAATCAGATCATTCTGAGCACATACAAAAATTACCAAAAATAGTAACTTTCCATAAATAGCAGCTCTGCACAAAATAACCCTTATTGAATATAAAAACATAAATATTTTTGGGTGATGCAAGATTGCTCTTACACCCAGGATGCTCCTGCATCAAGATCAATAACTAGGGCTATGGTGAATACACCCTAAATGATGCATTTGTAGTAGGGGCCCTCCCACTTGATCCACATACGCAACTTCATCTGAGTCACTAGAGCAAGCCTACTGAAGATAATCATGAAATCAAGCAAATGGGACCTATGACTTTTGAATCCCATGGCAACATAAAAATTCAAGAGATGGATCCTAACATCAATAGGTGGTTGTATAGAGATCCCCCACCACCTGACACTCAACTTGTTGGCTACTTCAAAGACAAGTATCCCCAACTGCACAAGTATTCCACTGAACAATGGAAATATCAAGGTGGTGGTCTAAGACCATAAGAAGATGAAAGAAAAGACCTGATCATAGAATCAAAGAATCTAAAACATCAAGGCCTTGGATTTAATACCCCTCACCTACATATACAAGAGCCTAATACTACAACTGGGGGTACCAACATGACTAGCGTTCCCTTCTTAAATAGCTAGGATGACCTTGTAGAAATCAAAGACATCCCTAAAGGGGAAGAAAAGAAATCTTATGATGACATCTTTGATGATGATACCCTCCTAGGAACTTTTATCCTCCAACATCTCACCATTAACCTCATAGAACTACCCCTCATCCACCCTGAACTCATAGACTAGGACCAACCAAGTGTCACACATATCGATGAGTTCCAAAACATGGAAGTACTCCTAGAGTTCATGGGGGCATCAGGCCCACAATCAATTCAAGATTCAAAGTCAACTCACATCTATAAGCTCAACCCAGAAGAATATTTTGGGGAGGAGGTAAGCTTTAGCTGTAAAAGTGAAATAGAAAGAGAAAAACATGAGTCCTTATGTGAAAACCCTTCTGGGGCACATTTTGATTCCAAAATAGTAAAAAATAAAGGGTGTATCTTCTAGTGAAAAGTTGGCAATTCAAGCGCTATAAGATGAAGACTTTCCTCTTCCTCCTATATAGGATTATAGACCCAAGTAGTCACCAATCATCATAGAAGAAACCAAGCCAGTCAACTTGGTTATAGAAGAGTGTCCAAGAATCACCTACATTGCAGCCAATCTGATGGAGGGTGAAGAAATAGATTTCATCACACTCCTTAGAGAATTAGTTATAAATTTTGTGTGGTCATATGCACACATGCCTAGGCTTGATCCTAATCTTGTCATCCATCATCTAGCTGTGGACCCCAACACCAAGCCAGTAAAGTAGAAGCTAAGGAAAATGCATCCAAAGGTGGCCTTATTAGTCAAAACAGAGCTTGAAAAACTCCTCCAAGCAAAAATCATAAGGGCCATTGATTACTCAGATTGGATCTCCAATATGGTATGAGTCATAAAGCCTTCAAGCGACATCAGAATCTACACATATTTTAGAGACCTAAACAAGGCATGTCCTAAGGATGATTTCCTACTGCCCAATATAGACATGATCGTAGATCTTATAGTGGGCCATGAGATATTGTCACTCATGGATGGCTTTTCAGGCTATAATCAGATCCAGATAGCAGAAGTAGATCAACAAAAAATAGCATTCAGCACTCCATGGGGTACTTTCTACTATAACATGATGCCATTTGGGCTAAAGAATGCAGGAGCAACATATCAAAGAGCGATGACAACAATCTTCCATGACATGATCCACAAGATCCTAGAAGACTATGTGGATGATATTCTTGTGAAATTGAAAACACACTATGAACACCTTGGCATTCTTGAGTGTGTTTGATCTCTTACATCATTATGGCTTGAAACTCAATCCAAAGAAATGTTTATTTAGTGTAACATCTGGAAAGCTTCTAGGCTTCATAGTATCACGATGAGGCATAGAGATCGACCCTAAGAAGGTCAAAGCTATTACAGAAATGCCTCCACCAAGAACACTTAGACAACTTAGAAGTCTACAAGGAAAGCTCTAATCAGTGCATTTTTTCATCTCCCAGCTGGTAGACAAGTGCTAACCTTTCATGCATCTCTTGCGCAAAGACATAGGCTTCAAATGGGATGCCATCTGTCAGAAAATATTTGACAAGCTCAAAGAATATCTAGCCAACTCTCCAATCCTAGTACCACTAGTTCCAAGATGCCCTCTCATATTCTACATCTCAAAAACCACTATAGCATTGGGGGCACTCTTAGCTCAGCATGACGATGACAACAAAGAGAGAGCCATCTACTATATTAGTTGAACTCTTGTTAGCTATGAGCTTAACTATTTGCCCATGGAGAAAGTATGCCTTGCAGTGGTCTTTTCCACTCAAAATCTTAGACACTAGATGCTTAGCCACACAATCAGGCTCATTTCAAAGGTGGACCCACTCAAGTATCTATTATCACGGACAACTCTCACAAGTTGTATGGAAAAATTGGTCATGCTACTTAGCAAGTTTGACATCTAGTACATAGATCGAAAAGAAATTAAAGGGAAAGTAATTGCCAATCAACTAGCAGAGGCACCATCGGTGGATGCCTATCCACTAATCATGGAATTCCCTGATAAACATCTATGTATGATCAAAGAACAACCCATGTGAAATCTATACTTTGATGGCCCCTATAGATCTCATGGGTCAGGGGTAGGAATCCTATTCGTCACACCTCAAGGTGACTATATTCCAAAGTCATTCAAATTGGGATTCCCATGTACTAATAACATTGTAGAATATGAGGCACTCATCTTAGGCCTCAAGACAGCCATTCAATGGAACATCACAGAACTGTAAGTTTTTGGAGATTCATAGTTGATTATCAAGCAAGTCCTAGATGAATATCAGACAAAGGATGACAATTTGCTACCCTACAAAGAACTAGTGGATAGACTGAAAGAACATTTCCTTAATCAATAGTTCAAATAGATACCAAGGCTTCAGAACAAAGAATCCGATGCAATGGAAACCATGAGATCCTTATTGGAGATCCCTCATGATTCAACTCAATACAAATTTTTAGTCGAGAAGCTACACATGCCTGCTTACCCAAACACTGATGAAGAAATGGTGTGTGTCTTGGTTGGTCCTTAGTCCCCATGTTACCATGACATCCATGCATATCTAAAGAATGGTATCATATCTCCCCATCTCACCAATAATCAATGCCAAAACCTAATTCATAGAGCTTCCCGCTACACTCTTGTAGTGAACACCCTTTATCATTGAGGATATCACAATATCCTTTCTAGGTGTTTAGATTCAAATGAGGTCATCCTAACTTTACAAGAGGTCCATGCTAGAATTTATGATACCCAAAAAAGTGGCATGGTACTAGCAAAGCAGTTGCTTGGAGTTGGGTATTATTGGCCAATGATGGAACATGATGTGCTTGAGTTCATTAGGAAATGTCTACCATGTCAACAACATGAAAATCTGATTCATGCACTAGCATAATACTTGCAGCCCATTGTGCCACCTTAGCCATTTTCATGTTGGGGCTTCGACCTCATTAGCTTAATCACTCCCCTCTCCTTATATGGACATAACTACATAATAATTGCCACGGAGTACTTCACAAAATGGGTTGAAGCAATTTTTCTTACCCTTACTACTAGTATCCAAATATCCAAGTTCATCCTTTACCATATTGTTTTTCTCTTTGGTAGACCATCTACCATCTTCATAGATCATGACACACCTTTTGAAAACTAGCATGTGGATGATCTATGTGCTAGAATCCACATCAATCACCATTTCTCCATTCCATATTTCTCCCAAGGAAATGGCCAAGCTGAGGCAACCAACAAAATAATCCTCAAAATCCCTAAGAAGGTTGTCAATGATTCTAGTCGTGACTAGCACCTCCAAATCAATCCCACCCACTAGGCCTACCGCACTTCTTATTGCACTCCCATAGGCACCACCCCATATTACCTTGTATATGGTGTCAAATTCATTCTACTGATCAAGGTCGAGCTCCCATCATTATGAGTATCCATGAAGAACTATACCACTAATGAAGACTATCATGTGGCACGTCTCACACAGCTAGATCTATTAGATGAATAGAGATAGTAAACCTATGATCATTTGGTTGCCTAGCAGAATTGACTCAAAAGGAGTTATAACAAAAAGTTCCATCCTAGATAGTTCCAAGTCAGTGACATGGTCCTCAAAGAAAATCAAAAGATCCAAGCACAAATAGAAAAGAAAGGCAAGTTTGAGGCTACTTGGCTGGGCCCCTATATTGTCATAGCATGCTTCAGCTTTGGAGCCTATTAGCTATATACACCAGAAGGTGAGCCTTTGAATGATCTAATCAACATCATACATCTAAAGAGGTTCTATGCCTGAACCAAATCATACATATTCAGAAAATCCATAAAAATTGGAAAAAGCAGAAAAATACAAAAAAAGAAAAAAAAAGAAAAAAAAGAGAAAAGAAAAATAATTGTCCAATGGTGAAAACTTGGCAATTCAAGTTCCTTGGACAAGTACATTGGTGAAAACCTAGCAAACAAGAAAATCCGTAATCCCACTTGCACATATCTTGTACCATATCTTGTATCATATCTTGTACCATATCATATATAGCGCATTCCTTCCTGTATATATCATGTATAGTGAGATCTTCCTATCCCACATGTTGAGCTTCTATACATAGCTATTGTAAATCTTTCCCTATCCATTGTACATATCATTCTATCTTATTGTACATATCCTTGTCAATCCTACAACAGCCTTTGATCAGAACTCTTGTCCCACTCAGCCTTGTACTTCAGCAACATCCATTGTCAACTATTCTTGATCAAAGTGACTATTCTTGAACTTCATCATTTTCCAGTGAACAACAACACTCATTCTCTCATCAATCAACAGGTCCTTGAGGATGTATCCTTCCTTCTGTCATCCCTAATCTTCCACCAATCACACTAGGTCTGTTTCGATGTATCCTTCCACACGTTCAGACCAATCTTCCTTCCATTAGTCAAATCAAATCTCTCTCCTTGGGAAAGGATGTCTTTTTGGAATTATCATTTTGGTCTTGGATTTTTTCCTTTGGATCTTGTTAATCTTTTAAGGCTTCTCCTTGTTCTCTACTCAAAGTCACCACAATCCTTTATATCATGGTGCACTATGAATGAGGACAATCTAGGGAAAGGCCTTTTGATCTTTTTCTTCTACTTGTGAGTCAGTTGGACATGACCCTTGCACGGTTCACATGTGACCTTCTTGGTTCCATGGTGCACTTGGGAAATGTCATTTTCTTGTGGTTTCTCCAGCATCATTTCTACCATGCTTCTTCTTGGATTCATGTGTGATGTTGGGGTAACCCTGCGTGTCTTTTTCATGTGAGTCCTATGCAATGTTGGTGATGTGGCCTTGTGTTAGTTTGTAACCTTGGCGGGTATCTAGCATTTCTATATCAAACTAGGTTGTGCTCTCCACATTTGCACTTGGAGCTCCTGAAATCCCCCATCCTACATCATCTAGAGTAATCTTGCATTTTGCATCTTTCATATAGTTGCATCGCTGCATTCTACATTCCATCTTCATCTTGCATTCATCCATCTTTTCTCTTGGAAGCTTTGTTCTTTATCTCCCCTTCTTCCTTGGTCTTTCCCCTTCTATTTCCTTTCGACAAAATTCCACAACATTTTCTCTTTACGTTATTTTCTCGAGGGGGCACAACCCCTTATTCCTCTAAATTCTAGCCTGGGGCATCTTATTTTCTTGTCTTTGATGCCATGCCACTTGCGGCATCGCATCAAAGAGGGGAAAAATGTAGACACCTAAAAATACTTTTAGTAAATAAAAGTATTTTTATTTTTCGTAAACCCCTGATGACATCATCATTTACTACTTAATTAATTAATATATTTTTATGCCATTAAATCCCTTTATTTTAATTAAGCATCTTTAATTAAAGAATCCCTCCACAAAACATTTAAATTAAATTTAAATGATTTTCCTATCTTTATTGAATCAATATTCAATAAAACATGTCACAATCCCTAAATAAATTTCATATTTATTTAAAGCCTCAAAAACCTAGAACCTTCTACTCTTTCCTAAACCCTTCCAATCTTCCCTAAATTTTTCCTAAACCTACTTAGGAGAAATTACCTACTTTTCCTAAGCTAATCCAAGTCTCCTTGACTTTTGGTCAAACCCTTCCCCTAATGAGCCTTACACACTCATTTAAGCCTCTTACACACTCTTTAAGGCTTCTTACAACCTCATAAAGAGACCCATGTCTCTTCTTCCACACATGTTCCCCTTGCACACTTCCCTAGTGTTTCTCACACATGTGAGAAACCCCTAACCCAAGCTAAACCTTACCATACCCTAAATCATACCTCTTACTCTACCTCAAACCTTACCCCTAACTCTAACTCATCCTCCTAACCCAAGCCCTTCCCAAATCCTATAAATACCCTCACTTCCTAAGAGAAAAAGACCAATTCACCTTTCATTTCATAGTAGTGTTATAATGCTAGAATAGTTCTAAATCTTTAAAGCTTTCATACTAATTGTTAGATTTCACTCATTTTCAAGCTTTATTGGCACACATCATAGCTTAGAATTAATGGATTAACTTAGTTTGATTCATTGTTTTTCATAGCTTCTTGCATCATATCATATCTATTTTTTACTAAAATCAACTTAGAATAAGTATTCATAGCCTAATCTGCATTTTGAGCCTTTTAGGATCCTTAAGGCCTTAGGGGCAAAATGAGTGTTCTATACCCAGTTTTATGGCATTATAGGGTTCTTATGGTCCCTAACCTATCCTAACATCCCCTAATCATCATTAGAGATATTCTCCAAGTGATTCAAGATCACACCCACATCCCTAGAGTGAGAGAAAATCAAACGGTGATAGGGTGCTCCCGTTTAAGCTCTATCTAAGTGTCTTTGCAAATAGTTTTCTTTGTAAGTTAGGCATATGATCATAAACTAATGTTTGACATGTCTACACCTTTCAAGAGAGATTAGGTTTTCATTGATCACACTTAATTTTTTTATTTCACTAAGGTTTCGGCATTGGATTAAGGTTTTTTAATCTCCTTTGATCTAACAGTTGTCGCACATCCGTAGAGAAAAGATTCACCCATTGTGATGTTGCAATAGCTATCTATCATGTTAACAAGTCAGCACAGCTGTCAGTGGGACCTCCACTTTTGATTAAGTCATAGTCATCCAACGCAAAGGATCTAACAGCATATACACACTAGGCCCGATTACTAAGGGTCTTAAGGGATTGACAACTTACAGATGATCAGACGGTTGTCATATGTCCACAGTAAGATGATTCATCCTTTGTGATCTTGCAACAACCATTGATCTTGTCTTAAGCCATGATATACAACTATGGGTCCAATCTAAAGAATGAAGAACACCAGTTGTTGGATGAAAGATCTAATGGTAGTGATATGTTTGATTGTCAAGTGGGGCCTGGATGTTGTAGTTTTTAATTCACCATTGATATGTTTCAATCAAATGGGTTTCATATGATTGCAAAGCTAAGATGAACAAATTTTTATTCATCGTGATGCTATGACAATCGTTAGATCTTTCTTTACTGAAGATCGACGGTCCAAATTTAAAATTGGATCAAAATTGGTGCGAAAACATATTTGCCTATTGAATGAAGATAGTTTGAATTTGCAGAGAAGTTATGGCCAAATCATTGATTCTCTCATTTTCAAAAACACTAAGTCATAGAATTTGCAGAAGCCTGGACGAAGAAAATTGTAGAGCTGGTTATTGTCTCCTAAGGAATTTTGTGAGATTGGTTAGTATCTTGTGAAATTTTTCCCCTACTAGTATCTTTCTGGTTCTGCTATTAATTTCTTACATAATTGAAAATAATTGTAAACCTTAATGGCACCGAGGAGGGAATTAACTAGAAATATTGAGTACCAAGATATAGGTGTGCATGAAGACCTCTAGCAACAACTTGATCACTCAACCACTGATACAGTTAAGGCTAAGGGTTTAACTACCAAGGGACCCTAGGGTTAAAATAGAAGATGGCCTGTATGATAAGGGAAATTATATGAGAGACACCAAAATTGGCAGCACTGGCATCACTGGTTTAGGACTGTTCATAATAAGGTTTGGTCAAAGACATGCCCTCCCTCCCACTAGCAATGTGTGGAAATTTGATTTAGGAAAACTCATTGTGCCAAGTGTGTTCATGGATGCACATATTATGATTTAGGTAGCATGACATTATGATCCAATTACTAGGGTTTTGAGGGATGCAACGGGAAACCTTTTGATCAATATTTCAACTAAATAAATTAGGATGGTTTTTAAGTTAAGTGAACCATCTAATGACTTGGAAAGAATAGACTTTGAGGAATTAAGGAAATTTTATAATGCCCAAAGGGATTATCTTAGGAGTGATCCTCTAAAGGAATTCTATAATAAAATTGGGGGTTTGGTCACAGTGGGACTAGGTACACAAGAACCTTTCAAATTAGACTATTTTAACCTAAGGGAAAAAGGTGTATATTGGTCATTATGCCAAATTTTTGGAGAAGATGTTCATGAAAGAATGCTAGTGCACCTGATGTATATGATGGTTCATTCTTGCACCCTTTCTTGGTAGTTACTTTTGACTTTTCCCCTTTCCTAGCTGAATTAATTCATGAAGGATTAGTAGGAATCCAAAATAATAAAGTAGATAAACCTTTTTGCTGGTATTCCCTGATAATGTACATGTTTTTGTACAAGGTTTCAAGTTATTTTGAGAAAGAAATAGACCTGATGAAGAAAAAGGATGGTGGGGAGATGTTAGTACAATTATGGAACCTCAACATAACCTGGGATAGGAGTGAGAATAGTTTTGTGAATTTTGATAGATGTTTTGCATCAAGGCTCTGGGCTTTGTTTTCTCAAGAAAATCCAAAAATCCCAAAGGCCTTATCTGAACTCATTATGCCAAAAAAAATTTCTAGGGACATCAAGATTGTACACAATTGGGGTGATTTCATCTTTTACCCGGTGTCTACTATAATTAGATTGTATGGTTTTAGAGGGGCCCCTTGCATATTACCATATCAAGTCCCCCTCAAGATTAGTGTTGCAAAATTTCTAAGGCAATTGGGGGAAATACAATAAAATACTCTCACAAGGAAGGCCAGAGGAAATGTATTTCCTACTATCACAATAGCCCACCAGTTTGTAATCACTAAGGGTGGATGGACTTACATGGATGAAATCTTGCAACCATATCACATGGCTACTTCAATTGTAGGACAGCAGATCCTGAGGGTTTCTACAATGAGATGTTCAAGAAGAGGATTAAATGCCCCTTAATAGATCATATTTTTAACTTTCCTAAAGATATTATTAGAAACACTCCTAACATACAGGACAAGAGATCAGGAAGGAGAAGTGGCTAGTGTATAAAAAGACACTAGACTTTGTGCAACATTTTGACAAGGGTTATGATCCTCTAAAATATTGCACCCCTTTTGGAAAGAAAGTAGAAACTCTTATGAGTTATTTTGAGGGTATCATCTAGACCTTGAATGAGAAGAAGGAGAAGGTCATGCAAGATGAGACAAAAAAGGCTAGATTGGTGTTAAGAAAGCCTACATTTACTAAAGTGTTACCCCCGGATAGATACATGGTACATAAAAGGATTGGATATAATGTGGTTGTACTAGGACCAAGAAGGAAAGAAAAAAAAAAAGAACAAAGGACATCCCTACCACCTCAAAGTAAGTAGAGATGCATGACAAGATTGTGGAGATACCAGATTCACCATAGGATCAAGAAATTGAGGTTGTTCCTGATTCTCCAACTCCACCAAAGAAGCAGAAACTAGAAGAAAGGATTGTACATATTAAGGAAGAATATTCTCCCTCCCAATCACTTCTAAACCCTATGGATCATCAAGAGGTTGTAGAGAAAGTATAACAATTGGGTAGTCTAGGTCAAATCTTTATGACCTATGAGTAAATAAATGAAGGAGTACTAGAGCCACCAGAGGAGCTTGAATTAGACTGACAATGGGAGAAATGGATGGTAAAGAGCTGGACCCCATAATTAAGAAGGCATGTGATGAATTCCTAGTAGATGATGCTTTTGTAAAAGCTAGGGCTTTCATGTAATTTTTGTGGAAATTGCACATAAACCAATTCCAAGAAACATGTGAGAAAAGGAAAGAGGACCTGCAAAGGGACATCAAGGTCATAGAGAGTGAAGTCATAAAAGAAATGACTAAAATATTTGAAACGATCACTCTAGAACAAGGGAGAGAATTGGTAAGAAATTTAGGAGTACTTATTCTCCCAGAATGGGACATTGTTGATGTGGTAGTCCTAGATGCTATTAGAAAGAAAACAAAACCAATCCATAAGACTAAAGAAGAGGTAGAGCAAGCTATCAAGGGAGTCACTTTGAGTGATGATCATCAAGCCTTAGTTACGTGGTCCCTGAGAAAGTATGAAAATAACAAAGGAAAATAGATTGCCAAGGGTGATTTTACAAGTAGCCTTCTGATAAAAAGGGTCAGTGAGACCTCATTAATTGAAGCAATAGGAATGGTAATGGCAACAACCTAGCTTACAACAAAGGTTGCAGAGAAGGAATCCAAGGAGAAAGAAGAGCTCACATTAAGTCTTGAAACAATGTTGAAAGCTTATGGGGAAATGAAATAGGAGATGAATGATAAGGATTAAACAATAGCAGACCTAAAGAAAAGGTTAGGGGAACAGGGCCCAGTCTTGGTATTAAGACAATTGCAACTTTCTTCCTCCCCTATTATATCCCCTTCATCTAGTCCAATAATAGAATACACCCATTCCCCTTTACCTCCTCCTTCGAAATATGAGGAGAAAGTAAAGGATGCAATTTTTCATTTTTCTGCTAGTGTAGGACCAAATGACATTTATAAAATTGGTGAGAAGTTATCCAAAATTTTGATGACTTTTAAGGAAGGCATGACCACTGTAAGCCCAATTTGAATAAGTGTGTTGCAAGAAAGGGTAAATTAAAGTCTTTGTATTCTTTTACTAAGAATAAAAAAATTAAGAATAAGATTCTAAAGGATACTCATACATTTGTTAGGGGCCTACTTGAATTTGAAGTAAAGAGGGAGAATTTAGAGAGAAGGGCATCAATTTTGAAGGAAAAATATTTCTAGGATAGTTTTCAAATGTTTCCCAGACTTTTCACAATAGATGGAGCCATAAAGGACAAAGAGGGATGGTTGGGACAAATTGATGATGAACTATCAACCAGAATAAGCACAATTTTGAATGCAGACAACAATATTCCCTTTGTTCAAACAATTGAAATATTACAAGATGCTAGGGTACATTTCATAACCCTAAGGAAAGATGTACATCAGGTTAAATTTGAATGGGATACTTTGATACCTAAAAGAGATGAAGTACTGGCTTTCCATTGGCCCAATGAGGATATTTACACTTCTTGGGAAGCTACATATTCCTTAGAAGATACAAAGAATCAAGAAATACCCATTGAAACTACAAAAACTGACACTACTTTGACCCCTTGAAGAAAAGAAAATAGTGCAAAGGATCTCAAACAGTTGGAGCAAGCACAAAGAATACAACACCTGGCAGAATTTGAACTGACCTTGGGATTTGTTGCAAATTTTGGTGCTCATGTCAATAAGCAACATTGTAAAATGTAACAAGAATGTGTTATATTTGTCTTTCTTGTCTTATGTGGTTGACATATTTTTATCTTTTCTAAAGGATCTGAAGCTTGTATGCAATCCTTAAATTTTATAAAAAGATTACCAAGATCAATTTGTAGGGACTGGAACTTGAACATTCTTACTAACAAGTTTCTGAGTCTAGGATACAGTAGACTATATTAGGCCATTTTTTATATAATAGCAAGTATTACTAGTTTAGCTAATCTTCAGAGGGTTTTTCATTTTGAAGCATTATGTATACATTAAGATGATATAGAAATTTGAATAAAAATCCAAATTTTATATCTCTCCTTTGTGTACTTTTCTTTGAGTTATGAGTTGTTAGATTCATTACATGGATTATTTTTGTGTATGTGTTGATATTCTTCAGCTTTGATCTAAGATAAAATTAAATAAGCTTTAGATATAATACTAATTCTTTGAAGTTTGCATAAGGATATAAATAAGTAGTGTGAATTTAGGAGTCCTTTGATTAGAATCACCATAGGGTAATAGTATTTTCTAAGGATAAAGATTATCAAAGTTCAATATATTTGTCTATATATCTCATTTTGCAATGAATCTGTCACCCAATGGATAAGGCACTAGCTAGCAATGGAGCTAGTTTATAGAAATCAATGCCTAATAAGGTTCTACTATACTCCTAAAATTTGATATAAATTTGTCAAAGTATTTAAAGTATTGTGACTTACAAGTTAGTCTACATAATGATAATGGAGAATCAATAAATGAATGGTTATCATTTAATATTTTCTTATCATTTATCTATTGTTATTTAAATATAGTCTTTTATTATTGACGTAAGGCTTATTTCTACTGGATTAGGAGTACCCTCCTTGGTTTTGCAGAGCCAGAAGTGCAGAGTGCAGTCTTGTCCCTATAGTTGGTCCAAATCATAGAACTCAATATTTGGATCTAACCCATCCTTAAAAAAATAGATGTATTGGTTTCTTTTAAAAGCATAAAGTCTAGTTTGAGGAACCAACATATACCACACTCAAATAATTACAAATGAGCTGGCAAACAAGGCTTAACCAATTACAAAATATAAATCTTCACATGTTACATAATATCCCATAATTACATAAAAACTATTGGCTTCAAAAAAAAAAAAATCTTCACTCGTGTGACCTCTGACCATGTTGTCTCATCCAAGTCACCACCAAAATATCTTCATTAGCTGTATAACTTCGCATGCCTAGATTCTACCCTGATTATGAGATATAATCCAATTATCACAAGCCGCTTCTCAGGAAACTATCTGAATAATGCTTCCACTAAATTGCACATAACTGTCATGAATAATTGAATTTTTTCACATGTTCTTCACCACCATCTCAAGACACAATATAGAATAAGTCCTCAACTTCACATATCTTGATCCTCAATACTCCACGTGCACTAATTCAAACATTGTCTTCTTCTCTGCTAATCTCTAGTAGATCACTATGTTGACATCAATGACAATCATAGTCATGAACACAACATACAAATACTACAAAATGACTCTAAATACTCCCCCATAGGACATATTTAGCATTCATTCCTAACACTTGCTACTACTGAAGAAGAAAGGAAATTTTTTGTGTGCAATGTTGTTGCAAAGGAATCTTTGGTTAATGCATTATCTGATGGTGAATTCATAGAAGTCAAAGATCTAACAAAGGTAAGTGAGATCTGGAAAAGATTAGTTGCACTTTATGAAGGAGATGAATACACTAAGCAAGCAAAATTACAAAATTGGAGGACAAAGATGGAGACAATACAAATGAAAGATGATGAAACAATAAGGATCTATGTTTAGAGAGTATTTGAGTGTTTGATTGGAATAAAAAATAATGGAGGTTACTTATACTGAAGATGAATTCATAGAAAAGATTTTGAGATCTATGACTCCTACCTACAAAGCCAAAGTCCTTGCTTTGGTGGAGACCATACCACAATACAAAGACTTCACCACAAAAATGTTAGTGGCAAAACTAACTACCTTTGAGACCACAGAACTAAAGGATGCACTAGTTAAGGTGGAGATAGCATTTAAGGTGACTGATCATAGAACTAGATCTGTTGAAGCTAGATCTAGCAAAGTAAAGAAGCACAGCGAAGATCTTGGAGAATATGCTAAAGAATGGGAAGAGATTCAAAGACTAGACAATCAAGTGGATGAGAAGATCATGGCCCTGATCGCTAGGAGATAAATGAAAGGCAAAGGTAAGATTGAAGGAAAATTACCCTTGAAAATTTTTAACAGCAAGAAAGTGGGTCATTTTGTATCTAGATGTCCAACTAGGATACCCAATAATATGCCTAAATATAGAAAATATAAGAATGATAAGAAATGATATTATGCTAGTGATAGATCTAAAGATTTAGATGATGAATTCAATGATGTTCTGGGTTTTGTTTCTATCAAAGAATAAGATCCTGTCTATGAAGAAAAATCTCTAGTTTCTCATGTTGATAGGAAAAATGATTGGATAATTGATAGTGGATATTCACATCACATGACTAGTGACAAAGATAGATTCATCTTGTTAGGAATTAAAGTCCACCAATACAACTGAGAAGGGGGGTGAATCAGTTGTATGATAGAATATTAAAATTTAAACTTTAAGTAGCAGTTACACTAAATCAAATGATAACATAGTAAATGGAAACACAATAACACAATAATTTGTTGTTGAGGAAACCCTGTTAAAGGTAAAACTCCAGTGGCAATTGGCACCCATAAATGGTGTACTAAGAGTATAGTATCCCTGTTAAAAGATCTAGCCATGTTAGGATATTATTAAAACATTATAGTACATAGTCCCTGTTAAAGGACAAACCTTATTAGGAGTCAAAGAAAAGAGTAGTCTCACTGCCTAGGCTCACTACCCAAAGAAGGTTATGTCCACCTCTAGCACTCATTGTTCACAATACAAGTGTATATAGATGAAATACATAATCCTTGTGAACTATCTAATAGAAATTGTCTTTTCTTGATCAGTTCCAATGAAGTATAAACTATCCTCTTCCCTATATCTAGCAGATACTAGCTCGCAGCTTCCACAATCCTCTTTTACATTCCATCCATTTCTATGTTTTTAAAAAGAAAAGATCTTACATATATAGCTTATTACAATGAATAATCAGGTTGGACAATTAGGCTTTCCTAATATACAAATAATTACATAACCCCTTGCTAAGATACACACAGTATCTAGAACAAGTGTACAACAATTATAATTCAATAATCAAGGTCCAACATCTGTAATCCATGCTTGCTATCCATAATACACATTACACTTCTGAAGTCAGCTCCAATTAGGTCTCTTCTAGAATATACATCACAAATGATGTCATAACACTTCCCATGCCTTGCTAATATCAATGAACATTCCTTAATATGTTATCTGGTATACCTTAAGCTTGCATATACTAAAGCCACATTTCTTGTAATATATACTCAAAAAATAGAGACTTTCTCTATCAGATTTCATTGTTATGGTCTAGAAACCAGTCTTCACCAAATCTGTTGTTAATCAACCAATATGCAATATTACAGCATGCGATCTTAGATATAAGATCACAACACTTTCCTATACATAAAACTATGTTCGCTCATTCTGAATCATCTGTACAGTATTTGTACACTGTAATAACCAGTGTGTTCTTTTCATAGAAACATATGTTGACATCAGTGACAAAACATGAATGACAACAGTATTGATTCCAACAAAACTCAATAAGATAATGCAGTGATTAAACATATTAAATGCATCAGCAATATCCAATAATCTCCCCCTTTGGAATTTATAGAAACATATGGGAAAATCCTTCAACCCAAATATATCAGATCAAAAATACTCTCTGAATACAATGTTCTCAAAACAATGAACTCTTCTCCATAGTAATTCTCCCCATACAATAGGTATTTTCTCATAGTATCTTTCCCCCTTTGAAAACAATGGAAAAGGGTGTCATAAGTTATCAACTATCTTCTGTTTAGATTTTATCAACGGGGTGTTGAATCACCCAAATGTAATTTTTAAGTTTCTAATGATCACTCCCCCTAAGGATTAGATCCATACATCAAGTCTAGAAAATGATAGAACTTTGAATACCTCTGGACTGATGCATCACTGCATCATTTAATTCTCACTAGGAGGGGCTTGTACCCCAAGCATACCTCTGAGATACTCAAAGGCATCTTTTGGAAATGTTTTCGTAAAGATGTATGTCATCTATTCATTTATGCTAATGTATTCCAACCATATTTCTTTCTTTGCCACCTTGTCACTCAAAAAGTGATACTTAATAGAAATATGCTTAGTTTTAGAATGCATCACATGATTATTTGACATATTCACTGTACTGGTGTTATCACAATGGATAACCATGGGTTCAACAAAATTTATTCCAATATCTTTCAGCATTTGTTTCATCCAGATGATTTGAGTACTATTAATAGCAGTAGCAACATACTTAGATTCAACAATAGATTGAGCTATACAATCTTTCTTTTTACTTAACTATGAAACCAACCTCTTCCCAAGAAAAAATGCACCTCAACTAGGACTCTTCTTGTCGTCAATTTTCCCTGCCCAATTGACATCAGTATAAGAATTTAGTTCAAATTCATCATTTTTTTCATACCATAAGCCATATTCCATTGTTCCTTTTAGGTATCTAAATATCCTTTTTACAACAGTCATGTGTGTCTCTTTAGAATCTGCTTGATATCTAGCCACAATTCCAATAGCATTAGCAATATCTGGTCTGGAGTGAGTTAGATATTGTAATCCTCCAATCATTGATCTATACTTAGTCTAAAAAACACTCTTGGTCTCATCAGTATTTTTAGTTTATGGCTAGTCACCATGGGTGTACCAACGGGTTTATAGTCTTATATATTCCAAACTTTTTCAACATTTATTTAAGATACTTACTTTGAGAAATAAAAATTCATTCTTGCTCTGATTTATTTGCAGTCCAAGAAATAATTTCATCTCACCAATCATGGACATCTGAAATTCATTCTCTATTTATTTAGAAAACTTCTTACACATCTCATCATTACCTCCAAAAATAATATTATCAACAAAAAATTCTATTATCAAAATTCCATCTTGATTAGTTCTTAAGTACAAGTTACTGTCAGCATTACCTTTTCTAAATCCAAGGTGAAGTAAGTACTTATCTAACCTTGCATACCAAGCCCTTAGTTCTCACTTTAGTCCATACAGTGTCTTCTTAAAATTGTAAACCATGTCTTGATCTTCTTTAAAGGAAATCCACCAAGTTGTTCTATGTATACTTCTTCAAGATCCCCATTTAAAAATGTAGATTTTACATCCATCTAATATACCTTGAAGTCTTTATGTATAGTATGGGCTAGAAATAGTCTCACGGCTTCCAAATGTCTCTTCAAAATCTATGCATTCTTGTTGTGAATAGCCTTTGCATACCAATATTTCTTTATTTCTTACAACAATTCCTTCTTCATTCATTTTTTTTCTAAAAACCCACTTAGTTGCTATTACATTTTTGTCTTTAGGTCTAGGAACTAATTCCCAAGTGTTATTTTTCTTTATCTAATCTAACTCTTCCTACATAGCTTTGATCCAAGATTCATCTCTACAAGCTTCATCAGTAGTATTTGGTTCAACTTAAGAAATCAAACAAATTTCTTCCCTTGTCTTTGATCTAGTCATTATTCCTTGACTTGCATTACCAATAATTTGATTTTCAGGATGATTTTTCTTAACATACCTCAAAGTCTTAGGAATCTCAATAACTTCATTTGTGTAATCATCACAATTCTCATTTTCACAATCAGTATCAACATGTTCTTATTCTTCCATAGTATTAGCCTCCTTGATCTTTTTATTCTGATTACAATCATGCATTCTCTCTTGTATCTGAAACTTTTCATCTATCTTCACATTATTACTTTCAATCATGTTTCTCAATCTCAGGTTAAAACATTTGTAATCCTTTCTTTTAGTAGAATAACCAAGAAAAATTCCTTCATCACTTCTAGCATCGAATTTTCCTATTTCATCATCTCTTTTGATATTGCATTTTCTTCCAAATATTATAAAACATTTTACAGTAGGAGTATGATTAAACTACAATTCATAAGGATTCTTCTTTATACCTTCTCTAATTTGAATTATGTTCAATGTGTATACTATTGTCCCAATAGCTTCCCTGTGTGAAAATTGTACCTGATTTGTAGACACAACACTTTAGTAAAATATTATAGGTTAGCTATAATCAAAATCATGCAAAATTGAAATCTAATTTAACCAAGCAATTTACTGCCTTCTAGTAGGTGCAAGATTAATGTTCTTAGATTTCTATCGAGATCAGTGACCTAGACGACACCTAAATGAAAGATTTGAATGCAAAACTGATATGAAATATGAATGCAATTAATCTATTTTTTTTATATTTTCTATGCAATAATATGATGAAAAACTTATATGAATCTATGCTAATATGGAAATTGATATACAATGCTAATCTAGAAATGATATGATATGAGAATGAAAATTCTAACAATAATATGAAAGCTATGAATTTGAAATTGATCTCACAAAGGTGTCGATTCGCAAGAGCTTTGATTTTCCCAATTCTAATTCTCCAACGCAATTGTGCAAATTTTTGGATGAATTATGAAGAGCTGAGCCTTGGTTTTATAGAAATCTAGGGCTTTGGAGGTGCATGGAAAAAAATCATAAATCACTCAAATAACTCAGCTTGATTTTTGAGTTATTTTTAAATAAAGATAATTAAGTCACAAAAATCATGCAAAAGCACAGTTCAACTCGAATTAGAAGTTTAGATCAACTTTAAAACTCAAAAAGATGTTGAGTTTCAAAAAGCTAACAACTTGCATTGATTTTCCAATTTGAGTTTAACTGGTCCTTGAATGTGCACATGGATAATTATGATTTAATAAATAAATAAAGTGATTTATTCTCAACTTAACTGCTTTTTGAAATAAAATAATTAATTTATGGGTTAATTAACTATTTTATCAAACTTTTATTAAAAACTATATTATTAAATAATGACAACCTGCTTTAATCAATTAAATAAGAATTTAATCAATTATTCATAGGATATTGGATTTATTGTCAAAATTAAATAATATAATTAATAATAGATAGAATTATATTTAATTACATAATTAAGTGGCAAGATATTACATCTAATTAATTAAATATGAAAATATTCAATTAATCAAACTTAGGATAAATGTGATTTATTGCCAAATAATATTAAATTAAAGATAATTAGAATAATTAGGAATATTGCTGGGAATATTCCCCGATGTAGAATTTAAGATAATGAATTATGATTCGATGATGTTTAGATGTGCCTTAGATTAGGACTTTGATATTGATTTCATTTGAATTGTTGATATAGGAGATTAATGAACTTATAGCCCATTTTTGGGGTATTACATTTTGCCCCTCTTTGAATTACTATGCGAAGCGCAGTGGTTCAAAGATAGTCTGTGTATAATAAAGATATGAAACTGATGTTTGAAATTGATAATTGATATGAGACAGAAGCTGATTGATATTGATTTGATATGGAGATAATAGGTTCTGAATTACCAAAGATAATGTTCACTATAATAGCAAATGAACCTATGATTGCGAAAGAGTGTCAAAATGCCTGATTCCAAACCTTAGGATTGCTAAGAAGTGAGTGACCAGTTCTAGACTTGATTGTCTTAGCAGAACCATGATAGAGGTATCACATCCGAACCTTTCAATTGATGAAGAACCAAGGAAAGAACACTATGATCCGATGGTTGCAAAAACTGATACAGTTTACAAGATTAGGAGAATACCAGATTGATATGGATCTTGATGAATTTAATATGCCCCAAGTGATGATAGATTTTCCCCAAGCGATGAGGTCTTTTTGGATGAATCAGCAACTAGACATGGTTGTTGTCTTGATTACTGAGGAAAGATTGATAGATTTTGATTTACAAACTTTGAATGATGTGCAATACCATGCCTCCTTCGGGATTAAAATTGAAATCTGACAAGAAAAGTCAGTGTTGAATGGTTTAGAAGCATGTAAATTGATTTGAGAAGTGGTTAAACATGTCTGAGAATGTATTTTGCATCGTTTAGAGGTCTAGATGACCAAGTTTGACTAGGTTAAACCATGAGTTGACCATAGTTGACCAAGTTGAAATTTTGATAATTTGATGTAAGATAATCAGTTAAGTTGAATACTGGATTTCTGTGATGATCAAAGGATGATTATGCAAGTAGTAGACAATATGAATGATCTTAGATTTTGATTTTGATCCCGAAAAAGGATTCTACTTGCTTTTTCATTGGAGGAACCTTTGTGTGGGATTCAGCTCTTGTTAGATTTGAAGATGTGAGTGGAGAATTGTTTAAGCTTTGAAGTTCGTTTAGCCATTGTGAGATCATGCAAACATGCAAAATGCAAAGAGACATTCAAAATGAAATGCAACCTAAGACCTAGGACCTAGTCACTGATCATATGTCAATTTGTTATCATCATTGAACTTTTAGGTAACCAGATAAATCAATACAATGCCCACTAGCTATGAAACCATAGACATATGAATATTGATTTGTATGCGCAAGAGTCAATACAACACCCACTGGCTAGGCAACCATGGACATATGAATATTGATTTTGTTTTCGGAATGTCAGATTAGATATAAGCACCAAGGCACAAACACCAAGATGACCTAAATATCATGTCCATTTTGATATAGCAATTTGTATAAGCATCAAAATATAAATGTCGTGATGACCTAAATATGCCTTGCATGACAAACACATCAAACAGTTAAGAGATTATTCTAAATCCAATGTGAATTACCCTTAGTGACCCTTTATTATTCACAACCTTAGGTAAGATTGTGTTTCACAGTAGGAGAAAGAACTCACTCAAAAAGAAAATAGTTAGATCAAAATTCCTTGAATTTTTTGGGTATCAATGGTTGAGGTACGCATGGCCATCCAATTTGAGATAGAGGCTCTTATAGTCGGACACCATTTCAATCCAGAATTTCCAAAGTTGTTAGATTTTCACATACAAGTAGAAGATAAAGAAAAGATTATGCCCCTAGTCATCACTCTCTAAATCCTATAAAGGACATCATCGAAGGGACACAATATGAAAAAATCTCAATGTGAATCAGTAAGCATACAAGGAGATAAAAGCATGAAAAGCACAAATTGTTTTCAGTTTGTGTTTGATTGTTGTTGTAGATGCAAAATCCTTTCTGGAGACAAGACAGACTTGACTGACTCAAATGGAGCTTCAAAAAGACTCTAACTGGATATGATACATCTAAGATATACTGGAGACCATAGGATATGACATTGATTGCCCCCAAGTTTGAACATTGATAGGATACAGACACTTGAGCAGATTGGTGGACAAACTGACTTATTAAAAATTGAAAATGCAAAAACAAACCGGGAGATATGTATAAACTAAAGCAAGACTAAAAGTTGGGAAAGACCAAGATTGCACTGATAGATGGAGCATTTTGAAACAAGTGGCGCATGTTTGCCAGGTTTTCACCATCTTGGCAGAGATTCTATTTTTTCTACCAAGGCACTTGTTTCCAGGTTTTCACCAAGGCACTTCTTTTTTTTTCTCATTTTTTTGTATTTTTCATTTTTTAATTTTTTTGAACTTTTTATATTTTTTGATTTTTTTTGTGAATCATCAACGTGCCTATTGCTAGGTTTTCACCAAGATGTTCATTTTTCAGGACTTTTTCTAATTTTTATTATTTTTTTCAGGACATTTTACCATAGACTGAATGCTTTAGGCGTAGAATTTCTTTAGATGGAGAACGTTGATTGGTTCTCAAAGTTGTTCTCCTTCAGTCGTTGAGAGTTGATAGGCACCAGAGCCAAAAGTAGCAGTGATGACAAAGGGACCCAGCTAGTTGGGTTTGAACTTCCCCTTGCATTCTCGATGGGATTGATTTTTAGGATTTTCTCTCAAGACTAGATCGCCAACCTAAAATTCTCTATGTCTGACTTTCTTGTTGTAGCCTCTAGACATTATCTTCTGATATACTTTGAGATGATCATACACTACTTGTCTGCACTCATCTAGTAGTTCCAGTTCTTGTAACCTAGACACTCTGTAGTCATCATCAGTGACAAGTCCATGCATTTTGATTCTGAGTGATGGGATTTCAACCTCAATAGGTAGTACCGCCTCAGACCCATAAACTAAAGTGAAAGGTGTAGCCCCTGTGGGCATTCTGATACTTGATTTGATACTTGTTCTGATACTTGTTCTGATACTAGTTCTGATACTTGGTATACCTAATAGCATATTTTTCCATTGCAAACTCCCAAATAAGATCATATCATGCAGTCCCAATGTCTAGCAAGGTGGAGGACAAGAGGGATTAGCAAGCTAGTGGAAGAGATGGAAGACAAGAGAATGAAGGGAAGAAATCCTCAAGGGAAAACTCCTCAAGAGTATCCAAGCTAGGGAAAAATTGTCATGTAAAGCACATTTGGACAAGCAATGAAAGGCTAGCATAGGATAAGTCACAAAATCATAATGCAAGAGCAGGAAAGGATGCAATCCAAAGGAGTAGACATGTCAAGAGGTGTCAAAGCATCGTGTTTTACTCTTTCTCTTTTCTTTTTTCTTTATTAGATCAAGATCAAAGGGGAAATGATAGCGAAAAACTAAAATGAATGGAGGAAAATAAATATGAAGGCTAAATAGGAAGGGAATGAAAACAAGATCATCATAAGACAAATCACAAAATAGCCAAATGTTCATGTATAGATCAACATTGTCAAGATCAAAGAGAGAAGATGGAATGGATGAAATATGTAGAAGAACTACGCATGACGTCTGATTGCCAGGTTTTCATCATGGTACTTATCCAAGGTGCCACAAGGGAGTGGTTTTCACCATAAGATGAATTTATTTCTCTTTACTTTTTCTACCAAGGTGCTTGTTTCCAAGTTTTCACCAAGGCACATTTTCAATTTTATTTTATTTTTCATTTCTCTTTTAGAAGAAGAAGGCAAGCTTTTTAGATAATGCTCCTTGAAAGGATAAACCATGATATGCCAAGGATTCAAAATGATATGCTCAAAGATGCTGATATGGAAAGGAAGATGGAAGAGGAAAATGGAGGATAAGGTTTTATGTAAAGCAAGTGAGGTTGGAAGATAGGTGGAATAGGCAAATGAGAAAAAAAGATAGAAGGTAGAAGGATAATGAATGGAAGGATTGTGAAAGGGTAGGTGGAAAGGAAGGAAAGATCAATGTCAACACACACCTTGAAGGGTGGTGAGAGGATGGAGGAAATGTGAATGAAGGAATATGTGAAGGAATATGGTGAATGGATAGCAGAGGTTGTGGTTCAGGTGCATGGAATGGAAGAATATTTTTGGAGGGAAATGAAGTGGAAGCCTTTGGAAGCTTGAATGTCAATTTCACTTTTTTCTCAACACCAGATTCTTTCAAGAGAGACTTTGGAATCCATATAGCCATAGACTTTTCATTTATTTTTGGTAATTTGGAGAGAATGTCTCTAATGATGGATTTTGGAACCCATACTTGTCTTGTAGTTTTCTTCTTAGATATCTCTTTTGACTTTATGTTTCCATGTCTATTAGAGGAGACATGGTGATCTTTTTTTGATGGATTCTTGTATTGCTTCTTTTTCTTGTATTGAACATTCAAGTTACTTCCAAAAGACTTGGGACTTGTAGAAGAAGAAGTAGGATATGACTGGTTTAAATGGGTGGGTGGATGGAAAGGATTCAAGGGTATGCATCTATGTTGATCTTGAGGAAAGATTGGAGATGGAGGGATGTAAGGACCCAAGATGGATGGTGAATTAGGAGAGTTAGGAGGGGAAAGTGAAGGGACATAAGGACCCAAGATGGAAGGAAGACGTGAAGCCCTTAGTAGTGGTGGAAGAGGTCCAAGGATGGAAGTGGAAGATGCAAAAGGATAATCAATAAGTTCATCAACATCTATATGACAACCAAGGATATCAGCATCTTTAGAGTGAGCATTAGAATTTTCAATAGAATCATGGACATCTTGAATATGAGCACCTTCTTTGATAGGATTGTTCAAAGCTTGCAAAGACTTAGGAAGAGTAGAAAGTGGAAGCGAACATGGAGTGGTAGAATAAGAAGATGGAAGACTTTGATCTTGACAAGGATCTTTGGATAGCATAAGCACATAATTTTTCTCTTGATTTTCAATAGGCTTAACATTGGAAGGAACAACACCATTTTTATCAACCTTAATGGAAGTATCATCTTTAGAAAGTGCAAGTGTAGTAAGGTTATTTTGATTGTCAATAAGCTCAACGGTGTAAGTAGTAGCTTGATCTTGCTTAGGAGAATACTTAAGACATGGTGGAATGCATGAAAAAGGGTGTGCAGGATCAAAAGAACCCTGAGGTGGATAAGAGACATCATGAAAAAGAGTGGATGACATGGAGGGTTCTTGATCTTGATCTTTCTTTATGTTCTTTTCTTCATCATTTTTAGAGTCCTCTTGACATGGAGCCACTTCTAAGGACAATGAAGTATGTTGGGACTGTACGGATGACTTTGGAAGAGATGGTAGAGGACTAGCTGAAGTAGGGATTATAGCATATGAAGGCTTAGGCTCTTAAGGTTTATCATTATTGAAAGTATTTGCAGCCAAGTGAAGGTTAGCTTGAGTTTCTTTAAGAGGTAGCCCTGGAGGATAACTATAGGGAACCGCATGAAAAGTATCAGGGCTTGTGTTGGATGAAAGTTCTGTGAAAGATTTGAAAGACTCGGAAGCTTTAGGAAATATATGGGTATTGGAGGAAGTAGGGGATGGAAGGGAATCATCACAAGACAAAGGTCTAGCATTAACATGATCTTGCTTGAGAAGATAATCTTTATTTTCAGTAGGAGAGTCCTTAGGAGAAGGATTCTTATAATATTAACATTTCAAGTTAGCACGATGCATTTTATAGTCCTCTACAGTAGTAGATGGATCATAATCAAGGTATTGTCCACAAAAGCCATCAAATTCTATTTCAAAATTAGAATCATATGGATCACCATCATGATCTATCCAATGTGACAGCCCATTTGTAGTAAGTAGGAACACAGGACAAGGACTCTTAGGAACAGAGGTGTCATAGGTATCATTACATTGTCTATCATCATAGTCATCATAGTCTCCAAAGCTGGATGTGTCACTCTCCGTGGAAGAGGTATCATAAGGGTTATCACATTGCTCAAATTCTTTCTAGGGGCATGGTGACATGTACAAATCTTTATCAAATGGAAAAGAGTATAGAGCTTCCATGGAGAACTCTTTAGGTTCTTTTTCTTTCTCAAGTTTGTCAAGTTGGACTTGCATAGCTTACAGCTGCTTCATCATAGTGGTGATTAGAGCTTCTTCCTCTTATGTATTGATTCTTTGAGACATGTGTACTAATTTTCAATGGCTACTACTCTGTTCTTGACACAATGATTTGTTCGATAGATTCTAAAATTAGGCTGAAAAAGATAAATATCTGGCAATTTTGACAATTTTTTTGACAACTTTAAAAAAAAATTCCCAAATGACACTCTGCAAACTCGTATGATAGTGGGTATGCTATGAAATGACAGTTGCAAAACTCGTACGATAGTTGCAAGATTTTGACTTTGAGAATTTGTTGGCATGGAAACTCATACAACACTGGGTACTCAATCATACAATAGATGGGTTGTAATGAAATGACAGTTGAAAATCTCATACGATAGTTGCAAGATTTTGAATTTCAGAATTTGCTAGCATGGAAACTCGTACGACACTGGGTACTCAATCATACAACAGATGGGTTGTAATGAAATGACACATGGAAAAACTCGTATGAATTTTGACTTCCTGAAATGATTTTTGACTCTAGAAAGGATTTTACGTCAATTTTTGCAAAATTTTGAGTTTTCAGATTCAGATTGTTTCCAAATTTTAATGTCTAGATTTGAGGATTGTAACAAATTTGTCCATTTTCAATAACCAGATAGATAAACAAGCATGCAAAATAGCAAGCACGTGATTTCAAGCATGTCTGAAAACAATGAACAAGGGCAAAAGCAACCTTGCACATGAACAATCAAGTGACTTATTTGTTCTAATCCTCAGAAGCGGTAATTGTGTATGTTCCAAAAATGTTTTGCAATAACACACATATACCCTATAAAATGAAAATTTGGCCTCGCTAGGGTTTCTAGTAATGGTTTGACTCTACAACTTTTATGATCCAAAGGGGTGAAGTCCAATCCCGGCACACCAGGGTTTTGACACAGTCTGAGAACTTAATCTTCAGGAGCTACTAGGGAGATCTGAAAACCCAACAATGAACCATAGCCATGGAGATTTCTTCCACAAGGACATTTATATAGCGGCTGTCACTACCACTGCAAAAATGGCTATTACTGCTTGAGGTTCCATCAACGCAGTTTACCCTGTGAAGGGATTTTCCGCTACGGTTAACCCTCTCTAAAGGTGACTCACAATAGTATACCACAATGGGACTTGGCTCTAGATCCAAGGTTTTGATGCCTCTTCACTTTTAACCCAAACAAAGCAAGCAAATTAATCTGACACGCTAAGACAAAGTTTTGCTTCACCAAGGTCTATGATGTCAACTCCATGTGATCTATCAACCTCTCCAGGGAGAGAATGTATCAATCAATAAGAGAAGGTGCACTAACCAATTTTGATTCACCAAAGCTCGTGATGTCTACCCCACGTGATCTATCAACCTCTCCTGCGAGAGAATGTATCGATCAATAAGAGAAGATGCACTAACCGAGTTGAATGTGAAACGCACTAAGTATCCTCCCTACCTACAAGGATTTTTTCATCAAGAAGGATTTCACTGGGAATCCAATCTCTCAAGAATCATGAATAGTGTTCATAGGGCCTAATTACTATGTGAGCACAGATGTATGTTTCCAAAAGCAAATCTACCAAAAGTACCCAAAAAAGCAGAAAGAGGAACACTTAACACTTAAAGTGAATATGAGATGAGTCCACAAGGTGGAACACTTAACACCTCACACAAGCTAAAAATGATTCCCCAACTTAGAAAACAAGTGAGTTCTAAAAAGCACAAAAGGGTTGCCTGGTGGAACAATTAACGCTTCTCTCCTGTAGACCCCTCCCCTTTATGGTGCTGAGATTGCAACCACGGGGCAGAATGAGGGTTCGGTGGATTTACCAAGTCCAATAACCCAAGATAGAAATCTAGATCAATCAAAAGTATCTAAGACTACTAAATAAATACCTAAGGTGTCACAACCTAGTATCAATTATGCAAGTGTGTAGAAATAGACAAAAGCATGAAAAGATGCACACAAGCCAGACACATAAGAGATTTATTTTAAGTCCAAATTGAAATATTATTAGATGAAGGAGAATACCTAGGATCCTCACAATGTGATTAGTAGATTTTACTTGATTTTTAGCAATTCTTGTTGAGCTTTTCCATGCAAGCAAGTGACAAACTCTCCAACAAGCAAACAAGTAAACAAGATATGCAAAATATATTCAACTTATGAAAACCATAGGGTTAGCTCTAAAAATCAATTATTATCAGCAATAATAACCAGAAATTAACCCAAATGACAACTCATACCATTCATTGAACCATGTAAAAAAAATAAGTGCATACCCATCACAAAACTTTATTTTTTTTGCTGCATTTGACCTAGTCAACAAGATCTGATTTTTCTTTAATGATTTTGGCCACAAAAATAGAAATTCAAAACAAAGAACCCTACTAAAAAATAGAGAGATTTCCAAAAATGTAAAAATTTTAAAAAAATCTATTCATTTGTGCCCTAGAGACCTATTTTATCAAAACAGACCAATTTTTGTAAATTGACTATTTGAGCTATTATATTTCATCCAAATTTAAAATACAAAGAATGGACCCCCTCTATAATTTAAAGATCTTTTTGAAAATATAAAAATTTCCAAAAAATATGCTGATTTGTGTTAGATATTAATTTTTTCCAGAATTTCAAGAAAAAATTATTAAAAATTCAAAACATCTCAAAAAATTCTAAATTTTTTACTATAGCTTCTTTGATATATGCCCAACTTGAAAAGAAAATTTTAGAGCAAAAATCCAAGCCGTTTGAGAGATAAAATTAAATCTTTGAAACTTTAGGGCTTTAGCTCCCCAAAAAAAATCAAAACTAGCATGTAAAGGTGGGTTGCCCCATGGTGGGCACCAGAAATGTGTGTGTGAAAATTGTACCTAATTTGTAGACACAACACTTTAGTAAAACATTATAGGTTAGCTATAATCAAAATCATGCAAAATTGAAATCTAATTTAACCAAGCGATTTACTACCTTCTAGTAGGTGCAAGATTAATGTTCTCAGATTGCTATCGAGATCAGTGACCTAGATGAAACCTGAATGAAGGATTTGAATGCAAAACTGATATGAAATATGAATGCAATTAATCTATTTTTTTTATATTTTCTATGCAATAATATGATGAAAAACTTATATGAATCTATGCTAATATGGAAATTGATATGCAATGCTAATCTAGAAATGATATGATATGAGAATGAAAATTCTAACAATACTATGAAAGCTATAAATTTGAAATTGATCTCACAAAGGTGTCGATTCACAAGAGCTTTGATTTTCCCAATTCCAATTCTCCAACGTGATTGTGCAAATTTGTGGATGAATTATGAAGAGTTGAGCCTTGGTTTTATAGAAATCTAGGGCTTTAGAGGTGCATGGAAAAAAACCATAAATCACTCAAATAACTCAGCTTGATTTTTGAGTTACTTTTAAATAAAGATAATTAAGTCACAAAAATCATGCAAAAGCACAGTTCAACTCGAATTAGAAGTTTAGATCAACTTTAAAACTCAAAAAGATGTTGAGTTTGAAAAAGCTAACAACTTGCATTGATTTTCCAATTTGAGTTTAACTGGTCCTTGAATGTGCACATGGATAATTATGATTTAATAAATAAATAAAGTGATTTATTCTCAACTTAACTGCTTTTTGAAATAAAATAATTAATTTATGGGTTAATTAACTATTTTATCAAACTTTTATTAAAAACTATATTATTAAATAATGACAACCTGCTTTAATCAATTAAATAAGAATTTAATCAATTATTCATAGGATATTGAATTTATTGTCAAAATTAAATAATATAATTAATAATAGATAGAATTATATTTGATTACACAATTAAGTGGCAAGATATTAAATCTAATTAATTAAATATGAAAATATTCAATTAATCAAACTTAGGATAAATGTGATTTATTGCCAAATAATTATTAAATTAAAGATAATTAAGATAATTAGGAATATTGTTAGGAATATTCCTAGATGCAGAATTTAAGATAATCAATTATGATTCGATGTGCCTTAGATTAGGACTTTGATGTCGATTTCGTTCGAATTGTTGATATAGGAGATTAATGAACTTATAGCCTATTTTTGGGGTATTACACAATGTACATGAGATATATTTCCTTCTAGCAACATTGTCCTAGTAGCATCCAATAGTGTTTTATTTCTTCACTCTACTATCCCATTTTGTTGTGGAGTCCTAGGAGCATATGTCTATTTGTGTATTCCATGCTCTTCGTAATATGAATTAAATAGATTTGAAGTAAACTCTCCACCTCTATCTGGTCTCAAATATTTTATCTTTAAGCCTGGTTCATTTTCTACTTTTGCTTTGAATAACTTGAATTTGTCAAATGCTTCTCATTTCTCTTTCAAGTAATTAATCCACATCATTCTAGAAAATTCATCAACAAAAAGTATAAAGTACCTTTCACCATAGTATGATCTTGTCCTTGTAGGTCCACATAGGTCTGTATGTATCAGATCCAACTTTCCTTTTTCTATTTATGATTTACTTTTATAACTTCTTCTAGTCTTCTTTCTCATAACACACTCTCTACACATAGTGTTAGATGGTTTTACAATTTTAGGTAGGTCTCTCACTGCATTAGTCAAGATTTCCTTCACAATATATTATCAAAATTAATATGACAAAACCCTATGTGCAATAACCAACTATCATCTATCTTTGCAACAAAATACAAAGCTTCAGATGTATTTAACTCAAATACATTACCTCTAGATTTAGTACCAATTCCAATCAAATTTCTTGTCTTACTTCTGATTAAACATTTCCCATCAGTGAATTTCAATTGATACCATTTTTCCATTAGTTTTCCAACACTCAACAAGTTTTTCTTAAGTCCATCAATAAGTAGTACATTGTCAGTATTAGTCTTTCCATCCAAAGAGATAAATCCTGCTCCTATGATAAGCTTAGGAACATTGTCTCTGAATCTTACAACATCACCATCATACTTATTTAGTTTAACAAACTTGGTTTTATCTCCAGTCATATGATGTGAGCAACCATTGTCTATAACACATTCAGATTTCTTATCAACATGTGATACCAAAGATTTTTCCTCATGTAATGGTTTTTCATCTTTGACAAAAATAAATCCAATCTCCTCATCATCAAAATCATCATCAAAAATAACTTCACTAGCATAATAACATTCCTTTTCTTTTGAATACTTCGGTTTGAAAAACTTAGGTTTGTGTTCAGGAACTCTTATAGGACATCTAGATGCAAAGTGACCTATCTTATTGCATGAAAAAAATTTCAAAGGTAACTTTCCTTCAAATTTAACCTTACCTCTCTTTTCTCTTCTAGTGATCAGGACAACAAGTTCATCTGGCTTTCTTTCTTCTTCTTGTATGTGTTCTCATTGATCAGTATACTCACCAAGCTTTTCTTCTATATCATCACTGTCAGTGCTCGCAGTTCTAGATAATGTCTTTTTGTGTGTAGATGCCTTAAATGTTGTTTCAACTTTAGGTAAAGAATCTCCCATCTCTTCAGCTTCAAAGGTAGTTAGCTTTGCAATTGACATCTCTCTGCTATATTTTGCATTCAAAGGTATAATCTCTTCTATAGCCTAAACTTTTGTCTTGTAAATAGGTGTTAATGATTTGAGGATCTTTGCAGTGACTTCATTTCTCTTCATAAGTGCCTCCAGAATTTTTGATTCCAATCACAACCTCTATAACTCTCTATACATAAGCCCTAATGTTTTCATCATTTTTCATTTTTAACTTCTCCATCCTTATTTTCCAATTTTTTAACTTTGATTGCTTAGTAAACTTGTCTCCTTCATAAAAAATTTTAATCTTGCCCAAATTTTGTGTGTTGAATCCAAATCTTTCACCTTAGTAAATTTTTCTTCAGAGAGTGCACTGATTAGTACTTCCCTTATGACCATGTTATATGAAAATATCTTCTTTTCTTTGTTAGTAGCTTTATCTAATTCATCCTCATTCTTCATGGTTACCTCATTCTTTGTGATCATCCAGTAGTCGATACCTAAATATAGAAAATGTGTTCATGCCTTTTTCTTCCAACTGTCAAAGTTTTTAGGATCACATTTTGGACTATCCTTCCTATAGAATGTCATCTCCAAGATCACCTTAAGTGGTTAAACTTTATCTCTAAGGACAAGTAGCTCTAATACCAATTGTTAGGAATAACAATCCACCAATACAACTGAGAGGGGGGGTGAATCAATTGTATGACAGAATATTAAAGTTTAAACTTTAAGTAGTAGCAACACTAAATAAAATGATAACACAGTAAATGCCAGCACAATAACACAATATTTTGTTGTCGAGGAAACCCTATTAAAGGTAAAACCCCAATGGGAATTGGCACCCACAAATGATGTACTAAGAGTATAGTATCCCTATTAAAAGATCTAGCCATGTTAGGAACTTATTAAAACATTACAGTACATAGTCCTTGTTAAAGGATAGACCCCATTAGGAGTCAAAGAAAAGAGTAGGCTCATTGCCTAGGCTCACTTCCCAAATAAGGTTATGTCCACCTCCAGAACTCAGTGTTCGCAATAGAAGTGTAAATAGAGGAAATACATAATCCTTTTGAACTGTCTGACATCAACTATCTTTTCTTGATTAGTTCCAATGAAGTATAAACTATCCTCTACCCTATATCCAGTAGATACCAGCTCCTAGCTTCCACAATCCTCTTTTACATTCCATCCATATCTATGTTTTTTAAAAGAAAATATCTTACATATATACCATATTATAATGAATGATTAGGTCATCCAATTAGGCTTTCCTAATATATAAATAATTACATAACCCCTTGCTAAAATACACACGGTATCTAGAACAAGTGTACAACAATTATAATTCAATAATCAAGGTCCAACATTCGTAATCCATGCTTTTCCATAATACAAGCTACACTTTTGAAGTCAGCTCCAAATAGGTCTCTTCCAAAACATATGTCACAGATGATGTCATCACACTTCCCATTACTTTCTAATATCAACAAACATTCCTTAATATGTTATTTGACATACCTTAAGCTCGCATATATTGAATCCACATTGCTTGTAAGATATACTCAGAACATAGAGACTTTCTTTGCTAGATTTCACTATCATAGTCCAGAAACCAGTCTTCACCAAATCTATTGTTACTCAACCAATATGCAATATTACATCATGTGATCTTTGATATAAGATCACAAAACTTCCCTATACACAAAACTATGTTCTCTCATTCTGAATCATCCGTACAGTATTTGTACACTATAATAACTAGTTTTTTCTATTTGTAGAAACATATGTTGACGTCAGTGACTAAATACGAATGACAAAAGTATTGATTCCAACAACACTCAATAAGATAATGTAGTGATTAAACATATTAAATGCATCAGCAATATCCAACACATTCAACTAAAGAAGTTTGATGGTTGTGTTGTAATATTTGGTGATAACACTCCTAGAATGATTGTTGGTAAAGGATCAATTACTTTAGATGGAAAGACTAACACTCATGATGTACTATTTTTGGATGGCTTAAAACATAATTTATTGAGTGTTGGAAATATTTTGGATAAGGGATACTATTTGGAATTCAAGGATGGTAATTTCTCTATTAGAGGAACTAATGAAGAATTGATCGTATCTAGTACTAAGACTAGAGGTAATATTTTTCAGTTGAACTCTACTGAGGTTAGTTTTTTTGTTTCAAAAATTGATGGCAGTTGGTTATCGCATAGAAGTTTTTATCATATCAACTTTGATAACATGGTTAAGGTATCTAACGACAATGCTATCAGAGATATACCTAAGATTGTAAAGCCTACTAACACTACATGTAGAGAGTGTGTTTTGGAAAAGAAGACAAGAAGTAGTTTTGCAAGAAAAGGATACTCAACAAATGGAAAGTTGGAGCTGATTCATACAAATCTATGTGGACCTATTCAGACTAGGTCATACTTCAGAGATAGGTACTTTATCATATTCACTGATGATTACTCTAGAATGATGTGGGTTAGATTTTTTAGAAAAAAATCAAAAGCATTTGATTTAAATTTTATAAGGAAAAAGTTGAGAATGAGATAGTCTTCAAGATAAAGTGTTTGAGTTTAGACGAAGGTGGAGAATTCACTGCACATGAGTTTAATACATTTTGTGAAAATCATGGTATTATGAGGTGGACTTCAGCACCTAGGGCACCATAGCAAAATGGAGTTGTTGAAAGAAGAAACATAATAGTTCTTGATGCTACAAGAACCATGTTAATAGAAGGAAAGGTTCCTTACATGCATTGGAGAGAAGCATTCAATACAGCAGTATAGACAATGAATAGAGTACAAATTAGAGAAGGTACTTGCAAGACACCATTTGAGCTATGGTATGGTAAGACAACTACTATTAGTTATTTCATAATTTTTGGAAGTAAATGCTACATTAAGAGAGGTGAATGCATAGGGAAATTTGATGCTAGAAGTGATGAAGACATATTCCTTGGCTATTCTACTAGAAGTAAAGCCTATAGATGCTACAATTTGAGAACTAGGAAGCTTATTGAAAGTACTAATGTAAAAGTGGATGAAAAATCTCAAGCTAGATAAAAATGTTGTGGCTTTAACCCTTATGAGATCTCTCTTGAAAATATGAATAAAAATCAGGACAGTATGGAAACAACACAGAATGAGAATGAAAGGAATAAAGCATCTTAGGATGTTTTAGAAATTGACAATGGCATAAATGTGGAATCTAGGGGACAAACCACACCCAAATATGTTCTGAGAAACCATCCTAAGGATGAGATCATTGGTGATAGTAGAAAGGGAACCAGAAAAAGATTATAGAATAGAGAAGAGAGGTCAGAAACTAAAAATGCCATTTTCTTGTTCTCACAAGTAGAACCATAGTCCACAGATGAGGCATGCAGAGATGAATCATGGATCTAAGCCATGAAGGAAGAACTAGAGAAGATTCATAAGAACAACACATAAGAATTGGTTCCAAGGCCTAAAGACAAAAATGTGATTGGTACCAAGTGGGTATATTGGAACAAGATGAATGAAGAAGGAATTTTTGTTAGAAACAAAGCCAAATTGGTATGTAAAGAGTATTCACAACAAGAAGGAATTGATTTTGAAGACACTTTTGCACCTATTTCTAGGATTGAGTTAGTTAGATTATTCTTATCTTATGCTTCTTATAAGGATTTCACAGTATATCAGATGGATGTGAAATTAGATTTTCTTAATGGAGACTTAGAAGAGGAAGTATACATTGAGAAACCTGATGGATTTCCTTTATCAGGGAATGGAGACCTAGTTTGTAGATTGAAGAAGGCATTGTATGGATTGAAATAAGTACCAAGAGCTTTGTATGAAAGATTGGATAAGTATCTAATTTAGTTGGGATTCAAGAAAGGAAATGCTGACAGCAATTTATACCTAATAATTAATGAAGGAGGTATCTTGATTGTTGAAGGTTTTGTTGATGATATTATCTTTGGAGGAAATGATGAAATGAGGAAAAAGTTTGCAGATGAGATGAAAAGTGACTTTGAAATGTCTATGATTGGGAAGATAAAATTCTTCCTTGGATTACAGATCAGCCAAAGTAAAGAAGGGATATTTATATCTCAGACCAAATACCTTAAAGAACTATTGAAAATTTTTGGCATGGATAATAGTAAACCTATTGGAACCCCCATGGTAACTAGGACTAAGTTATCTTTGGAAGATGAAGAAAATAATGTACCTTAGACAAGGTATAGGTCAATGATTGGAGTTCTTGAGTATCTAACACATACTAGACCTGATATTACTAATGTTGTTGGAATTGTTGCAATATTTCAAGGAGATCCTAAAGAATCTCATCTTATGGCAGTAAAAAGGATACTTAAATATCTAAAGGGAATAGTTGATTTTGGTCTATGGTATGATAGATCATAGGAATTTACATTTCATGCCTTCACTGATGTTGATTTGGTAGGGAATGTAGATGATAGAAAGTGTACTACTGAAGGACCATTCTTCCTTGGTAAAAGGTTGATTTCTAGGCTTAGAAATAAGAAGGACTTCATTTCTCATTCTACAATAGAATCAGAGTATATTTCAGTAGCAATCAATTGTACATAGATCATATGGATGAAGCGGATGTTGAAGGATATTAGAGTATGTTTTGAAGATTTAGTTACTATCCATTGTGATAATACTAGAATGGTAAATATGTCAAAGAACCATGTTATGCATTCTAAGACAAAACATATAGCAATAAAGTATCATTTATTGAGAGATAAGGTAGCAGAGAAAGAAGTGAAGTTAGAATATGTGAATACAAAGGAGAAAATTGTAGACATTTTTATAAAACCTCTACCGAAGGATACATTTCAGTATTTAAGAGGTATGCTAGGGGTTATGCCCCAGCCTACTCTTGAATAATTAATGTAGGAATTGCATTAGTCCAAAAATATCAAAGCACTATTTCATTATCTGGACTGAATTCTTAATGCTTCCCCTATGATGGAGTATATGTGTTTAAGTTGAGTTGCTGAGAACTCTTGGAGACATAATGATACCTTTGACATTGATGTCTATGGGGGAGATTATGGCTTATGAAAAATAGCATGAGAGAGTCATCCTTTGGAGGATTTGATGATTGATGAAGAGGATTTGAAAATATGTTGATACAAATGCAGTACATGCATGTTTGGTATTAATGGAACTTAGATGTTTTTCATCTATGTTGCCATCAATGCCAAAGGGGAGATTGTTAGAATGAATGTTGATGATATTCTTGTGGGGAGTATACTAGTAATATTGGATACATGTTATAGTGACTATATGTTGCATTCATGAAATAAAATTTCATTGATGTCAATGTATGTTATTGATTGGTAGTTTATTGGTGGTTTAGAAGCTTGTAGATAGGCTACAAAGAATTGTACAGACACAATACTAAGAATTATCACATGTGAACTTAGAGGAAGACTCTACATGATGTTTTGGATCACCATCCATGATTGCACATGCTTATGTTTTGAGTAGACAGAGTTATGATTAATTTATTGATAACTATTTCTCAAGAGATAGAAACTATGATTCTCACAAAGTTGATTGTAGAGCCTTGTCAATTTCACTCATGGTTGTTTGAGTTATGGTGTGTGAACATAATTTCATGTTGGAAACTATCTTGAGATCTTATTGTGATCATATGGAGTCATGATTGTATAGGTGCGTTAGATATAACGTGTATATTAGCAAAGACCTATTTGGGAGGCCAACTTGGAACATGTTTCAAGTAATGTGATATGTGAGCTCAATTTATGGATTTGAATGATAAATTGATGTAATAATTATGTTGTAAAATTGTAAGGGGTGTTGTGTCCATTTTCACATGGGCCCATTTGTATTTTGTAAATAGGATTTATCCTATGAAGGTCGACTTGAATATAATTGTTGTAACTTGTATATAAGGATTGAAATCTTTTAAAATAGGGTGTGGTTGCATATGCAAAATGCAGAGGTGAATGCAAGCTTAAGGCTACATTGGATATTGTTTGAAGAATAGTAGTTGTGCACTTTGGCACAAGGTGGATCTTTCTTGGCAATGGTTGAGTACTAGAAGCAATTTCCTAATAGAATCATTTTAGCTTTGAAGTTGTGAGATTTGGAGAACCTGAGAGTGTTAGCTTTAACTCTCAAATGTCTTGATCAGTTTGATGTATTGGGCACCCCTAACAGGGTAATTGCCTTTAACGGGGCTAGACTCCTATCAAGGTCGATTCCTTAATTGGGATCACATTCTAAAGGCTCCTAACAAGGTATGTCATTTGACTAGGACATCCCTACTATAATACCTAGCTCCTAATAAGGTTATTATACTCATAGTGCATATATTTGTCAGTACCATCCCCACTGAGGTTTCTTGATGTAGAGCACATAGTGATAAGAAGTAACAATGCCTTTATACTCACAAATCTTCACAACCTATCCTTAGTTAATGATCCACTCATCCAATCTTAGATTGGGATGGATGTCTATCAATTTAAGATGTCTAACTCTTTTCCAAGATTACTCACAATAGCAATTCCTGACTTCACTGAGTTATGGTCTTAGGGGCTCCTTCCCTATTTGAGACCAAATAATGGAACTCTTCACTAGTGGAGTTTCTTGTCCAATTTGATGATTGGAACACCTAACTTAGCAAAAAAATAGAGAGAATCAACCACCTTATTACTTCCCCAACTCCCACAACTCTCTAATCATGAATTCACCTACAAACCCTTGTAGTTCTTCCAAACTACTTCTCGGTGTACAAATTTTAACTCCCAAGGTGTCTAGACAAAATAACACCAGATTTGGATACCATTTTTTATTTTACAAAGTTCCCTATGACCAAAAACCCTGATCTTACTCCGACACCCCCTAACCACCACTAGGTACATAGGCCTAATTGGCTAGATTAGCCCTGGTTTACTCTAGTAATGACTATGGATGGGAACATAAGATGATTTCAAGCTTCTAGGAACTTCCAATATTATTTATTTACTCCAAATACACACTCCAACTATTCACTTCATCTAGCACCTCAGACTGCACACTCTTTCTTAAACAATCCTGACTAAACACATAGAGATGTTCAACCTAGGGCTCATTGCTAAACCTCATTGCCGACTAGTTCATGTGGATTTATTTTTGAATTGTACACATTATACATATAACTTTCATTCCACAAATAATTAGGGTTTTTCACTAGAGGAAATGCATGTTAGACCCCCATTTGTGAGATAGCCTAGTGAAATCCTCTTCCCTAACTGTCTCCACAAATTGGTGGATATCTTTGTCTACACAATGTTGGGTGTTCCCTTTGATATTCAACTTTTAGATTTATACTTTGATGGATAACTTTAATATAACTTTGACTCTATCACCACTCCAAAGTCTACAAGGAAGAGGACCAATTAACAAGGATCAACAATGAGACCCTCCTACACTTTGAGCCTTAATGCTCAGGTAGGTGTACCCTTGACTCACTTCTCCAAAGGAGTCTCAAAACAATATACAACTATGTCCTTTACTAACTGACTGAAAGATATTATCATTTAAATTTGGGTGTGTGTGGTTGAAAATAATGAAATGCTTCTGGAGAATGGACCAGTGCCTTAACCTAGGGCAAAGAGTCACCCAATTACATACATCAACTGAAGATCTTAAATCAAACACTCTTGGGCTTAGGATAAGTGCTTTGCCTATTACCCCTCTCCCTCAAACACTAGGACATCAAATTCTTATTTGGTTGTAAACTCATTGAACTCACCTAGAAGACTTTAATCCTAACTTTTTTTTAAACTTAGAGATGACTTCACAATACTCTTTGTTTACCATATGCTAATACGCTTTGTGACACTAACATATATGAGCTCAGAACCAAAACAAGAAGACATACACAAATGTAAGATTGGAACTCAATAGCATTCTCATTAACATATTCAGGAACAATATACAATCAAAGCACACAAAGATAGGAAATAGACCAAAAATCTAGCTCCTCTTTCCTCAAATGTTCATTCAATCACAACCACTGGAACTGATTGAAATTCATAATAGAACCTTAGAACTAAACCCTTAGTATATCAAAAAACTAACTACTTATACCCCTAATACCTTGGAATCCTCAAAGAGGATGCATCAAGCTTTGGGTGACTAGGGTTAGGGTTTCAACTACCTAATCAATCAAAAATACAACAAAAGTTATTGCAGGGGAAGAAACACAGGCAACCCAGAGAAAACAAATCTCAGACAAATCTACCATCATCAAAATCTATGAGAATAGTATAGAACACCAAGGAATTGCCATGAAAACTAGTCAAATCAGCCACCTGCAAACACACCTCGAGCACAAAACTATACTTCTCCTAGTACAAAAACATCACGCCACCGACCATAGAGACCCTCAGACTAGTTTGCAACAACCAGTGCCACCAAACCAATTGAAATCAGTCACTAAAACAATAAATTTTGGTACATCTTGTCGCTAGAACCCTCTCAAAAAATTGAAATTGAAATCAAACAGTCACTTCATGGTGCTAGCAACAAATCGACGATCAATATTCAAATTTAGATTAACTTTAAGTCGCGACCATCAAATCTTCTTCCTTCCCAGGCTTTATGACTTAACTCAATAGATGTCCTCAAGTTAACACTTAGCGACTACATGACAAAGCATTTCCTTATTCACAAAGTGAAAACCCTAACTCAAGTTTAACCCCGTGATGTAGTGAACATAGGAAATCACTAACCCCAGCCTCTTATTTAGCGAACTAGTGACCAAAGACTTTTCGGCAGTTTGCAAAAAACTTTATCTCACCACTAAAAAATTTAGTGATTGCATGAACCTCATTCACTGAATCACCAAACCTTTTAGCACATCACCATTTTACTCAGTGAATGAGTGAATACAAAGAAAATTTGTTAGGCTACTAAACAAATTTATCCAGACTACTAAACTTTTGACCCCCGCCTAGGCTCACTTTGTGCCACTTGTCAACACTTCATATAATGCTCATGCTCGATCACCATTGACAAAGGACCCACCACATACAAGCCTTTAATTGGAGGGCAGGTGCAAGATCTCATGGCTCTGACACCACCCATGAGAACTTACACCAACCGTAGATCTTTTCCTCGTCACTGATCTTTCTGACAATGACCCCACCTTGCTGCATCATCCACATCGTCCAATAAGATTTGAACAACTCTGCACCACCTGGCAAATGGTCCCACTGAGAAACACTAACAGCTCAACCCCCTTAGCCAATGGAAAACATGCACGTCAGCTCCAAATGTCAAAGGACCCACTTCAAAGAAATGCCATGTCATAAAGAAAGATCAACAGCCATCTTAAGTTCGCATGCTTCTGACATAGTCTATGAGAAGTTACGCCCACCATCTAATTAAGATGGTGTCAGAGAGTTGGGCCTAGGAAATAATAAAGGCATTGAGACATTAGACTTAGGGAAATATTAAGCACTAAGGACTTAGGAAAAATTAAGACACCTGACGGTAGAAACTTAGGAAAATTAATAGCCAACCCTGCAAGGTGATAAAATAAAAAGGCACATGTGTTAAAAGGTTTTTAAGTGGCCCCAAAAAGTAACATAAAATTAGAGTAAGGCCAGGGCATTTTAGAGTTTTTTGAAGACAACGGCTATAAATTTAAAAATTTTCTTAGGGCTTAAGGCCAAAGACATGAAAATAACTGTAGGGATGAGGAGAAAATTGGTACAGCCATGAAATTTTTTGTAGGCACTAACAGTGGCTCTATCTGGGGATGTGTGGCTCTTGTAGGCACAGCAAGAATCTAGAATCATTGGTTAAAGTAGACCACCCATGAGCAAAAATTGCAGACAACAGGGAACAAGCAATTTGGAACATGCAATTTAGACAAAACAAGACCAGGGACTAGACAAAATTACAAAATTTACAAGGCTATACATATATACACAACCTAACTACTACTCATGGAAGATAGAATACTTCAAAAGAAGTATTTTTTCAAGAATTGTCCATGAACAAGCAATTCTTGAACATTACCATTTAGTTCTTTTACAACATAAGAGTCCTGGCCCCATTTTTCATGAATTTGATATGGCCCTAGCCAAATGGGATCAAACTTTCCATGTTTTCCCTTATCCTCCAGTCTGGCATTCCAAATTAATACTAGGTCATCAGGCTCAAACTTCCTCTCCATAGCCTTCCTGTCATACAGGTTCTTGATTTGCAATTGCAACTTGACATTCCTTGTAGCTAACTCTCTCCTGATTTCATCCAGCCTGATGAGATCCTCAATCCTCAATTGCATTTCATCATCTATGTCATCATCATATAATTGCACAAATTTATACATTTCCAATAGATTATTTTGAGGCATTCTTGCATGTATTCCATATACTAGGTCAAATGGTGCACAACCAATTACCCTCTTCACAATTACCCTATCAGCCCATACAGCTAATGGCAGTTTTGAATTCCATGCCCTCTTATTCTTTTCAAGAATCCTCCTGAGGATCTTAATCAAACTCTTATTAGTAGATTCTTCTTGACCATTTCCTTATGGATGATAAGGTGAGGAATAAGAAATTTAAATTCCTAAACCTTCACAAAAGTCCTTATATTCAGTAGACCTGAAGCACATGGCATTATCACTAACTATCCTCTCAGGGCAACCAAACCTTGTAACAATGTTGTTCACCAAGAAATTAGTTACCACCTTTCTAGTTACATTTCTTGTAGGGATAGCCTCTATGCACTTAGTAAAGTAATTAGTGGCAACTAGTATCCATGAGTGTCCTCCACTTGACTTGTTTGGTATCTCCCCTATGAAATCAATTCCCCATTGTTGGAAAGGATCTTGCACCTCAACTGTCCTCAAAGGCACATTGCCTAAAAATTTAAGCTTACCAGAGAACCTTTGACAAGCATCACACCTCCTCACCAAACTCTCTACATCCTTAAAGATTGATGGCCACCAAAATCCTACTCTCAAGATCTTTTGAGCAGTAGTCTTACCCATGTAATGCCCACCACAAACCCCCTCATGCATTTATTTCAACAATACTTCAGCTTGATTTTCATCTACACATTTAAACAGTATGCAATCCAAATTCTGTCTAGACAATTCACATTTCACAATTACATACTTGATGGCCTGTAATTTCAATGTCCTTTTCTTATTGTCATCCATCTCATCTAGACACTTCATGTTTCTTAGATAATAGATAATATCTTGATACCAAACACAATCATCCATATCACATGTATAATCAATTTTAGAATGATTTACCTGATTAGCATCAAGATTGGATTGGGCCATCAGTTTTGCCAATCCTTGTCCTCTAACCAACTTGGTAATCTAGACATCAACATTGAATTCTTGGATCCTATTGATCCATCTACATCTTCTTCTAGACACCTCCTGCTATGAGAAAATATCCTTCACAGCTGCACTTGGCACAAAAGCAATCACAATTGTCCCCATCAAGTAACACCTAAAAGCCTTGGCTGCCTTCACAAGTGCATATGCTTGTTTCTCATTTATGTCATACTTCAATTCAACAACCTGCAAAGATGTACTGAAGAATGCAATAGGCTGCTCAAAACCATCCTTATTCTTTTGTAACAAAATTGTAGCAATAGTGTCAAAAGATGCAAAGGAAAAGATGTGCATTGGGATACTATAATCAGGTGCCTTAAGCACAGGTGCATCTTTAATAGCCTGCTTGATATTCTTGAAAGCTTCATCAGGCTCACCTTCCCATGTAATAGCAGATCCCTTCTTTAACATCTTGGATATAGGTCTAGTGACCTCAGCAAAGTTTTTTACAAATCTTCTCAAGAAATTTACCTGACCAAAGAAGGACTAAATTCCCTTAACATTTTTTGGTATTTGAATCTTGTCAATGGCTGCTACCCTTTCAGGATCAATTCTAACTCCTTGCTTGCCAACTAGGTGGCCAAGAAACTTACCCTCAGTGACACCAAATGCACATTTCCTTGGATTTAATGAAATTCCATATTCCAAATCCCTCATAAATATTTTCTCTAGATGAGTACAATGGTCTTCTTCCTTCTTGGAATAGGTAGTTAAATCATCCTGATAAACAATAAGGAAATCATTGATAAAATTTGAAAAGGCAACATCCATTTCCCTCTAAAAAGTAGCACCAGCATTTGTGAGACCAAAAGGAATTCTCACATAAACATATGTCCCCCAAGGTGTAGTGAAAGTTGTCTTGAATTGTTCTGATTCCTTAACAATCACTTGATTGTTACTAGAGAAACCATCCATCATAGACATTAATTCTAATCTGGTCACTCTTTGTAGCATAGCTTCCATGTTAGGTAGACAATAGTTATCCTTTAATGAGCTAATGTTCAAATTCCTGAAGTCCACACAAAGTCTGATATCACCATTTTTCTTTCTCACAGGAACAAGGTTTGAAACCCAAGAAGAGTGCCTTATAGGCTTGATAATTCCAACATCTCTCAACTTCATTAAGTCTTCTTGCATATTGGGTGCTAAAGTAGGATTAATAGGCCTTTGTTTTTTCCTAAAAGGTCTAGCATCTTCTTTCAATGGAATAATATGCTAAAACAAATCTTCTCTATAAACCTTTAGGTCATCATATGACCATGCAAAAACATGCCTGAATTTTCTCAATAACTCAATCAAAGATTTTCTCACATTGTGAGACATGTCCCTACCAATTTATACCCTCTTAGGTGCCTCATGTGTTCCATGATTTATCTCCTCTAGATCATCATGATCTTTTCTTTTGATATTCTTTTGAACTCTATCCTAGTTATCAAAGACAGTTTCAAAAACAACAAGCCCCTTGGGCACCTTGTTAGTTTTGAGTTGAATAACTTCATTTCCAAGGAAAATCTCTTTTTCTTCTATTGACTCAACCAAAGTTGAGCAATCAAATTCCTGACCATGATACTAATCTTCACAACTCATAAACTTCAAGATATCATTATCATCATCAAAAACTTGCCAATTTTCAATATTGTTTGGTACACTTGGCCTAGTCTAAATTTCAACTTTAGAGAGACCAGAAAAAGTGATATCACTGGGGTTGATTGCTATATTGGCTAACAAATCAGCCATCTTATTATTACTTATGTCCTTCCACTCAATATTGAAGGCATCAAAATGTTCAATAAAATCCCAAACTGCATTCCTATATTGTTTTAACCTTTTGTTCTTGGAAGCATATATTGACCTGACTTGGGACACCACCAACTTAGAATCACCAAAAAAACTTAAGCACTTAATACCATGTTTTTGTGCCAACCTCAATCCTAACAATAATGCCTCATATTCTTCTATATTGTTGGTACAAAAGAAGTTCAATGTGAAAGAAAATTTGTAGGTGTTTCCATTAGGAGAAATAGGTAAAATACCTGCTCCTGCTCCATCCTTGCAATTGGCACCATCAAAGTACATTACCCACAAATCACCCTTCAGAGAATTAACACTTACCTCAATAGAGATAGGTGAAAAAATAAGTTCCTTCTCAATTACAGGGATCTCTACCCTAAAAGCATTAATATCAGTATCCACAAAACATGTAGTTTCATTATCAATACTTCTCTCAATCATGTGGCATAATCTTGGTTCTCGCTAAATCTTGACAAACTAATCATCAATCTTGAAAGTGACATAGGACAGATCACACTGTAAACTTCCACCCATGGCAGCACTCCACCTTCTAGATAGTAGCATTTCATAATGAGGAGGGATGCCCACCACCAAAATACTCATTGTTAACTCTTTCTCTGGATATGTTGCCAGCCTATATGGCATTGTATTTATAGTCCCAATGATTGGTACCTCCCTCTGATACATTGCACAACATCTGCCTTGAATTGTATCAACTTTAAGGCCCAACTTTTCCATAATCTTAAAAGGCATAATAGTATTAGAGGCACCCCTATCAATCATACAATTTCTTAATTTCATTCCATTCACAAGAACACTTAAAAACAATGGATCAATGTTTTCAAGGCTAGCATTGATAGAACTGTCCAAATATATATGAGGAATTTGAGATACAATTCCCTGAGCAGCAACTCCTTTCAAAGCTTTATCCTAAAATCCATTTCATGCAACATCATTATTATGAACATTATCTACCCATGCAATAGCTCTATCTTTGTGTGCAAGGATCCTCAACAATTCTGATAATGGAACCTTAACTGTAATTTGGGACAATACAGATAACATATCAACAAGAGCAGTGGGAGGAACCTCAATTTGTACAGCCTTAGTATCTCTTTGCTTGTCTGATACATTAGGTGTATTGACCACCCCCATTTTTTCATTCTTAGCCATTGTGTTAACTGGCTTCTCAATCTCACTAGAAAATATTTCAACTCCAACTCCCTTAGGCTCACAATTCTTACCTTTTACATTCTTGAATTTCACCATGTGATCACCTTTTGATTTGTTCTCATTAGGCTCTCTAGAGTTGGTACTCTTTATAAACATTCTTGCAGCTTTTCCATTTGTATCCCTTGCCACCATGCCCCTAGTTTGCACTTGGGAAATCATTTCTGCAATAATCCTATCCATCTCTTCTCTTGAAGGTCTTCTTAAATTTATTGGCTCAGAAGAAGAGTTCATGTTGCATGTCTTCTCATCTATGCCTTCATCATCAAAAAATACCTCTTGATGAAAAAGGGCCTGATTGTTTCTCTTCACATTTACATCTACTTCTTCATCAAAATCAGAATCATCTTCATATCCTAGATATGAAGTAGCCATGTTGCATCCAACATCATTTTGATCTTCTTCTTGATCTATCTCCTCATTGCCACAATCTTGATTTGTAGCCATAGAATGTGCAACCACACAATGCTCTATAGAATGAGGGGATTGGCATGAAACACACCAAGGTGTGTCCTCCATGACATTTATTGAAGATTTTTGTAGAGGGTTAGGGACACCTCTGTCATTGTTTCCTCTTGCAACAGGGACAACAAGCTTGCCATCCTTCCATTGGGTGTTGTAGGGGTAGTTCTGCAATCTATTCTGCTTATTGAAATTGTTGTTGAACTGAGGCCCTTCATTGGTAGGAGCACTGATGTTCCTATTTGCAGGTGCCTTCAAATCCTTCAATGCATTGAGCACCTTATCCAATTGATCTTCTTCTTGCCTCCTAGTTCCAACATTCCTATCATTTTCTTTTTTGTATTTCTTATCCCCAAACAACTTAGGGTCATCTCTCTTCCCACCCAACTTCCCTGATATTTTCATATTGTTCTCAATATTGATAGCAATCCTAAAAGCATCTCTAAGAGTTCTTGGTTCCTTGTCCCTCAACAAATAACACATATTTCCATCAAATGCATTGAAGTATGTAGTTAGACAAACATTGTCATCTAACTGCATAACTTGAAATAACTTATGCATACCCTTCTGAAATCTCATGTTGAAATCAGCTGCAGACTCATTTTGATTTTTCCTTATGGTATTGAATTCATTCAACATGAAACTAGTGTTAGGCCTATCACCATACTTCTCTTTAAAACATCTCTCAAAGGAATCCCAAGTATCAATACATTTATCAGGAAGTCTCTTAAACCAATCTCTAGCATCCTCCATTAGAGATTGAACAAACAATTTCATGACTACATCCTCATGCTCTACCTCATAATCATTAAGCATATCAATAAATAGCCTAAGATGCTCCTCACAACTGATAGCATTATTACTAGAAAACTTAGGTACCTTATCTCTTATATCATTTGGAAAAGCATTTGGGTAGCCTGGTATCCCATCAAAACTAATTTTCCTATAGCCTTCTAGTTGCATAGGTCTTCTTTGAAATCCTAAACTAGTGTTCCCACTAGAATTATTATTTTTATCTACATTCCCAACCACTTGCACATTTGACTGTCTATTAGGATCAACAAATCATTTGCTAGATACATTAGGAATTATATTACTAGTAGTAGCATTGCTAAGTGGAATAGTAGTGTTCATAGATGGCATACCTAGTTTAGTAGCAGAAGGGCCATGAACATTAGCTCATGAAGCCTTCAAGAACTAGATCTTTCTTCTTTTCTCTGCAATAGCAGCATCAACTTCAGCTCTTTCCAACTCTTGAGCTAGAGCTTCATCCTCTTTTCTTTTTCTTTCTATCTTTGTCTCCCTATTTGATTTAGGTGGTGGGATCCCCAGTATTGTCATAGGTTTTCTTATTTGGACACCCACCATCTTCTGCTTTCCTTTTTCATTAATAACTATAGTAGGCCTAGTGATCTCATGTCCATTCTTACCCTTAGGCAAAGGAGCATAACTTTGCACTTGTCTGATCATAGGGCCTTCTTCATCAAACTCATGGTCTTGCAACAAGCATTCCTACTCACTTCTTAGAGCTTCAAGATCACCAGAAACATCGTGCTGCAACACCCTAGGAGCAGAAGCAATCATCTTGTTTCTCTCCTTCATTTCATTATTTTTTCTTAAAAGAGACTACCTCTCCATTAGAGCATTTACTTTTTCAGCCTCTCTCTCCTCTTGTAACCTTTTTTATATGGCATCCTACTCTGCCAACTACAACCAAAGTGCATTTAGGTCATGTGGATCTATCATGTTGTCTTCAGAGCTTGATGATACTTCCACATCAGTAGGATGCTGATATGGGAAATGCACTCACCTTGGTTCCATGGGCTGCCTTCTAAATATGTCCTCATCAGGATCTAGATTTGGCCCATAACCTTTTTCTCTATCATGTTCATCCTGACCTGCAGGTAATGAACCCTTATCTTGAAATAATGCTTCTGGGGTATCATAAAATTTGTCTTCAGAGAAGCCATTGTCTGATCTAGAAGTTATGTCTTTTGAACCTTCCTCATTAGAGGATAGTGGTGCTCTACCTCTGGTATTTCTTTTCTCTCTCATAGGAGCACTGGTAGACTCTTCATTCCTCCTAATCCAACTCTTCTTTTTAGCTCTAGGTAATTATTCTAGAGCAATCTCTGGATTTTTCTTGACAAAAGACCTAGTATTCCTCCTTTTGTCCATCTTCAACTTATGACACCGGTTCTTAACCTTTTGAGTCACCACCCACCAAAGTGGGAAATCTTTAACTAAATACAACAGGAAAACAAGAGTCCACTTAATAAATTTTATCTCTAGACTCTCCCCAGCAGAGTCGCCATTTTGTTGGGGGTTCCCTTTGATCTTCAACTTGTAGATTTATACTTTGATGGATAACTTTAATATAACTTTGACTCTATCACCACTCCAAAGTCTACAAGGAAGAGGGCCAATTAAAAAGGATCAACAATGAGATCCTCCTACACTTTGAGCCTTAATGCTCAGGCGGGTGTACCCTTGACTCACTTCTCCAAAGGAGTCTCAAAACAATATACAACTATGTCCTTTACTAATTGACTGAAAGATATTATCATTTAAATTTGGGTGTGTGTGGTTGATGACAATGAAATGCCTCCAGAGAATGGACCAGTGCCTTAACCTAGGGCAAAGAGTCACCCAATTACATACATCAGTTGAAGATCTCAAATCAAACACTCTTGGGCTCAGCATAAGTGCTTTTCCTATTACCCCTATCCCTCAAACACTAGGACATCAAATTCTTATTTGGTTGTAAACTCACTAAACTCACCTAGAAGACTTTAATCCTAACTTTTTTAGGAACTCAGAGATGACTTCATAATACTCTTTGTTTACCATATGCTAATACACTTTGTGACACTAACATATATGAGCTCAGAACCAAAATAAGAAGACATACACAAATGTAAGATTGGAACTCAATAGCATTCTCATTAACATATTCAGGATCAATATACAATCAAAGCACACAAAGATAGGAAACAGACCCAAAATCCAGCTCCTCTTTCCTCAAATGTTCATTCAATCACAACCACTAGAACTAACTAAAATTCATAATAGAACCTCAGAATTGAACCCTTACTCTTTCAAAAAATGAACTACTTATACCCCTAATCACCTTGGAATTCTCAAAGAGGATGCATCAAGCTTCGGGTGCCTAGGGTTAGGGTTTCAACTACCCAATCAATCAAAAATACAAAAAAAGTTATTGCAGGGGAAGAAACATAGGCAACCTAGAGAAAACAAATCTCAGACAGATCTGCCATCATCAAAATCTATGAGAATAGTACAGAACACCAAGGAATTGCCATGAAAACCAGTCAAATCAGCCACCTGCAAACACACCTCAAGCATAAAACCATACTTCTCCTAGTACAAAAACATCATGCCACTAACCATAGAGACCCTCAGACTAATCTACAACAACCAGCGCCACCAAACCAATCAAAATCAATCACTAAAACAATAAATTTTGGTACATCCTGTCACTGGAACCCTCTCAAGAAATTGAAATTGAAATCAAACGGTCACTTCATGGTGCCAGCAACAAATCGGTGATCAATATTCAAATTTAGATTAACTTTAAGTCACGACCATCAAATCTTCTTCCTTCCCAGGCTTTATGACTTAACTCAACAGATGTCCTCGGGTTAACACTTAGTGACTATGTGACAAAGCATTTACTTATTCATGAAGTGAAAACCCTAACTCAAGTTTAACCTCGTGACGTAGTGAACACAAGAAATCACTAACCCCAGTCTCTTATTTAGCGAACTGGTGACCGAAGAATTTTTTCCAGTTCATAGAAAACTTTATCTCAGCGCTAAAAAATTTAGTGATTACGCGACCCTGCTTTGCTAAATCACCAGACCTTTTAGCACATCACCATTTTACTTAGCAAATGAGCAGATACGAAGAAAATTTGTCAGGCCGCTAAACAAATTTATCTAGACTACTAAACTTTTGACCCCTACTTTGTGCCACTTGTCAACACTTCATACGTTGATCATGCTCAATCAACATTGACAAAGGACCCATCGCATACAAGCCTTTAATCTGACGGTGGGTGCAAGATCTCATGGCTCTGACACCACCCATGAGACCTTACGTCGACCGTAGATCTTGTCCTTGTCACTGACCTTTCTGACAATGACCCCACCTTGCTGCATCATCCACATCAACCAATAAGATTTGAACAACTCTGCACCACCTGGAAAATGGTCCCACTGAGAAACACTGATAGCTTGACCCCCTCAACCAATGGAAAACATGCACATCAGCTCCAAATGTCAGAGGACCCACTTCAAAGAAACACCATGTCATAAAGAAAGATTAACGACCATCTTAAGTTCACATGCTTCTAACATAATCTATGAGAAGATGCACCCACCATCTAATTAAGATGGTGTTAAAGAGCCGGGCCCAAGAAATAATAAAGGCATCAAGATATTAGACTTAGGGAAATATTAAGCACTAAGGACTTAGGAAAAATTAAGACGCCCAGTGGTAGAAACTCAGGAAAATTAACAACCGATCCCACAAGGTGATAAAATAAAAAGGCACATGCATTAAAAGGTTTTTAAGTGGCCCCAAAAAGTAACATAAAATTAGAGCAAGGCTAGGGCAGTTTAGGGTTTTTTTAACACAACGGCTATAAATTTGAAAATTTTCTTAGGGCTTAAGGCCAAAGACATGAAAATAACTATAGGGACCCGGAGAAAATTGGTACAGCCATGAAATTTTTTGCAGGCACTAACACACAACATTGATTATGATAAAACCAACTGAATTAAAACATGGATTTGAGAAGCTTTCCAAATATGTAGACTATTATCACAAGTTCATCCATACATGTTTGTACACATACAATTTACACAGGAAAATGGTAGATTTTATTCAATTTTTCATTCAAACTTCTTGCCTTTTAGTTCTAACCTCTTGCAAAGGTCTTAAAAAGTTTAAATATGATAAAATATGGTTTCCATCTAGTCTCCACATGGTTGTTACCATTGGTAACCAATATTTTAACTTCTCAAGCAACTTTGAAAAGTTTCTCGAGCAAGTTTTCTGCAACTTTTGCAACTTTTATTGCAACTTTGACAAAAATGCACAAAGTGCCACCAAAAGTATTACAAAGTGATCACAAAGGATGATCCAAGAAATAAATCCCTTAAATGCACCAAAAAACAAGAAAAAATTAAAAACAAGTCTCAAGGACTCAAAACCATTAAGGCTCCTATCCCTAGGCAACCTAGGATCCAAATGGACAAAGGCATCCCAAGGCTTATAGACATGCCTATGGGATCCTTGACCATACAAGAGGATTAAAAACAAGAAGAAATTATCCCTAAGATCCATTCCCTTTATTACAAAAAAATATAAACCAAAAACATGAGGAACATCCTGGATGAGGTCTTGGGTTCCCTGTACCATGTTCCTCGGGACAAAAGAACTCAAGTCCCTTGAGTTGGCAAGTCTAAGAGAGGAAAAGAAGTCTTCTAAATGGTTGTGGGAGTTAACCATGTAGCATCCTTTAATGGGGTATACTTCCACTTGACCAAGTACTCATAATATATGTGTTTTCAAGTCTTTTTGGCCACTCTTCTCTCCAAGATATATTCAATATCCAAAGGAGATGACTTGGGAAGATCCTTCAGCAACTCCTCCTATTATGAACTTGATTCACTTGCAAGAACATTAGCATCTACAACACCCTTATAAGAATACAAATTTGAAAAATTAAAAATTGGAGATAAATTTATGTGAGTAGGAAGATCAATATGATAGGAATTTGAACCACACTTCTTGAGGATCCTATAAGGTCCAATATTCTTCACCATCAACTTGGTGTACCTCTCCTTGGGCATCCTTTCTTTCTTCAAGTGAACCATGAACAAGTCACCAACTTGGAAGTTTAAATCTTTCCTTCTCTTGTCTGCATGTTCTTTGTATTTAGCATTGGTGTGTTGTAATTTGGACTTGACCTATTTTTGTATGTCTTTCATGATAGTCACAAAATAATCTGCCAAGGCACTAGGCTTCTCCAACTCACTGATATCCCTTAACTCCAATATACCCTGAGGATGAACACCATATATAATTTGGAAGGGAGTCTTCCTTGTACTCTGGTTGACTGAGTCATTATAAGAGAACTTTTCATTTTCCAAAATGGAATCCCAACTTGATCCATTCTCTTGGGTGATACATCTCAGTAAGTTTCCAAGAGATCTATTTATAACCTCATTTTTCCCATCAGATTGGGGGTGATAGGCTGAAGATAGACACACATTTGTACCTAGTTTTTTCCACAAGGTCCTCCAAAAGTGACCTAAGAACTTTGGGTCTTTGTCTTAAACAATGGAGATTGGTAGACCATGCAACCTAACCACTTCCTTAAATAATAACCCTACAATATGAGAGGCATCATGAGTGGTCTTACAGGGGACAAAATGAGTCATTTTGGAGAACCTATCCACAATTACAAATATGTTGTCATAGCCAGTCTTTGTTTTGGGTAATCCAAGGATAAAATCCATGCTAATGGATTCCCATGGCTTATATGGAATAGGTAATGGAGTGTAGAGTCCTTCATTTAATGTATGACCTTTGGATCTTTGAAAAACTAAATAATTCTCCACAAACTTCCTTAGATCAGTCTACAACATGGGTCAAAAATAGAACCTTCTAACTAATTCTAAGGTCTTGTCCACTCCAAAATGTCCTCCCAAACTACCATAGTGCTTTTCTTTAATAATGTTCTCTCTCATAGAACCCTTGGGCACACAAAGTATACCCCCTTTGAACAAGAGACCATCTTGGATCAAAAATTTAGGAAACTCAGTGTGATATCTTCCAATCATGTCCACAAAAACTTGATAGATGTCTTTGAAATCTTCATCCCATGCATACATATCTTTGATGGTTTCTATACCTGCACTTTCCAACTACATGGCTTGAATGGTAAGGTTTCTCTTACTTAGAGCATTTGCAACTCTATTCACAATACCTTTTTGATTCTTAATAGTAAAAGTATAAGCTTGCAATAATTCCATCCATTTAACATGTATATGATTGAGTTTCTCTTGTTTATTAAGGAAACTAAGTGCATGGTTATCTGTAAAAATAATAAACTCTTTAGGAAATAGGTAATGCCTCCATTTCCTTAAGGATTGGACCATGGCATAAAGCTCAAGGTCATAAGTAGAATAATTTTTTTTAGCCTCATTTATTTTTTCACTAAAAAAGGCTACTGGCCTCCCTTCTTAACTAAGGACCCCTCCAATGGTCTTATTGCTAGCATCACATTCTACCATAAAGAATTATGAAAATTAGGCAACACAAGGACTAGCTTCTCTAAGATCTTTTTCTTTAACACTTCAAAGTACTCATTAGCCTCCTTGGTCAATTAAAAAAAACACTTTCTACCACCTTTAATTGTGTTTATTATAGGAGTACAAATGCCACTAAATTTTCTTTCAAACTTCCTATAAAAACTATACAATCCATGAAATATTTTTACCTCAGTAGCTGAAGTAGGTGGTGACCAATTGAGGATAGCCTCAACCATGGTTGGATCCATCTTCAAACAACCTTTAGAGATCACAAACCCCAAAAAGACAAGCTCCACCTGCAAAAATAAACATTTTTCATGTTTTACCTTTAATCCTTCCTCATGGAGTCTTCTAAGGACCAAATCAATGTGATGAATATGTTCCTCTTTGTTGTTGTTGAAGATTAATATGTCATCCAAGAATACCACAACAAATTTGTGAAGAAAAGGCTTTAAAACTTCATTCATTAGGTTCATGAATGTGCTTGGGGCATTAGACAAGCCAAATGGCATAACTACCCACTCAAAAAAACCCTCATTAGTCTTGAATGCTAACTTCCACTCATCCCCCTCTCTAATTCTTATTTGGTGATAGCCACTTTTGAGGTCTATCTTGGAATAAAACTTAGCTCCTCCTAGGCAATCCATGAGGTCCTCCATTCTAGGCATTGGGAACCAGTATCTAATAGTGATTCTATTGATGGCTCTAGAATCAGTGCACAATCTCCAAGTGCCTTCCTTTTTAGGTGCAAGGATTTTAGGTACAAAACATGGGCTAATACTCTTTCTAATAAACCCCTTCTCCAACAATTATTGTATTTTTCTAGCCACTTCTGCATTTTTATCTAGTGTGAGTTTATAGGCATCTTTGTTTGGTAAGGTAGCCCATGGTATTAAGTCAATATAGTGACTTATCTCTCTCTTAGGTGGAAGGGATTTATTTATACTATCTACAACTATACCACTATACTTTTCAAGTAATTCTACAACCTCCTTCAGACCAATACTTTTCTTGGCTCCTAGACTCAACCCCTTACTCCCTTGGTTAGCCTCCTTGGGTCTAACTACAATTGCAAAGTATGGCACATTATCTTCTTTAAGGGCTTGTAAGAATTATTTCTCTTTGACCAACATGACACTACTAGACATTGCTTTATCATTGGGGTTATCAGGTAAAGGATTCATGGTGATACTTTCCCCATCCTTGGTTATGGTAAATAAATTGGTCTTCCCATCATGTTGGGAATTGGTATCATATTTCCAACGCCTCCCTAAAAGGAGATGGCATGCATCCATATCTACAACCTCACACATGACCTTGTCACTATACTCACATATCTGGAAATCAACTAAATACTATTCATTTATGATGGTTGGCTACCTCCTTACTTAACCAAGACACCTTATAGGGGCTAGGGTGAGGGATTCTCTTTAAACTAATTTTAGTGACCATTTCTAATGAAGCCAAATTTTTAGTAGAGCTGGAGTCTACAATTACTTTAAATACCTTACCTTTGACCTTACATGTGGTTTGGAAGATTGACTTTATTTGGCCAAGATACTTGTTGAATGGTATAAAAAGTGTCCTATTGAACATCAAACATTATCATTTCACTAGGTCTGCATGCTTAGAAGATGTGGTGTTATAGGAGGTAGTACTTTGACAATCTTCATCTTCATGTGTTAATTGTACCCTCCTATCTCCCTAACTTCCAATGCCATTCTTTGTTAGAAAGTAAAGTCCACCAAGATAACTAAGATGAGAAGGTGAATTAGTTATCAGATAAAAACAAATTTTACCACCATTATCATATTTCAACCATGTAATCAATATAGGAAACAACCATAGAAAGATAAACATACACAATAACACAATAACACAAGATATGTTGAGTAGGGAATCTCTTGATCAGAGAGTAAACCCCAGTGGGAATGATGCCCACAAAAGATGTACTAATATGAAAATTCCTTGTTTGAGGATGGCCTTTGTTAGGAGCCTTATGAAATACATTTAGTACATATGAATCCCTATTAGGAGACTTTGAATCCTTGTTAAAAGATTCTAACCTGGTTAAAAGTTATGGAAGATAGAAGGACCCACTTTCCAAATAGCTTCAAGGGAAAGATCACTTAACACACTATCTAACTAATCTTTGTATTATCCGAATAGAATAATACCAACAATTACTAATCTTAGCAACTTATCTTTTCTCCTCTTCCTATGCCAAACCACACCAACTGCTTCACCAGATCTCTACAATTCACATATCCTCTAACAATATCAACATCAACATATATTGCTCAATTCCACAATTCATATCCATATCTCTCTTTTATATATACAATTAAGGAAAACAATCCTTCCTTTATACCACACTCAAATAATTACAAATGATTTGGCCAACAAGGCTTAACCAATTACAAAATATAAACCTTCACACGTTACATAATATTCCATAATTACATAAAATTGTCAACTTCAAAATAAAATAAATATTCACTCATGCAACCTCAGACCATGATGTCTCATCTAGGTCACCACAAAAATGTCTTCATCAACTATATAAGTCTGCATGCCTAGATTCTATCCCAGTTAGGAGATATAATCTAGTTATCACAAGCTGCTTCTCAAGAACACTGTTTGAATACTACTTCCACTAAATTACACATAACTGTCATGAATAATTGAATTTATATACGTGCTCTTGACCAAAATCTTAGGCACAATATAGAATAATTCCTCAACTTCACATATCTTGATCTGTAATATTCAACGTGTACTAATTCAAATACTTTCTACTTCTCTACTAATCTCCAGTAGATCATTATGTTGACATCAATGATAATCACAATCATGAATGCAATATACAACTACTATAGAATGACTCTGAATACTCCTCCATAGGACATATTCAGTATACATTCCCAACAATCTCCCCCATTTTCATTGATGGCAACATAGATGAAAAACATCTAAGCTCCATAAATACCAAACTACAACACTACTACTCTAAAATATCTCCACATCCTCTTCATCAATCAAATCAATCATTAGTTACTATCCTTCTTTTAAATTCCTCTTCATCAATCAAATCACTAAGTGTTTTTCATTTTACATTGTATTCTTCTCCCCCATTAACATCAATGAAAAAGAAAGCATCAATATGTTAATCCATTTCAAAACCTCAGTGTCAAAGGAAACTATTCAAAAAATACATTCATAAGAGTCCTTTATGACTCAGCTCAAAACACACATACTCCCCCATAGAGGAAGTATCAGTGTATAGTCCAGAAAGGATAGATATAATATACCATTGGACTAATGCAACTATCTTCATCACTTCTCAAAAGTAGGCTAGGGCATAACCCCAAGCATACCTCTCAAATACTCAAATGTATCTTTAGGTAAGGGATTTGTAAATGTATCATCTTAAAATGGAAGCATTTCAATCTTGATAGGTTTATCACCCTATTTTAGTACATTTATCATGATAGACTTGCATCTAGGATGCATTCTGCACTTGATTTCTTTATTCTAGGTGAAATTATGGTTAGGATCCTAAGGATTCTCCTTAATTTCCCTCTTCCATGGCTCTATTTTATAGGTGGGACTTAGAAAATAGGTCCTCCTGGCCTTCATCATAATCATTATAGGATTTTGTGCCTCTCCCTGGCACTCTTCCCTATTCTGACATCATTTCTAGGTCTCGAGGCATCCTCGGGACCTCTTGTTTCAAATTCTAGTGGGACCTGGACTCCTAGATCAAGGACAAGGTCATCCTTGACCTAGGTTAGGGTTGAGGTCATCCTTGACCTAGGTTATAGATGAGGTCATCTTTGACCTCCTTCAAGATTTGGTTCCCCTTTTCAAATTTGGTCTTGGCGGGCCCCAAAATCAATGTCGAGCCTTCGGATCTGAGTGCGGAAAGGTTTTAATTTAAAATTCATTTAATTATTCATTTTCCCTCCTTAGTTGGTTATTTTTATTGGATCATAATTTGAGGTGAAATTTGAATTATGGGTCCTCACATTACTTTGGGAGCCTCACCTTGAAGCCTCTATATAAAGACTCTCATTTGCATTCATTTTCACCAAGCAATTTCATGAGCAAGTATCCATCAAGTGGAGACAACACAATTGAGAAAGAAATCAATGGTGGAGTGAAGATGAGTGGAGACATCACTAAAGTGTCTAGATGGTGGGGGCATGGAGTGACTACTCTCTCCACCCTAGCCATATCTAGGTCTTGATGGTGGTGTCTCTGTGTGGCATCTTGGTGGTTGTTGTGATCCCAATGGTGATGTTGTTGGCAATTTGGCTAAGTTCATTGCATAGATGTTGTCATTATGGTGACATATGATCCACATGAAGATCTCATAGGTCACAGAGAAAGTATGATAGAGCGCATTGCAAATTTGTCTTAAGTGTGAGATAGTGTTTTTGGCAATGAACCTAGACATGGTTTTTGTTTGTGACATTGACTAGAGTAAGTTTAGTGCTTGCGCACTTGAACATAGACTCTATGATGTCTATTGATCACCCATCTCAAAGTGCAAGTTAGTATAGCATGTACGGAATAAGTTATGACATTTTTACCGAAGATAGTGTGAAGCCGACAGGACAGAGTATGAAGACAGAACTAGTAAAGAGTTAAGGGATTATTTTGTTTATCAAAATAATGACTTAACAATATAAAGGGATGACATCCTAGATGTTAACTCTTGGATAAATCTATTGGTATAAATGTAATTTTAATTGTAAAGTAGGAGATATAGTGAACATTTGATGTATATTAAAGTGATATGATGCAAAGTATATGAAGCATATGTAATAGCGATAGTAAAAGAGCAGCGAAGAGATATTGATGCAAGCAGTATAAATTTATGTACCTTAACCTATTTTTTTAATCAATGTATACTGTATATTACTTGTTTGGCCAGTGGGATCATCTGGTAATCATACTTTGTACTAGCAACTCCTAACAGGGTTGAGGCTTCTAACAAAGCCTATAGTCCCTTAATCAGGACTGATACACTATATGTTTGTAATAGACTCCTAACAGGGTCAACATCCTTAATAGGATACTTTTGATTAGTGGATCTTTATGGGTACCATCCCCACCAGGGTTTTCCCTTGGCCATGGTTTCCTCAAGAACAAATAATGTGTTATGAGTTCTTTATTGTTATGCATGTATAAAGATAATCTATTATATCCATAATTGGGCAAAAGATAAATTTTTTAGAATACTGATTCACCCCCCCTCTCAATATTCCCTATTTCTAACAATTGGTATCAGAACTTAGTTACTCAAAAAAGAATCATTCAAGGAAAGCCTAGCAGCTTGAGTAAGATCTCTATGGATATGGATCAACTACAAAAGAATCTTGAAGAAGCTCTTGAATAGATTGACTTGCTTACTATTGAATAAGCTACTTTGAAAAGAAAGTATGATGATGCAAAGAACCTGATTGAGAAACTGAAAAACAAATTGGAAGATCTGAGATCTGAAAAGGAATCTGAAGTTCTTATTGAAGATTGCGATGACAATTTGGAAAAATCAAATGAGATCCTTAAGCATTAACTGAAGATAGAAAATCTGAAGCTTAGTTTGAAAGATGGAAATGAAAAAAATGAAGTAAATCTAAAATCTAAGAATGAAAGTCTAAGGACTGAAAATGAAGGACTAAAATCTAAACTTGGTATAGTAACATCTAAACTTGAGAAAGTCAATTTGTAGTATGATGAACTTGAGAAATACAATAAGATTGTGAAAGGTGAACTGACTCAATCCAAACAACAACTTGAAAGGCTATATTCAACTAGTGAGAAGATTGATGAACAAATAACCATTCTATGATAAGACTGGTCTTGGATTTAACACTTTTAAAGCAAATGATGAAAGAAAGGAACTAGATCTAAAAATATCTGAAAGCATAGATGAGAAGAAGCCTGATGAGATCAACAAATCTAAAGATACACCTAAAGAAGAAGAATCACTGAAGCAAGAAGAATCACCCAAAGGTATACAAAGAGAATTCAAAGGTAGATGTTTTTCTTGTAATGCTATTGGTCATATGAAGAGAGATTGCACAAGTAAGCAATTTAAACCTCTTAATGGTTATTGTTATAATTGTCATGGTTTTGGACATAGAGCTATTGAATGTAGGAAACCTAAATTTATTGAAAATAATGATGGTAGTAGAATGTTTAGGAATACTAACAATGTAGATAAGAAACTTACTAAAGATATGAATATAAGCAATGGAGTTATATGTTATAGATGCAACAAGGTTGGACACATTGCTAGAAACTGTAGATCACAAATCAATCAACTTGGACCAAGATATGGAAACAATAGAATTTTTTGTCAGATATGCAACAAGATTGGACATATAGCAAGGTTTTGTAGAATGAACAATAGAGTTTTTCATCCTAATCCTAACCCTAGAAGTCATGCAAGAAGAAATGAAGATGCAAATAACAGTCAGAAAGGATGTTGTCGTAATTTAGATGAAGTGAAGTTTATCAAAAGCACAGATCAAGGAGACATATTCAACATTGAAGGGAATCAAGAAGATGAAGTATTGAAAGGTAAGAATGAATCTTTACCTGACCTATCTCAAAGTACTTAATTTATATAAATTGCGGCAAAATTGGAACTTAGATTAGTATAAAAGTAGATATATGATGAACTAAGTCTTGCACAGTTAATGCAAGGTATTTTATGATGTTCTAATGCTATGGTTAAGAGTGCAAAGAAAAATATTATGTTTTGTGAGATTGCAAGAAGTTTTAAGTTTTGCAGGTTAGCAGAGACAGCTTTTTGGAAAGATGTGGCAAAAGAATTGAATGCGATGTCAGATCTAAGTGAGATTGAATTAATAAAAGGTTATGATTAGTATTATTTGATCATCAAAGAGAATTCAAGTGTCAAGGAGATCAAAGAGCAGTGATTGAAATCATTTTGTAAAGATTTGAAGAATAATTTTGTGTCGAATCTATGCAAGCCCTAAAATCACAAAATTAAGGTATTTTACTTGACAAATCTTTGAATCAGTAAAGGAATTTGAAGAAATCATGGATGTTTCATTAATACACAATGTCAAAGATAAGAATAAACCTAAAATGAAAAGGGAACTAGTAGAACCCTTGGAAGATAACCCTAGGTTTGCATTATCATCCGTACCAGATGGAGTTTTACATTTGGAGAATGTTAGAAGTTATCGTGGATGCAAACTAGAGACAATTAGTGATAGTGATTTCACAATTGAATATCAAAAGATTAAAAATCAGAATATGACACTGAAACAAGGTTTTGAATATTTGGAACATAATGAAATTGTTAAGTATGGATTACAGTATGAATTTGATAATGAAGAATGCACTAAGATTATTTTGAGCAGAATTCATAATGGAAAGTTTTGGTTAGAGGATAGAGTGATAGATATTACAGCTGATTTGATTCATGAAGTCACTGGAATATCTAAAATTGGAGCTATTCCTTTTAATGATAAAAACATGAGGAAGACACTCATTGATAACACAAACTCATCCTATAATGGTAGAGGAATTATGATTAGTAAGATAAAACAAGATGATGTGAGATATTTATGCAAGATCCTAACTACTAAGTTTTGTGCAAATTCAAGAGAGGATGACATGGTAGCTAGAATTGTACATGTAGCCTATCTAATGTGTGTTGACAAGGCACAAGTTGATATGTGTGAAATTCTTAGAATTCAATTGTTTGAGAACTTGGAGAAGATCAAGAAAACCAAGTATACACAATTTAGGTTCTCATCCCTGATCACATATATGTTTTTTCATCTATTGAGGAGATTTCCTTACACCATAGGAAATGACTGGAATGATGGACAAACTACAATGGAAAGGATTAATCTAGTATATAGAAGACATGTTATTGACAATGTAAATGAGAGTGTAGTACTTGTTATTAAGACATTTCAAAATATTGTGTCTAGTAGATCAAGAATCCCTAAGTCTCTTGTTGAAAAATATAAAGATGATATATGTTTTATGGTGGATACTAAATTTACCTATATTGAAGCAGTAGAGCCTAGAACAGAGTTCATAGACCCTCTTGGCTATGAAATATTTGAGGTAGAGACTGATGAATATGTTAGTAGGTTACTTAAGTGTAAGTTGGACACTCAGTGTAATAGGTTTGGAACCTTTGAGGAGAACTTCAACTCTGCAAAGATTCTAATTGAGGAGAAGCAGTTTGAGAAGAGAGTTGAGAGAACTATTAAGAAAATCCTAAAAGATACAGGAATGACAGAGCATGAGTTTTTGGTAGAAAAGTAGACAGTAGCAGCAATCAGAGAGAGTGGACAAAAAGAAGTTTTGTCTATCCCTCCTTTATCATCAATTGTAGTGCAAAAGGAAGAACCACAAGTGAAGGTGAAAGTGGAAGTACCTAAGAAGGATATAGAAGCAAAGATGTCTACTAGATCCTCTTCCTCCACTCCTAGAAAAAGAGTGAAGGAAAGTGCTACTAGATGAAGAAAGAGACATAAGACTCTAGTGCAACCAGTTCCAAGAAAGATTGCAGAAGTAAAAGATGATGTCACTACTAAGAAGAAAGCTTGGAAAACAAAAGTTGAAAAGCTTAATGAGAAGATCATTGAGAATGGTGACTTTGCAAGAATGAATAAATACTATGATCTTTATGATTATACTGATAGACTTAATCTAGAGAATGCAGTTGTGAAGCATATTTTGACTGGCAAGAAGTTTGATACTATTCAGGGACAAATACCTGATTATTTATTTAACAAACTTGTAAATAGGAAGAAGAGAGCATTAGATGAAGACACAACTATTAGAGAAAAGCTTGTGAGGAAGCTTTGTGAAATAAGAGATGAAACACATTTCAAACAGATCATGAAAGCCCTTGGCACCCATCTAAGAACCAAAAGGAGAACAATTCAGATTATGAGAGGCAGGTATGAAGAAATCAATTCTGAGACAGAACAAGCTATTATCAAAGTTATGGTATAAAATGTTGTAGAATCATTATTTGCAGCAGAGCAAGCAGGAGGACATTCCTTCTTCTCTAGATATTAATATTGAAGATGAAAAAATGAAATTAGAAGGCACAAAAATCAGCTTGGATACTGATGAAAATGTATTCAAGAATTTTGAGAACATTGTTGACAATTCAGCCTTTGAAGAATAGGAAGCTACAAAAGAAGAGATGACAGAGACCACAGTTATGGAACCACTAGTAACAGAGGAAAAAATTCCCATTCCCACCAAAGCAGACATCAGTCTTACTCCTGAGACTAGAAAGAAGACTCAAATTGGATCTATGATTGAGCATTTGGGAAAAGAAGTAGATAATGATGATCAGTTGGAATTGATCACATCCTTGAATAAAATCATTAGCAAGAATAAGAAAGTGAAGGGTCTTGAAGGATGTTTGAAGGAACTAATAGAGAAGTTATAAAGCACTGTAACTACACAAATTGTAGAAGAAGACCCTATGGAGAAAGCAAAGAAGGTAATGAGAACCTTTGATAATGAATTCACAAACTTGTCTGATATTGCAAAAGTGAGAGCACAAGCAGCCTATGAGGCTAGAATGCTTTTGAACATCAATCATAACATCAGGAATGATGTCAACACTCTTGATATCTATATCAAGGACTTGAGAAAGCATTTGGAGATAGGAAAATCTTTGTACATATAATGTACAAAATTAGAGACCTTAACAGTAGAAGAAGATTAGAACATAAAGTTGAAGGAATCAGAAATTCTGAATGAAACAAACTTTTTGTCTAGCCCCAATGTGAAGGTATGTGATGTTGAGAAGAAATTTCAGAAGCTTTATGATGAAATCAAAGTTGTGCAAGATGAGAGAGATAGAAAATTGACAAGATACACTCTTTTGAGAGAGCATCCTTCTATGAAGTTGAGCATTATTGAAGAGTATTTGGAAGAATGTCTTTCAGCTAAGACATCTTTTCAAAAATTTAACTTTGAAAACCTCCAAGCATGTGAAATAGCTTCTTATGGACTAAGCGCACTACTTAATGTGGTAGATTCCATTAAGAAATCATGGGAGAAGGAGATAGAAGCCATGAAGATAGATTTTGTAGATTGTGTTGCAAGCCTACTAGCTTTGCAATAAATGAATTGAGGTATAACTTTTTGTGATACAATTTTGTAACCCTCCCTACCTTATTTTGTCATTGTTGTCAAAGGGGGAGAGATATATAGAAGAAAATTGATAGTAATTGATAAGGATTGTTACTCTTAGGGGGAGTACTATATTAGAGACAATAATTTTTGAGGAGTTATAAGGATAGTATATATTTTATACTATGGCCACAATTTTGAGAAATTTTGAGAAATTTTGAGATTTTGAGTTGTACACTTAGCCAATTTTCTCATATGTTGCCACCAATGACAAAGGGGGAGATTGTTGGAAATTTGGCTAAGTTGATTGCATAGATGTTTTCATTATGGAAACATATGATCCACATAAAGATCTCACAGGTCAGAGAGAGTATGACTGAGCGCATTGCAAATTTGTCTAAGTGTGAGATAGTATTTTTGGTAGTGAACCTGGACACAATTTTTGTTTGCGACATTGATTGGAGTAAGTTCAGTGCTTGCACACTTGAACATAGGATCTATGATGTCTATTGATGACCCATCTCAGAGGGTAAGTTAGTACGGCATGTACGGAATAAGTTATGATAGTTTTACCGAAGATAGTGTGAAGCCGACAAGACAGAGTATGAAGACAAAACTAGTAAAGAGTTAAGGGATTATTTTGTTTATCAAAATAATGACTTAACAATATAAAGGGATGACATCCTAGATGTTAACTCTTGGATAAATCTATTGGTATAAATGTAATTGTAATTTTAAAGTAGGAGATATAGTGAACATTTGATGTATAGTAAAGTGATATGATGCGAAGTATATGAAGCATATGTAATAGCGATAGTAAAAGAGCATAAAAGAGATATTGATGCAAGAAGCATAAGGTTATGTACCTTAACCTATTTTTATAATCAGTGTATACTATATATTACGTGTTTGGGTAGTGGGCTCATTTGGTAATCACATTTTGTACTAGCACCTCCTAATAGGGTTGAGGCTTCTAACAAGGCCTATAGTCCCTTAATCAGGACTGATACACTATATGTTTGTAATAGACTCCTAATAGGGTCAACATCCTTAACAAGATACTTTTGATTAGTGGATCTTTATGGGTACCATCCCCACCAGGGTTTTCCCTTGGCTAGGGTTTCCTCGAGAACAAATAATTTGTTGAGTTCTTTATTGTTATGCATGTATAAAGATAATCTCTTATATCCATAATTGGGAAAAAGATAAAGTTTGTAGAATACTGATTCACCCCCCCCTCTCAGTATTCCTTATTTCTAATAGATGCACAAGTAATGTGTATATCTACATTAGTATCACCAACTGGGGGCATGTCCTCTACTCTCTCCTCTACTCTCTCTACTCTCTCCTCCTCTATGGGATCTCCCTCAAAGATGTTATCCTCCTCATCCTCCTCTATGGTACTACTATTCTGGTGTGTCCTCTCTAAAAATCTTGCATCACCTATGGGATAATTCTTAGGGAATATGGGGTGGGTCCCCTGTAGACTCCAGTACCTTATGTAATCTTGACTCATGCCTAAATAGGTCACATTTGATGGTACCTATATGTCCTCTATCTCATCTACATCACTATCCTCTATGTCATCTATTGATGGTTGGTGCATGGTGTCAAGTATCTAATAGTACCTCGTTAGATGTGCATAGTGAGGTACTACTCTAAGGACTCACTATAATAGGCCAAACTACCTCATCACTTGATCATAATAGTACAACATCACTATATGACTTTGATGACCCTCTAGCATCTTTCACCATGTTAAATATCTCATCTAGAGTCATGTATCAAGCCACTCTGTCATCTGGTAGTAGGGTCTCCATATCACATCGATGCTCAGAATGTGGTCTAGATGTACCCTCCAATAGAGGATATCTCCAAACTACCAAGCATCTCTCAGAGGATACATAAATACTCTCGGTGTACTCACATCTACCATCACTAGAACTCCATGTGGATGTATACATGTGAAATTCTCAAATAGCCAAATCTACAAGAGCATGCATATTGACAGACTCTCCCTCTAATACCTCACTAGCTGACCTAGCTCATGGTATAGCTGGGCTAACATGTTGTGACCCCATGAGAACATGGTCCTCTCCCTCTCCATCCTCTGTATAAGATGTGTAAGACATGTACAAAATATGGTACCCTTTGATTTGGGTAACACAACCAAGGATACTATGCCAAGCATCACCCTCCATACTAAAGGTGTAGGGCCTAATAGTATGGATGATAATAGGACTTGATCTGACCAGGTTCACATCTATGGAGCCCATCCTATACAATACTCTACATCTATATGAATCTCCTCACAAGCATGTTGTGCTCTAGGTTTGATGGTCTCACCTCAAATTGGAAGCCGCATGATCCCATAGACATCCGCTAAGGTCACTGTGATCTCTCTAGAGGGAAGATGGAAGGAGCATGTATCCTCATCCCACCTCTCTATTAGAGCTGATAGCATGGCTCAGTGTAGTCTGATCTATGGAAGGATTGATACCTAGTATAGTCTCACATCTCTTAGTAACTGAATCTCATCATCATTAAGCTCAGATAGTCTATCTTTGACCATGACTGGCAACTCTCCAAAGTGATGCTCTTGGAGACATACAAAATCATGCAAGCACAAACATACATCATATTAGTAATCTACATCATCAAATCTACAAATCTAACTTTACTAGGTCAAAGTTGACCTCAGTTAGGTCAATGATGACCTTACTGGGTCAAAGTTAACTTTTTTGGGTCAGGGACGACCTTGTTGGGTTAAGGTTGACCTCATCCTGGATCAGGTGAAAACCTTCCAGTCAATGTTGACTTTGTTGGGTCAAAGTTGACATAGATGGGTTAGGGTCAACCTAGAGGGGAAAAAGTCAACCTTTCCTATGAAAAATAGAAAATTGGAAAGTACAAAATCATATAATATCAAACTCACCTCAGGAAGTGACTGTCTGATAGCCAGGTGTGTCTCAGAAGCTCCATGCATGTCGCTCGAAGTTCCTCTCTCCTCAGCATCTTGCTTCCTCTTTTCAAATCTAAAAATGGTAAGAACAAGTAATTATCTCTTCCTTTTCCTTATTTATAGTTCAAATTATGGTTTTATTAGGGTTTCTTTTAGGGTTTTCTCATGGTAAACTCAGATTTCCCTCATTATCCATTTAGATAGACATTCACTCTTTTCATCATAACTTGAGTTTGGTAACTTTGTTTTCAATGTCATCAGTGGTGTTGGAATCATGATTTAAATACCTAACTCCTTGAACTATTTTAGGAAGATTAGGAATCCTTCTAATTGGTTTAGGAAAGGACTTTTTAACAAACTACATATCTAGTGTATAAAGTTTTTCTTATCACCCTGTTTCAGCATTCGAAAATAGAAAGTCGAAATAGGGGGGCATAAGGGGATTTATGCACTTCAAAATTGTCATTTGGTAAGCTCTAGTTTATTTATGGATTTTCATTAACCTTGTGGGTTGCAAGTTCTAACAATTTTCTATAGGATCTCTACATTGAGGACTTGGCTATATCCTTTTATTTACTATGATGTTTTCTTACTTTAGCTTACATATTCACATAGTGTCATATCTGAGCTAAAGTGGGGGCTAAATATATGATCTTAAAATGGAAGGACTTCCATATTGATAGGTTTATCACCCTCTTTTAGTACATTTATCATGATAGACTTGCATTTAGGATGCATTCTGCACTTGATTTCTTCATTCTAGGTGAAATTAGGGTTAGGATCCTAAGGATTCTCCTTAATTTGCCTCTTTCATGGCTCTATTTTCTAGGTGGGACTTATAAAATAGGTCCTCATAGCCTTAATCATAATCATCATAGGATTTTGTGCCTCTCCTTGGCACTCTGCCCTATTCTCAAATTATTTCTAGGTCTTCAGGCATCCCGGGACCTCCTCTTTCAGATTCTGGTAGGACCTGGACCCTTGGGTCAAGGACAAGGTCATCCCTAACCTAGGTCAAGGTCAAGGTCATCCTTGATCTAGGTCAGAGATGAAGTCATCTTTGACCTCCTTTAGGATTTGGTTCCCCTTTTCAAATTTGGTCTTGGTGGCCCCGAAATCAATGTCGGGCCTTTGGATTCGAGTGCAGAAAGGTTTTAATTTAAAATTCATTTAATTATTCATTTTCCCTCCTTATTTAGTTATTATAATTGGATCATAATTTGAGGTGAAATTTGAATTATGGGTCCTCACATTACTCTAGGAGCCCCACCTTGAAACCTTTATATAAAGACTCATTTGCATTCATTTTCACCAAGCAATTTCATGAGCAACTATCCATCAAGTGGAGACAACAAAATTGAGAAATTAATCAATGGTGGAGTGAAGATGCAAGATTGCAAGAGGATGATATAGAAGATCAATCCATTTTTTATAGCAAGCATTTTTGGGAACACACCATTGTGAACACCTATTTGGAGCAAGAGAGATCCTTTCTTCCTTGATCTACCATTGCCAACATTCAAGCATTCAAAGATGCAATCATGGGGTAGAAATTATGGATTATGAGTTTCATAGGAGTACTTTAGCCTTGGGGGCTTGGTATGCTTTCTTATCTAATTCAAATCTATGCAATATTTCCTCATACATATTCATGCTAGGGTTTTAATCTAGAGGATTAGATCTTGGCATTACACTTTCAATACACACACACATTCTATTCCAATCAGCTATTCGTGGAGGTGGAGATCACCAAAATGGGGGTTTGACTAAGGCAAAACCCTATATAGCCACCCCAAAACACCATTTTAAGATTTCTACAGTCATTGTCTGAGTACCCTTTTCGGTGAACTTCCCAGATCTGTGAACAAAGTAAAAGTCAACCTTCAAAATATCGAGGTAGTCTTTGACCTTTTATCAAGGTCAAAGACTACTTACTGCCATAAAGACAAAAGTTTTCTAGGTTTTCTTTGTTTCAATTTTTTGGTCTCGGATTTGGTTGTAGAATCTTCTAAAATTGCGCACAAGCTTTAGAAAAAAGGTATTTCTAGATCTGTTCCATTTTGAGGTATGTAGTTTATTTTATTTTATTTCAAACATTTCCAGATTTACCTTATGCAATTCCAACTCAAAACATTACAAATGATTAATAGGTGAATGATAGATGCATTGTTAAAGCTCCATTTTACCATTATTCAATAAATGTCTCTGTAATTTTATCTTTTGTACTTATATACTCAAGTCTGACTTCTTTCTCTGTAACTTTCTCTCTTACAAAATGATACTTGATTTCTATATGCTTTGTCTTAGAATGCAATACAGGATTCTTAGACATAATTACTATACTAGTGTTATCATAATGTATGATAACAAGCTCATCAAATTTGATTCCAATATCATTCAACATTTGTTTCATCCATATTATCCAATTACAATTATTTGTTGCTACTACATATTCTACTTTTGTTGTACTCTGTGAAATACAATTTTGTTTCTTACTTAGCCAAGAAAACAATCTTCCTCCAAGAAAAAATGTTCCACCACTTGTACTCTTTTTTTCATCAACACTACCTTTCAATTCTACATCTGTATATGCACATAGGGTAAATTCATTTGATTTATCATACCATAACCCATAGTCAATTGTGCCTTTCAAATATCTAAATATTCTTTTTACTACTACATTATGTGACTCTTTAGGATCAGCTTAAAATCTTGCAACAATTCCAACTACATGTGATATTTTTGGTCTTGTATGAGTTAAATACTACAATCCTCCAATCATGGATCTGTACTTCTTTTTTTCAACTACAGGAGTTTCATCTGTGCTAGATAACTTATGAGTAGTTACCATAGGTGTGCCAACTGGCTTACAATTTTCCATTCTAGATATCTGCAACAAGTCTATTAGATACTTTTCTTGACATAAGAAAATACCATCACTATTCTATGTTATCTTTAATCTTAAAAAATATTTCATCTCACCAATCATGCTCATTTTAAACTAGGTCTTCATTTCATCAGCAAATTTATCTCTAGCTTCATCTTCACCTCCAAAGATAATACCATCAAGAAAGATAACTAAAATCAATAAACCATTCTCAATCTCTTTTGGATATAAATTACTATCTGGTGTGCCTTTAGAAAATCCTAGTTTTATCAAATATTTGTCTAATCTTGCATACCATGTTCTAGGTGCTTGTTTCAGTCCATATAAAGCTTTGTTTAGTTTACATACCATATCTCCTTCATGAGTCAAGGAAAAACCTTCAGGCTTCTCAATGTATACTTCTTCTTCCAATTCTCCATTCAAAAATGTTGACTTCACATCCATCTAATATGCTTTGAATTTTTTATAAGCTACATAAGCCAAAAATATTCTTACCGCTTCAATTCTTGCAACAGGTGCAAAAGTCTCTTCATAGTCAATTCCTTCTTACTATGAGTATTCTTTACATACCAATCTTTTTTTTTTCCTTACAACTTCACCTTGTCCATTCATCTTATTCCTAAATACCCATTTAGTTCCTATAAAAAAATTATTTTTAGGTATAGGGACCAAATTCCAAGTCTTGTTCTTTTCAATTTGATCTAGTTTTTCCTTCATTTCTTAAATCCAATTTTCATCTTTACAAGCTTCATCAGTAGTTTTAGGTTCAATTTGAGAAATCAAATATAGTTCTTCTTGTACCTTATTCCTTTTTAGAACTCCTTTTTCTATGCTCCCAATAATCTAATCAATAGGGTGATTTCTTTCTAGGTTATTATTAGGTGTCATTGTCTCAGTTCTTGCTTCAACTCTATGTTATGCTCTAGGTTCTTCTCTTATCTCATCAATGTAACTCTCATTCTTCAAATCACTGTCAATTTCATAAAATAATTCAACATTTTTTTGATCAATTCTAGGACGAACTTCTTCATCTGATTCATAATCAAGCATTCTTTCCTAAATTTTGAACTTCTCATCAATTTTAACATTTGCGCTCTCAACAATAGTCTTAGTTCTTTTATTGAAACATCTATAAGCTTTGATTTTCAATGAATAAAGAAGAAATATACCTTCATCACTTATGGAATAAAACTTACCAATGTCATCATCTCTCTTAATATAACACTTCTAAAAATTCTAAAATACTTAACTGATGGTCATGTCCAAAACATAATTCATAAGGTGTCTTAAATTTGTGTCTACTCTAATTTGTACTATGTTCATTGTATATATTATTGTATTCACTACTTCTCTCCAAAATGTCTTCACCAAATCATTTTCAAATAACATAGCTCTTGTTGCTTCAGTTACTGATATGTTCCTTCTTTCTACAATACCATTTTTTTCAGGTGTTCTAGGGGCTAAAATTTGTCTCTTAATACTATTCACTTCACAAAAAGTATTAAATTCCTTTGAAGTAAATTGTCCATCTCTATCATACCTTAAACATTTAATCTTCATTCCAGATTCATTCTCAACTTTTTTCTTAATCAATTTAAACTTGTCAAATGCTTCAAATTTTTCTTTAAGAAATGCTATCCACATCATTCTAGTAAAGTCATCCACAAAAATCATAAAATACCTTTCACCATAGAATCCTCTAGTCCTTTTGGGACCGCTCAAATCTATATGAACAATTTCTAACTTTTTTGTTGTTGTGAACTTCTTACAAGGAAATGAACTTCTCTTCTGCTTAGCCATAGCACATTATTTTCAAATCATGTTAGTAGGTTTCATAATCTTAGGCAAATCTCTTACTGCAAATGTAGTACTAACTTTGACAATGTTATCAAAGTTTGTGTGACAAAACCTTCTGTGCCATAACCAACTGTCATCAATTTTAGTAATCAAACATGTCATCTCAATAGGATTCAACTGAAATACATTATCTCTGGTTCTTGATCTAGTTCCAATCAAATTACCATCCTTATCCTTGATCACACAAATTTTCTCAGTAAACCAAACTTGATATCCCTTATCAAATAGCTATCCAAAACTCAAAAGATTATGTTTTAATCCATCCACAAAATAAACATCATCACTATGAGTCTTTCCATCAAGAGTAATAGATCCTATTCCTTTTATCAAGCAAGGTGCATTATTTCCAACCCTAACAATTCCTCCATCATATTTGTTAAACTTTCTAAATTTCTTCATATCTCTAGTCATATGATGTGAACAACCACTGTCTATAATCCAATCAGTTTTCTTTTCTAATTGGGAAACTAAATATTTTTCTTCTCTAACTTCAGTTTCAGAGTTTTCTTCTTTTATTGCTACAAATCATATATCATCATTCTCATTATCACTTTCATGTAATAATTTATCAATACTAGCCTAAATTTCATCATTAGCATAGTAACATTCTTTAGATCTTCTAGGTTTAAAGTTCTTATATTTCTTTACTCTCTTAGGGCATTTAGATGCAAAATGACCATATTCTTGATATGTGCAACATTTAAAGATTTTCCTACCTTCTAGTTCTCTTTTCACAATAAATTCAATTCCTTCCTCAATCTTTCTATCTTCTTTGGTCTTAGATCTACTACAACTAGCATAATCTCCACTAATACTAGTAATTCTTGACAAAGTAGGGAAAACACTAAGTGTGTTGAATGTTGTCTCAATTCTAGGTAGATCTCCTGACTATCTCAAGCCTATCTCTATTGCTTCTTATCTTCCAAGAAGAGTTTCTGTATAAACTTCTCAATACAAGGTATAACTTCTTCAATCATCTACATTGTCTACTTAAATATAGGGGTTAATTTCTTTAAGATCTTCTATATCACTTCATCCCCATTCTTTTTTCCTTCACAAGCTTTGATATCTACAACAATCTCTTATATCCTACCAATATAACTTCTAACAGATTCATCTTCCACCATTTTTATATCTTCAAATGAACATATCCAATTCTGTAATCTGACTTTCTTTGCATGCACATCAACTTCAAAAGTAGATTGTAAAGCTAACCAAATTTTATGAGATGTCCTTAGAGTTTTTACCTAACTGTATTCATTCTCTAGAAGAGCTAGCAAAAAATTGATTCTCTGGCAAGTATGTCACACATGAATAGATCTCTCTTTGTATCAGTACATTCTTTAATTTTGTCTTCTTCAATGATAGTCTTCTCATTCTGTGTGATTAACCAATATCCTATTCCTAAACATAGAATATGTGTCTTCATCTTTTCTTTTGAGATGTCATAGTTTACTCAATCAAACTTAGGGCTTTCTTTCCTAAAATGAGTTGTCATAGATCTCCTTAAGTTGTTAAAATTTTCCTTCAAGGACCTATCACTCTGATACCAATTATTAGAAAGTAAAGTCCACCAAGATAACTAAGAGGGGGGGTGAATCAGTTATCAGATAAAAAAAAATTTTACCACCATTATCAGATTTCAACCATGTAATCAATATAAGCAACAACCATAGAAAGATAAACATATGAAACAACACAAAAACACAAGATATCTTGAACCTCTTGATCAGAGAGTAAACCCCAGTGGGAATGATGCCCACAAAAGATGTACTAATATGAAAATTCCTTGTGAGAGGATGGACTCTGTTAGAAGCCTTATGAAATACATTCAGTACATATGAGTCCCTATTAGGAGACTTTCAATCCTTGTTAAAATATTCTAACCCAGTTAAGAGTTATGGAAGACAGAAGGACCCACTGTCCAAACAGCTTCAAGGGCAAGATCACTTAACACACTATCCAACTGATCTATGTATTATCTGAATAGAATAATACCAACAATCACTAATCTCAGCAACTTATCTTTGTTCCTCTTCATGTGCCAAACCACACCAACTACTTCACCAGATCTCAATACTAGATCTCTCTAATTCACATATCCTCTTACAATATCAACATCAACATATATTGCTCAATTCTAAAATTCATATCCATATCTCTCTTTTATATATACAATCAAGGAAAACAATCCTTCCTTTATACCACACTCAAATAATTACAAATGAGTCAGCCAATAAGGCTTAACCAATTAAAAAATATAAACCTTCACATGTTACATTATATTCCATAATCACATAAAACTAGTGGCTCCAAAATAAAATAAATCTTCACTCATGTGACCTCTGAGCATGTTGTCTCATCCAAGTCACCACCAAAATGTCTTCATCAACTATATAACTCTACATGCCCAGATTCTATCCTGGTTAGGAGATATAATCCAGTTATCACAAGCCACTTCTCAAGAACATTGGTTGAATACTACTTCCACTAAATTACACATAACTATCATGAATAATTGAATTTCCATACATACTCTTGATCACAATCTAAGGACACAATATATAATAAGTCCTCAACTTTTCTTATCTTGATCTATAATACTCCATGTGCGCTAATTCAAACACTGTCTACTTCTCTGCTAATCTCTAGTAGATCAATGTGTTAACATTAATGACAATCACAATCATGAATGCAACATACAACTACTATAGAATGACTCTTAATACTCCCCCATAGGACATATTTAGCATACATTCCTAACATTCTTCTCTAGACATCTTAATGATTGGTGTCCCACTTGATTACAAGAGAAGCACCTGCCAGTGGTCACATTAGGGCCTCTTCCCCTTGATCTACCTTTGCCATTGTTTGGTCCCCTACCTCTAAAGGAACCTCTACCACTAGTATCACTCTCTATTCCTTAATTACTATATTCTCATTGGCTTTTAGGGAAATTTCCCCTACCACTGAATCTACCTCTCCCTTTGAATGTGTTTCATCTTCCCCTACTTTGTTCCCCTTTCCTTTTTTACTTCTCCTCAATCTTGAGGTCTAGCTGAAAACATTTATGGACTATCTCCAAGGTAACCAAGGTCAATTCATCTTGATATTTTATTTGAGACCATTGATGTACCTTGTTATTTTTTGTTTTTTTGTCTCATATAGATTAGCCTTATGGGTCAATGTATGGAATTCTTGAGTGTAGGAACTCATATCAAGATCTCTTTGTTTTAGATTTTGTAATTTATTGTGGAGGGTCACTTCATAGTCCTCAGGTACAAACTTCCTCTTGACTTTTGTCTTCATCCTTGTCCATATGGAAATGATACTTTTTCCTTCCTTTACCCTTTTAGTTTGGAGGAAATTTCACCAATTGAGGGTCAGTCCTTTCAACTTGGACTTGGCTATCTTAACTTTTTGGTTTGAAGGCACCTCCTCACACTCAAAGTAGTTCTAAAGGGCTTCCAACCAATCCATGCCCTCCTCTAGTTCCAACTTACCAAGAAACATGGGTAGATCAATCCTATCCTTCTTCCCTTCCCTTTCTATGGCTGCAAGCATTGGCCTTTGATCCTCTAGTAGGCTATCTTTCCTAGAACAACTATCCTCCTCTTCTACTTCTTCCTCTAACTCCTCATTTTCACCTCTTCTTACTTGTCCCTTCAACTTGTCCAATTCCCTCTTCATGATCCTATTCTCCTCTCTGACTTCCCTACTCTCAGCCATTTTCTCTTTCACTATCTTAGCCAACTCAACATTGGTTATCCTCACAGGGATATCTTCTCCTTCATACATCTTGTCTTCTTATCTTCTTCTCCAATCAGAGTCTTAGTGGCTCTAATACCGCTTGATGTAGAGAACACAATAGTAAGAAGTAACAATGCCTTTATACCCACAACTCTTCATAACCTATCCTTAGGTAATTATCTATTAGAAATAGGGTATACTAAGAGGGGGGGTGAATCAGTATTCTACAAACTTTTACTTTTGCCCAATTATGGATATAGAAAACTAACTTGATTCTTGCAAAAAAAAGTAAACTAAATAGCATGTATAACAATAAAGCAAATGAACTCATAACACATTATTTGTTCTTGAGGAAACCTTGGCCAAGGGAAAACCCTGATGGGGATGATACCCACAATGATCCACTAATCAAAAGTATCTGATTAAGGATGTTGACCATGTTAGGAGCCTATTACATGCATATAGTGTCTCAGTCTTGATTAAGGGACTTTAGGCCTTTTTATAAGCCTCAACCCTACTAAGAGTTGGTAGTACAAATAGAATGATTACAAGATGAGCTCACTTCCCAAACATGTAATGTACAATAATTTATGATTACAAAAGGATAAGGTATAACCTTTCACTACTATTGAATATCTTCAACTTCTTCACTATCAATATTTTATTGCTTTACAACATATATCTTTGCATCAATATATTTTTCATTTATATATCATACTACTATCTTTGCATTACATATGTCTTACATTTATACAAGTTATTAAGAATAATAAATTTTATAGTCAGCTTTACAAAACATAAAGCACCTTACAAAATACATATTAACTTGTGCTGCCCAAGGGTTAACATCTAGGATGTCATCCCTTAAGTGATTTAAGTTATTATTTTGATAAAAAAAATAATCCCTTAAATATTATATCAATTATGTCTTCATTCTCTATCCAGTCGGCTTCAACTCTATCTCTGTTCATAGTGTAATAACTTCTTCCATACATGTCATACAGAATTACACTCTTAGGTGAGTCTTCAATATATATCAAAGTATCCATTTTCAAGTGCCCAAACACTAAACTTACTTCTATTGACATCACAATCCAAAATTATCTCTAGTTAAACTTAGAAAATACTGCTTACACTTAGACAATTTTACTCTGTGCTCTGTCTTAACTGCTTTCTGTCATATGCAGTCTTCATACAGATTATATGTTTCCATAATGACAACAACTTGATATCTAACTCATCCAAATTTCCAACAATCACCCCCTTTGTCATTAGTGGCAACATATAAGAAAATTATTTCAAACAATCACCCCCTTTTTCATTAGTGGCAACATATAAGAAAATTGGCTAAGTCATACAAAACTTAAACTTTAAAATTGTGGCCACAACAAAAAAAAATTATATCCTTATATCTCTAGTATCTCATATATATCATCTATACTCCCCCTAGGAATATATTCCATATCTTATATCTATATACCATATTCAATTTTCTTCTATCACTCCCCCTTTGACAACAATGACAAAAAGGGTCCCAAAACTATGTAACAAAATTTTTACCTTTGATCTCAGGATTGCAAGGTCGGTAGGCTTGCAATACAATCTATAAAATTTGTCTCTATACTTTCCAATTCCTTCTCCCATGATTTCTTTATAGTGTCTGAAACACTAAGGAGTGTGCATAGACAATATGATGCTATTTCACATGCCTTAAGATTTTCATAGTGAAATCTCTCATAAGATGTCTTAGAGATAAGACATTCTTCCAATTGACTCTCCAAAATACTTATTTTGATTGAAACATGCTCTCTTAATAGAGTGAATCTTTTCAATTTCCTTTCCTTTTCATCAGTAAGAATTCTTATATCATCATACAACTTTCTTATTGACTTCTCAATATCAAGTATCTTCACATTCAAATTTTCTAAGAGACTTGCTGCTATCTGAATTTCTACCTCTTTTGCTTTGATCTTTTCTGCTATATCAAATACATTGTCTTCTAATTTTGTGCATTTCTTGTACAAATATTTTCCTTTCTCCAAGATTTTTCTCAATTCTTTTATGTTGATGTCCAAATTGTCAATGTCATTTCTGATATTCTGACATATATCCTAAAATATTTTAGCTTCATAGGCTGCTTGAGCTTTAACTGTAGCCATGTTTGATAAATTTGTGAATTCACTGTCAAATGCCTTCACAACTTCTTTAGCTTTTATCTGTGGATCAATCTCATTAATCTGACTAGTTATAACATTTTCCAATTTTTGTGTTACTTCAATCAGTGATCCCTCAAGGCTTTTAACTTTCTTTTTTTTGCCAATGATTTTATTTAGAGATGAGATCAGCTCTATCTAATCATCATCATCTACTTCTTGTCCAAGATTAGCAAAAATTGATCTAGATTGTGTCTTTTCTACTGCTACCTCAGGTGTGGGATTGATCTGTACCTGTTCTTTTTGTCCTTCTTCCTTTACCTCTTCTTTTGTTCCTGCTTGACTCTATTCTATTTCCTCTTCTTATCCTATTTCCTTAACTTCCTTATTCTTTTTCATGTCTTGTTGTTCTAAGGCTGAATTTTCAACAATGTCTTCAAGGTTAAAAAATGGATTCTCTTCACTGTCGAAAATGATTTTTGTTCCTTCCACATTCATTGATTCATCTATAATATTGATTGGTGGTGGTGACGATGGTGTAGGACTTTTCTAGTTCTCATCTTCCACTACTTGATCTGGTGCACTTGTGCACTCACTAGAACCTGAGGTCATTACTTTTATAACTGCTTGTTCAGTCTCTTTGTTGATTTCCTCATAATTCCCTCTCATTATCAAGTGGTTCTCCTCTTCATCCTTAAATGAGTATTAAGATCTTTCAAAATTTCTTTGAAATGATCTTCATCCTTAATGCCACAAAGCTTCCTTACATGGTTCTCTCTTATCTTATTATCTTCTTTAGTAGCTCTTTTCTTTCTTTTCAGTAACTTCTCAAACAATTCATCAAGGATTTTTCCTTGAATACTATCAAACTTCTTATTTGCCAAAATCATGTGCTTGACAACTACATTTTCTAAGTTTAATTTCTCAAAATAGTTGTACATCTCATAATACTTGTTCATCTTAGAAAAATCTCCATCATTAATGATTTGAGCATTCACTTTTTCTATCTTTGGTTTCCATTTCTTCTTATTAACTCCGGTATCTTCATCATCATTTATTTCTGATACATTTCTTTACACTGGGGTAAATATTTTTTTCTATCTTTTTCCTGGCCCACTTGCCATTTCTTTAACTCTTTTACCTGGTGGAGTGGTGAAGGTTCTAGTTGATTTCCTTGTTTCTTGTGCCTCCTCAACTTTTACTACTTTCTCCAAATTTTGGATGTTTACAGTCTGGCCTACAACTGATGATAGGGGTGGAACAGACAAAATTTATTTCTATCCAATGCCTCTTATTGCTGTTGCAGTCTATTTTGCTACTAAAAATTCATGTTTAGTCATTCCTATATCCTTTAATATTTTCTTGATTGTTCTTTCCACTCTTTTCTTTGACAACTTTTCTTCTTGCAAAGACTTTGCAGAGCTAAAGTTCTCCTCATAAGTCCCAAATCTAGAGCTATTTACATCTATCTTTCTTTTAAGCAATCTACTTACATACTCTTATGCTTCAACTTCTAAAATTTCATATCCAAGAGGATCTATAAACTAAACTCTTGGTTCAACTACTTCAATAAAGGTAAAATCAGTGTCAACCATAAAGCATATTTCATCTTTGTATTTCTCTACTATAGCCTGTGGAATCCTTGATCTTTTCTTCATCAATTTTTGAAATGATTTGATTATCAAGGTTGCATTGTCATTAACCTTGTCAATAGGGTATATTAGATACACCTTCTTGATTATGTCCATAGTGGTCCTATCATCATTCTAGTCTTCTCCAATAGTAAATGGAAATCTTCTCAACAAATGAAAAAAAATATATGTAATCAGGGATGAGAATCTAAACTGAGTTTTTAGTCTTCTTTATCTCCTCAAGGTTCTCAAATAACTAAATTCTCAAAATTTCACACATATCTACTTGAAATTTATCAACGCACATCAAATAGGTTGCATGAATCGTTCTAGATGCCATGTCATCTTCTCTAGAGTTAGCACAAAACTTGGATATTAAGATCATGCACAAATATCTAACATCATCTTGTAGTATCTTGTTGATTACCATCCCTCTACCATTATAGGATGACTTAGTGTTGTCCAATACTATCTTCTTTACATTCTTCTCATTAAAAGGTATAACTCTAGATTTTGATAAACCAATTACTTCATGTATTAGGTCTGCTATTACATTGATCACTCTATCATCTAACCAAAACTTCCCATTGTAAATTCTGCTTAAAATGATTTTGGCACATTCTTCATTATCGAATTCATGTTGTAGTGAGTACTTCATGATTTCATTTTCTTTCAAATGTTCAAACCCTACTTTCAATGACATAGCTTGATTGTATAATTTCTCATATTCCTTAGTAAAATCACTTTCACTAAGGGTTTCAAGTTTACATCCCAAATAACCTTTAACATTTTCTAAATGCAAAACTCCATCTGGTATAGATAATAATGCAATACTAGGGTCTTCTTCCAAGGGTTCTATTGGTTCCCTTTTGACTCTAGGTCTAATAGTATCCCTTAAATGATGAATAAGTGATACATCCATGACTTCTGCAAAAAATGCTAATCTTCTTGATAGATTTTCTTAGTAAAATACCTCAATTTCATGATTTAGGGCTTTACATAGATCTAGTGTGAAAATTCTCTACCAAATCCTGCAAACTGATCTCAAGCACCTCTTTATTGATCTCCTTATCACTTTTAGTCACTTAAATGATCATTAGTATTTATCATAAGCTTTTAACCTTTCAATCTTACAAGATTCTAACATCGCATTCAATTCTTTTACTGCTTCTTTCCAAAAAGTTGTTCCTGCTATCCTGCAAAACTTCAAACTTCTTACGAACTCGCATACATTCATATTATCACATGTGCTCTTAACCATAGCATTAATACATCACATACTACCTTACATTAACTGCACAAGACTCAATTCATTCTACACTAATTTCTACACTTATCCTAAGTTCCTACTCTAATACATTCTTTATGAATTAAGTACTTTGAGATGGGTTAGGAAGAGATTCACTCTTACCATTAGATACTTCACCTTTATGATTACCTTCTATGCTGAATGTGTCTCCTTGATCTGTACCTTTAACAAACTTCACTTCTTCTAAATTACTATAGCATCCTTTCTAACTGTTGCTTGCATTCTCATTTCTTCTTGTGTAGTTCCTGTTGTTCAAATTTCTCATGTTGTTCATTTTGCAAAACCTTGTTGTATGACCAAATTTGTTGCATATTTGAAAAACTACTCCATTGTTTCCATATCTCAGTCTAGTCTGGTTGATTTTTGATCTGCAATTCCTAGCAATATGTCCAATCTTGTTACATCTATAACATACTACTCCATTTCTTTTGTTCATATCTTCAATAGGTCTGTTATATGCATGGTTAGTATCTCTAAACATTATACTACTATTATTATCATTAAGTCTAGGCTTCTTACATTCAATAGCTCTATGTCTAAAACCATGACAATTATAACAATAACCATTAAGAGGTTTGAATTACTTACCTGTGCAATCTTTCTTCATATGACCAAAAGTATTACATGCAAAATATCTACCTTTAAATTCTCTCTGCGTACCTTTAGGTGGATCTTCTTCTTTAGGTGGATTAGGTATATCTTTAGATTTGTTAGCTTCATTAGATTTCTTTTCATCTATGTTTTTAGAAACTTTCAGATCTGGTTCCTTGCTTTCTTCACTTACCTTAAATGAGTTAAATCCAAGCCCAGTTTTATCATAGAATGGTTTTTGATAAGACATTTGTTGATCAATTTTCTCACTGGTGGAATATAGTCTCTCAAGATGTTGCTTAGACTATGTCAGTTCACCTTTCACAATTGTATTGTACTTTTCAAGTTCAGCATACTGTAATTTGGTTTTCTCAAGTTCAGATGTCACTTTACAAAGTTTAGACTTCAGATCTTCATTCTTAGATTTCAGATTTGATTCATTCTTTTTGTTTCCATCTTTCAAACTTAACTTTAGATTTTCTATCTTTAATTCATGTTTAAGGATCTCATTTTCTTTTTCCATATTTTCATCACAATCTTCAATTTGAATTGTAGATTCCTTCTATAATTTCAATTCTTCCAGCTTATTTTTCAACTTCTCAATGAGGTTCTTTGCATTAACATATTTTCCTTTCAAAGTGTCTCTTTCTTTAGTACGCATATCAATCTATTCAAGAGCTTCTTCAAGATTCTTCTATAGTTGATCCATATCCATAGAGATCTTACTCAAGCTGCTAGGCTTTCTAAGAATGATTCTTTTTTGAGTAACTAAGCTCTGGTACCACTTGTTAGAAATAGGGAATAGTGAGAGGGGGGTGAATCAATTGTATGCACCCTAAAATGTTCACCAAGACCTTGGGCCCCCATTCATCAATGTATCAATTTCCTGAATCAATGCTTTGCAATATTTTCATTTCAAATCAATTTCCTTCATCAAATCATAATTAATTCAAATATTTTAATATTTCCTAAGGTTTGATCATTTTATCCTAAGCCTCACTTAATTAAAAGAAAACTTCCCTTTTAATAAATTAAATCATCTTATTAAAATAAAATTCCTCTTTTAATAAAATCCCCACTTAAATCTCTCTGTGTTGAAAAAGGAAATAAAATGAATAAAAATCCCTTTTTCTCTCCACTTTGAATGCACATACTTTTAAGTGGTGGGCCTTTTTCATTTTTTTTCCTCTTAAAGAATCTTGAGCACATGGATCAACCAATATTTAATCTCCACCATTACTCATTTCTTTTTGTCTCTTAATCTTGACCATCCAAGATTCTTTATAAAGAGTCTTCTCCTTCTCATTCTAGGTTAGAAAGAATAGAAGATTTTTGTATTGTTATGGTGCAGGTTTGGAGAGAAACTTTGGAGAAGATTCTTGAGCACTTGAGCTTGGATATTGCAACTTCTATTTTCTTGTCTTCTTCTCTCATGCTCCATGGCAATCCATTTAGATTAATCTTGCACTTGCATATTAGATTAAATTCATATTTCCTTTCATAGAATAATCTTGCATAAGCATTTCCTTTCAAAGATTAGTTTGTTTTCATGCATTGTTATCATTTAGAATAGCTTCCATTTTCATTTGCATGCACACTTGACAATCATGGAGACTAGAATTCTTGTTTTTCCTCTTTGAATCTCTCATTTTATGGTGTACTTGAATGGGCACAAACTAGGTCTAATCTGAGGACCTTCATCATAAACCCTTGCACTCCATTAATAGAGAGCTATGAGTCACCATTTGAGACCTCATTCTTGAGCAATCTTGGATATAATGACTCATAAAAGTGTGACAACATTTTAGCACACATTTTTGGCACTCACTGTGGGGCAAAAAATTTCATTTCTTGCCTCATATTATTTTATTTTATTTTTCTGACGATTTTCATGCACTGTCCATACTTTCGTGCATCTCTATTACAGGTCCTCGCTTGAAGTTTCTCACTGTATCACACAAAGTTTTGCTGGTATTTGCATTTCTACGCATGACAAAGGCATTTTATTATGTCGGCCTATGTACTTTCTCACACAGGCTTGTGTACTTTCTTGTGTGGCACTGTGTACTGTCTCACACAACATTCTAATAGCAGAGACCTAAATTTCTAGATTTGCTAGTTTTACTTGCTATTTTTTGACATTTAATGTTTGTTGAGATTGTTTCCCTGATTCTGATTGCTGAGGCAGCATAGCATTGGATTGTAGATCTTTGGACCTAAGGTGAGTTGCTATAATCTCTATAACATTTGGACTTTGGAATATAAAATGAATCTCTCATGTGTCTAGCTTGATTGTTTATTGCTTTCATAGATCACACTTCAAATTTGGGCTCTAAAAAGAACATAGATTCACTTTCTTGCATATATGTCTCACATAGTAATTAGGCCCTATGAACACTATTTGTGGCATTCTTGATAGAGTGGGTTTCTTGTGAAGCTCTTCTTGGTGATAGAACCCCTTGTAGGTAGGGAGGATATTGTTACTATCTCACGGTCTTACTTGGCTTAGTCTTCAACATTGATCGGTATGTTCTCTCTTGGTCCCACTTAGAGATCTCGGTAGACATTGTTGTTGACATCATGAACCTTGGTGAGGTGGTTTCAATCTTAGCATGTCAATGAATTTTCTTGCTATGTTTGGGTGAAATGAAGAGGTTAGAGGATTATGCTCTACTCCCTTTTTGGGTAGGACCAGAAACTTAGATCCTTGAATCTAAACCAAGTCCCCATGTGGTCCTTTTTTTGAATCACCTTGTTAGAGAGGGTTAACCATAGTGGACACTCCCTTTTTTGGGTAAACCACATGGATAGAAACTCAAGTAGTAATAGCCATTTTTGTCATGGTAGCAACAACTGCTATACAAATGTCCTTGTGGAAGAAATCTCCATAGGTGTAGTTTCTTGTTGGGCTATCGGATCTACTCAGCATCTCTGATTGATTAAATTCTTGGAATGTGTCAAAACCCTGGTGCACCTAGATTGGAGTTCACCCTCTTGAGATTAAAAAAGTTGTAGAGTCAAACCATTACTAAGAACCATAGTGCAACCAAATTTATATTTGCTAGGACTATGTGCATGATTGGAAAAACATTTTGAGAACATACACAACTAGCATCTTTAAGGAGTAGCATACTAACTCACTATTCTTGTTCATGTGCAATTTTGCTTTGTCCCTTGCTCATTGTTTGAATACATTATTTTCTTAAACTCCTTGATTATTGTCCTGTGTGCTTGATTGATGATAAAAATTTGTTGATGTATTTACCTGATCTTTAAAAATGAACAAAAAAACTGAGTTCCTAAGTTTACAAACTTGCTGTCAAGTGGCCTAATCTTATTTTGTTGCCTAGCTTTGTGCACATTCTCATGTGAGCCTGGCATTTTCTCATGTGAGATTTCATTTTATCACATGATCCCTAGCATTTCTTCATGTGGGACTGCATTCCCTCATGCAAAATTGTCCCCTAGTCTATCAAAATAGTTAGTTGACTCCTGTCATTTCCAGTCTTCCTTGGTTGATCTGAATCATAGTAGGTCACTTACCTTGTAGTTGGAAGCCTGTTTGCACCTTGGGTTCCTATGTCTTCAATTCTTAGATTAGTGTTCTTTGATTTCACAAGTGACCTTGTTTGGAGTCGGTAGGTTATAAATCATCCTTATTGAGAAAGTAAACCTTTAGATTCTTTGATAACATGCTTGGAGAGTTTATGTAATCTCTTGTCCAATTCAATTCCATCCAAAATCAATTTCAATCAAATATAATTTGGGTAAATCATCCTCTTAATCCATATGTGTTAGGACACTTCTCTGTTCATTGGGAACCTCTGTGGCAGTGTTGGTTTATACCTTTTGCAAAAATTATATCTTATCATCTCTCTTTTGGACAATTGAGTGCTTTTACTATTCTAGTTTGGTACCAACACTTCTTAAGGTCATCTTATCACCTAGGATATTTTCTTTCATGTTGGTTACAACAATATATCAAGTAAATCAAGAAAAACAACCTCAAGTAGTCTTTGACCAATTACCCTTAGTTCAAACTTGCCAAAAATGTAGGGGAAAAGTGTTGGACTACAACTAATTTGGAATCTAATTGAAGAATTCATGATTAAAGATCACTAAGGAGTTTCTGATTAGATATGTAATATGATTAAATCAATATTATATTGTCATTGATGTCAACTAGTTTGACAGCACTTATCTTGTAAGTTACTATACCAAGACATCTGAAGAAAGGTGAAAAAGATGAAGAACAGAGAAATCTACATGAGGAAAGATGTACATGATAGATGAGGATAAGGAACACATTGAGTAACTTGTTGATGAGTCAATGACTTGATGATATTGACTTTATTATGTTTCATTCATTTATGATAAAGTATAGAGCTGAAAGACACAAAGCAGTGTTGTCGATAAATGAAGCAATTCTAGTATACACCGATAGAGTGTAGTGTATATGGATTGCAGTATTAATTGAGAAATGTTCACTAATGCATTTCTTTGTTAATTGAGTGAAATAGAATGAACTAAATGATTAGTTTAGCTGATAAGATTGATGAGCTGTAAAGTACCTCGATTTTAGTGATAACAGATAATGTTTGTTATGAAGATCGACGGCTAACAAAATTAAAGGAAGATCTAACGGAGCAGGTTGAAATGTGTTACTAACACATCAGTCGAGGAAGTTTGAAGTAGCAAAATCTATGAATGTGGTTAAGCAGCAAAATTTGATGGTGGAGAAGAAAATGATTTACCCATCTATATAAGAGACATTGATTTCATTATGGAGAGAGTTGAAAGAAGTAGAAAGTGCAGGAATATCACATGAACAAGGTTTTCATGCATTCGGATCATACTGGTTAAGTAAGAATCAAGCTGGAGAACAATTATCGAGCTACAAAGAGCTATTACTGATGGACAGTAAGTTGATATAGTATTGAATCTGAAGTGTAATATTGGTCAGAAGGATTTTTTAGGATTGAATATTGATCTGTAATCTACAAATTGAAGTTTTATTAAGGTAGGTCATTTACTGTTACATATTTAACCATTGTATATAGTCAAAATCTCTTAACCGAGTGGACTCTAAAAGTCTTATGATGTATCATTCATAGAATGAAAAATTTTATCCTGTCAACCCCATAGTGAATGTTGGTTGGATGATAACTTCTAGTCTAAAATCCTCTAACAAGGTCACACCTGACAATGTGTTTGTAAACCTTTAACAAGGTTGGGTCTTAACTGACCTCACTTTAGAAGAGTGAACAATTTTGGGTTACCATTCACAGGTGGTTTTTCCCTTTACAGGGTTTCCACATTAAATCTCTTGTGTTATGTGTTGATTGTGATATTTGTTTGTTATCATACTTTTCATGTTACATATTAGATTTGATTAATAACTATTATAGTATTAGACTAATAATCGGTAAAATCATAGATAGTGAGAGTAATTATTGTTTACTGAGGAGTAGAAATAGAAGAAGTTATTTTGAATTATACATTTTGTATTAGAACACTAGATAACTGATTCACCCCCCTCTTAGTTATTCTAACAATTGGTATCAGAGCATTGGTTGCTTAGAATAGAGTTTTAAGGACTTAAGCACAAAGGTCTCAAGATGTATAAGAGGGAAGTACTGAAGCTAAACAAAGAGAACTTCATAGTATGGCAAAGCTAGATGAAGTTGCACATATCTGGAATTGGGAATTCTGCACTAGATTTGATGGAGAATGGATACATACAACCGCCCACTGGTCCCTTAACTCTTGATCAACTGAAGGATAGGCATGAACACAATATCACTATGATGGAACTTGTTGTTGCCTATACCAATGCTGAATTTGAAGACATCAAGGTTTGTGATACTGCTAAGAAGATGTGGGATAAATTAAATCTGATATACAGTGGAGATCTGAATGTCAAAAGAGCTTGAGCTGAAAGCCTAAGAGGCAGATTTGATGATATGAGAATGAAAGAAGGTGAGAACATTGTACAATACTCAAATAGACTAAAAGAGGTGGTACATGCTATTAAAGCATTTGATGGAGTGATTGATGATGAAACAGTGATAAGAAAGATTCTCAGAACTTTGCTACCAATTTATGCAATTAGGATCTCTGCAATTCATGAAACAAGAGCTACATCCAACCTTACTCTTGACACTCTGATTGGTAAAGTTACAACTTTTAAATTAAACAATTTTGATAACAGTGTTGTTCCTTCTGTTGAATCCACTTTCATGTCTTCTTTGAAGATTGGAAAGTCTAGCAAGAATAGTGAGAATTATGATAGTGATAGTAATATCGATGATGAACTTGATGAGCTTGAAGGTCTTATGGCCAGAAGATTGCCCAAAGGAAAGGGAAGGTATAGAGGTAAGCTACCTTTGGCATGCTTTAACTATAAAGAAGTCAATCACATTGTTGCTAGATGTCCTCAAAAGAAAGATGATGATAGATCCTGTTGGGTCATTTTCCAATCATAGCAAAAATCCTTTCAAAATGACCTTTTTCCCTGCAAAGTTTTGTGAAGTTGTCCCGCCCTGTTGCAAGCTTGTTTTAATCTATGAAAAAAATCCATAATGTTTCATGGTGTGCACCCTTAGCCCTATGTTCTTCATGTTGTCACCTTGCTCTAGTTTAGATCACATCTCTTAAATCATAAAATCTAGGGAGTTATTCGGGTTTTAAGGTCTGCAGGAGATAGTCTCAGAATTTGCCTAAGTGTCGAAAACCCATGATGTTTTCTTTTTGGTCTGCATGGATACCCTGGTTATTTTTGACCTTGTGCCTTCCCACTTTTGTGCACTTGTCTTCAGGCATCAAAAACCCTTGATGTTTTCACATCCCTTGTTTACCTTTGTGTCAATGTCAAAAACCCTAGATGTTTTCAATCCTTCGTTGTTGTGAAAACCTTGGATTTTTTGACCTCAGTCTTAACTACACAGGTGCAATCAGTTGGTGGGACCTAGTTCTTCTTAGTTGCCTAGTGTGGTTAAAGTTCAGAAATAATAGATGGTTGTCACATGTTTTCATGGTGAAGATGCACGATGTTTATCCTTCACACTTTTGTGAAAGCCATTGGATTTTCTTGTGAGGGCATGTCGTGGGTCCAGGTGGGTCCGCATGTCAAACAGTGCTGATATTCTCATCTCTCATTGGCTGTGAGGTGGTGATAATGATGTCAGTGGGGCCAATTTTCTTTCAAGTAGGCTGGTGGTCCTGCTGGCGGTTATGTGGCATCCTGTGGTTGGCTGTCGCATGATTGCATGTCAAAAATTTTTGACATGCGATCATGTGACCAGTTGACACTTGTTCCTGGGCCCATTGGTGATGGAGTTATTGTGGTCCCACTATCTGACTGTGAGGTTGAGGTGGTAGTCTTGTGTCCTTTTCACATGTTTGCATGGGCCATCTTTCGGCCATGTGATCATGTGACAAGGGTGCCATGATGTGTTGGGGCCTAGTGGCAAGTGGTGAAGTGGTGTCTTCTAGATGCTAAGGTGGCAAGGTTCTATTGGATGTAGGGTAGAGATGTGGGCTCGATTGTCAGATCCCTTTCAATCCTACGGTTGCCTCATGACCGCAAGGAATATTCTTTCACCTTGCGATCATGCGACAACCATCTGATCTTGTAGCGTTTAAAATGGTTGACGGGTGGTGGGTCCATTTTCCAGGAGATGCTAATGTGCGTGATTTTCATTGGCTGACAAGTGCTAAGGTGGATACACATGGTGGGTTCGATACTTAAGGGCAGGCAATGGTTGTAGTGTTGGCAGGTTGTCGCATGATCACATAGCCCATCTCTTGGCTATGTGATCCTACGATGACTGCTATGGTATGTCATCATTGTGGAGTTGTGAAGTTGTGAAGGTAGTGTGGTCGAGGACCTTTCAAGGGGTTTGTGATTGACTGTTGACCATGGTTAAGAGATTGTGGTACATGATCACAAAGGTTAAGTGTGGTGCCTTGTGATCATGTGACCAGGCACAAATATAACTGGGGTTCCTATTGCAGTTAATTTTTAGAGCCTAAGAAGATGTGTGATCTAACGGCAGGGATAAAAATTTGATCCCAGTTTGAATGTTGACCACTAATTCTTTTTTGGCACCATGAGCTAACTGTTGTTTTCAGGATGTGAATATTTTAAAGGTTTTCTACAATAGGAAGGACTGGAATTCAATGCTTGTGTGGCTAAATTTGGTAGGTGAGATTTTGCTAACTATTGCAGTGTGGTCCCAAGAAGCTATGTGATTGATTTGCAGAGGTTGAGTACTATGAAGGGATGGGTTTTCTTGCTCGAGGCATGTTGCAGGTGACTGATTTGATCAATTTTCATGGTAGATTCATGATCTCTTGTATAGTACTCTGAGATGTTTCATCAATAGAGATCATTCTTGGATCTACTTTCTCCTGGATCGCCTGGTTTTCATCCTTGTAATAAATTTTTGACTATTTTCTAGTTGGTTAGGTGGGTGAAACCCTAACCCTTACCATGGTTACCCATAGCTTGTTGCATCCTAACTTGTTTGGGATTCCAAGGTAACTAGTGGTATAAATTGTCAAATTTTGACTTTTGAAAGGGTTCCTTCTTCTGCAAATTTTTTAGGAGAATTGGTTCCAAGTGAAGGGTCCTTTTCCTATAGATATTTCTCCTTCTCTTCATATAGGGTGTTCTTCCTCCATGGCCAGTTCAAAGAATATGATACATATTGTAATAGGTGTCTTATGTATGAGATTTCATCATATTTGTACTTCTATCAGGTTGTCTCCATTTGAGTCCTGAACTTATTGATTATGGCATCAAGGGTGTTGTAGTCTTTCTATTTGCATTTCCAATGAGTGTCTACAATAGAGTTGTCTTCACAGAGATAACTAAGTTCAAGATTAGTTTTCAGGTGTGTATGAGCTGAGGTATCAAGGGTGTCTCAGGCTTGTCTTCTAGTGGATGTTGGTTATGTATTTCTTGTTTATAGGTCTCTTCTAAGGGGAGAGTTAAAATCCTTTGAATAGGTAATTGCATATCTGGGTACACAGATGGATAGTTGAAGTATAGTCTGATTAGTGGTATATGCTTTATGTAAGGCACTAACATATTTGAATGTGTTGTCCTCTTGTTTCATAGCTTTGTTACAATAAGGCATTTGACTCTGTTGCCCATTGGATAAGGCACTGGTCTATGAGAGACTTAGGGTATCTCAGGGGTCCTTTCAACCCAACATCACAATCATTCAAATATCTTTCCCTTTCATGTTGGTGGTAGTATTAGGAAGTTCTCTCTAGTCTTTAGACTCATTCTATGCAAGTAGGGCTATTGCATAAGAATTTGCTTCATTGGGGTACAAGTTACCTGAAGGGGTTTGAAGACTATTCCACACTAATGTATCTATAGGCTTGTTGTTTATCATGAGGTGTCTTGAGTGTGCAGATAAGGCAATACCCACCTAAGTGATGTGGAGCTCAAAGAAGAAAGAGGATTCCTTTTAATCCTCATCAATTGGACTATTTTCTTGTCAAACTTGAGTGCCTACCTTGAGAATCAAGATCATCATTTGATTCAAGTTTGGTCATGCAAGGAAAAGCTCCAATAGATCCAAAGACCGATCTAAAGGAAGCTATGGGAGAAGAGTCAATAGAGACTACCGACACAACAATAGAAACAACCAAGATGATAATGGCAAAAAGGTATGTTACATAGCTGAAGATATTGAAACTTAATCTAATTCTGATGATGATATAGAAGTTGTATTTATTGCAATGAAAGATGATTCAAAGGAAGAAGAGAAACATGAAGAGATAGCACTAATCTCCAAGGTAAGAAGAAATGATACATGGATCATAAACAGTGGTTGTACACATCATATGACTAGTGATGTAGAGAAGTTTGATCATCTTGTTGAATATAATGGAGGATCTGTGAGAATGGTAAATGATGCACCTTGTATGGTAAGAGGTAAAGGTTCACTGATGATCAATGATAGAATACAATGTGAAAATGCATACTGGGTAGATGGATTGAACTATATTTTGTTAAGTGTGGCTTAGCTAAACAATTCAGGCCACCGACTGGCTTTTGAGAGAAAAAGGGTGAAGATCTATGATGATGGAGGGAGACTTGTCAGAACTGGTACACAATCTAGAGGTAATCTATTCTATCTTGATATGGATCAATCTTCTTGTTTATTAATCAAGGATGAAGATGCTTGGTTGTGGCACAAGAGGTTATGCCATGTGAATTTTGACAACATGATCAAGATTAGTAAAAAGAAAAGAGTTAGAGGATTTCCTAACTTGACAAAACCTAATCATGCCATGTGCCATGAATGTCAGAAAGGTAAGATGACTATGTCTAGTTTTAAAAGTAAAGACTAATCAACAAAGAAGATACTTGAGTTGGTTCATACCGACCTATGTGGTCCTATGAGAACTCAGAGCTATTCTGGTGATAGATATTTTATTCTTTTTGTTCATGACTATACTAGACTGATCACTGTTATTTTCCTGAAAGAGAAATCTAAAGCCTTTAAAATGTTTAAGTGGTATAAAGCTAAGGTAGAGAAAGAAACTAGAAAAGAAATAAAATGCTTAAGATCTAATAGAGGAGGTGAAATTATCTTTGATGAATTTACTAATTTTTGTAATGAGCATGGAATTAAAAGATAGGTCTCTGCACTGAGGACACCTCAGCAAAATGACATTGCTAAAAGAAGGAATAGGTCTATAATTGACTGTGCTATAACATTGATGATATAGAAGAATGTTGCTCAGACATGTTGGAGGGAAGTTGTTAGTATAGTTGTGTATGATCTTAACCAAGTACAACTGAAGAAGGACACCAACCGAACACCTTATGAGCTATGGTTTCGACACAAACCTACTATAAGTTATTTTAAAAATTTTGGAAGTAAATGCTTTATTTTGAAAGATGAAAGAAATGGTAAATTTGATTCTAAAGGAGATGAAGGGATATTTCTGGGATATTCATCTATAAGTAAAGCATACAAATGTTTGAATAAGGTTACAAATAAGATAGTTGAAAGTACTAATGTTCATGTTGATGAGTTTGATGACAAGAACATAGAGGAAAGTACAAAGGAACTAAAAGACTACAATAGATTCACTTACATTGAATATCCAGAGTGTCTACCGACACCACAAGTTGTGACAACCGGTCAACAAGGAAACAATACAGCACAACAGGCAACACCAACCAATGGACAAGATGGAGCTGCCGAACAAGGAAATGACCCTAAATAGGATGAACAAGAAAGGAGAAATCAAATTCTATCTAATTTTGTTAGAAGATGTCATCTTGAGACACAAATCATTGGAGACAGACATGCTGGAATGCAAACTAGAAGCAAAACAAGATAAGGTATATGTCTAGTTTGTGAATTTGAACCTAAAAATGTGAAAGTTGCATTAGATAATGAAGAATGGGTTAATGCAATGAAGGAGGAAATAGAGAAAATAGAGAAGAACAAAACCTGGTCCTTAGTACCCCAACCTAAAGATAAGAATGTTATCGGTACTAAGTGGATATTCAGGAATAAATTGAATGAAAATGGTGAAGTCACAAGAAACAAAGCTAGATTGGTATGCAAGGGATATGCATAGGAAGAAGGCATTGAATATGGTGAAACATTTTCACCTGTTGCTAGATTGGAAGGAGTTAGAATTTTACTTGCATATACTATAGACAAGAAATTCAAAGTCTATCAAATGGATGTGAAGTCAGCATTTTTGAATGGTATACTTGAAGAAGAAGTCTACATCAAACAACCTGAAGGATTTGTTGATCCTGACAATAAAGACATGGTATGTAGATTACATAAAGCTTTGTATGGCTTGAAACAAGCACCTAGAGCATGGTATGAAAGACTGCACACTTACTTGTTAAGTATTGGATTTGTTAGAACAAGTGAAAACAACAATCTGTATATGAAAGGTGATACTGATGATACTATTATCATTTTTGAAATATTTGTTGATGACATTATTTTTGGAGGCTCAAAGCTTGTCTGCAAGACATTTTTTGATGAAATGCAAAAGGAATTTTAAATGTCTATGTTTGGAGAGATTAAGTTCTTTCTTGGACTACAAGTGATTCAGCAGAGTGATGGAATCTTCATCACACAATCTAAATACATAAAGGAAGTACTGAAGACATTTGGCATGGAAGATGCTAAACCTATGGGAACACCGATGGCTACTAGAAGCAAATTGACAAAGGAGGATGAAACTATAGAGGTAAACCAGACACTTTACCAATCCATGATTGGTAAGTTAATGTACGTAGTTCATAGTAGACCAAATATAGCACATGTTATGGGAATTGTTGCAAGATTTTTTGCTAATCCAAGAGAATCACACATGATAGCTACAAAAAGGATCTTAAGATACTTGAAGAAAACAAAGAATTATGGATTATGGTATCCTAAGGAAGGGAAGTTTGAATTGAAATTTTACACCGATGTTGATTGGGCTGGAAATGTGGATGATAGAAAAAGCACCACCAGAGGAGCATTTTTCTTTGGTGAAAGACTTGTAACCTAGACAAGTAAAAAGAAAGCTTGTATTTCTTAGTCTACAACTGAAGCAGAGTATGTTTCTACTGCTACTAACTATTCAAACATTGCATATATCAAACAAGTTTTGGAAGGGATGAATGAGGTAATCACTGACCCAGTGATTATATATTGTGACAACACTAGTGCTATTAATATTTCAAAGAATCCTATGATGTACTCTAAGACAAAGCATATATCTATTAAGTATCATTACTTGAGAGAAAAAGTGCAAGAGAAGCAAGTGAAGTTAGAATTTTCCACATCTAAAGAACAACTTGCAGATATTTTTACAAAGCCTCTACCGAAGGACACATTTGAATACTTGAGGACTAGACCTGGGGTCCGTCACCTATCTATCGGTCACTAAGGTGATCTAGTTGCTGCATTAGCCTATTTTTATTAGAAGATCATTCATGTTGATGTAGCATATTTCACACTTTGAATCATGTTCAAGGTTGTGATTAAGTTTGGAGAACTTGAACCTATTGGAATATCAATATACTAAGATACAGAGGATGATAGAACTATTTGTTTATTTGTTTCTTTGGCATTGTTGTCAAAGGGAGAGATAAATAATATGAAAAGGGACAAGCACCAATGAGAACTATCTAAGGGAGAAACAATCTGAATGAGACAGAGTATTGAAGATAAGATACAGAGAATAGGAGAACTGAAAAGAGAACAACTATAGAATGGTAAAGCTATATTGTCTAAATGTTGTTTAGTAACATAGTGATTAAACATATTAAGTCTATTTGACTTACAACATTTTTCTCACAAAGTTCTAGAATATATGTTTGGTATGTGTATGGTACATTTCATATAACTTGAGTTGCCATCAATGCCAAAGGAAGAGATTGTTGGACTACAACTAATTTGTAATTTGATTGAAGAATTCATGATTAAAGATCACTAAGGAGTTGCTGATTAGATATGTAATATGATTAAATTAGTATTATGTTGTCATTGATGTCAACTAGTTTGACAACACTTATCTTGTAAGTTACTATACCGAGACATCTGAACAAAGGTGAAAAAGATGAAGAACAGAGAAATCTACATGAGGAAAGATGTACATGATAGATGAGGATAAGGAACACATTGAGTAACTTGTTGATGAGTCTATGAATTGATGATATTGACTTTATTATGTTGCATTCATCTATGATGAAGTATAGAGCTAAAAAACACAAAGCAGTGTTGTCGGTAAATGAAGCAATTCTAGTATACACCAACGGAGTGTAGTGTATATCGATCGTAGTATTAACCGAGCAATGTTCAACAATGCATTTCTTTGTTAACTAAGTGAAACAAAATTAACTAAATGATTAGTTTAGCCGATAAGATTGATGAGCTATAAAGTACCTCAATTTAAGTGATAACAAATAATGTTTGTTATGAAGATTGATGGCTAACAAAATTAAAGGAAGATCTAATGGAGTAGATTGAAATGTGTTACTGACACGTCAGCTGAGGAAGTTTGAAGAAGCAAAATCTATGAATGTGGTTAAGCAAAAAATTTGATGGTGGAGAAGAAAATGATTTACCCGTCTATATAAGAGATATTGATTTCATTATGGAGAGAGCTGAAAGAAGTAGAAACTGCAAGAATATCATGTGAACAAGGTTTTCATGCATTTGGATCATATTGGTTAAGTAAGAACCAAGCTACAAAATAATTAATGAGCTATAGAGATCTATTACCAATAGACAGTAAGTTGATATAGTATTGAATTTGAAGTGTAATATTGGTTAGAAGGATTTGTTAGGATTGAATATTGATCTGTAATCTACAAATTGAAGTTTTATTAAGGCATGTCATTTACTATTACATATTTAACCATTGTATACAATCAAAATCTCTTAACTGAGTGGACTCTGAAAGTCTTATGATGTATCATTCATAGAATGAACATTTTTATACTATCAACCCCATAGTGAATGTTGGTTGGATGATAACTTCTAGTCTAAAATCCTCTAACAAGGTCACACCTGATAGTGTGTTTGTAAACCTTTAACAGGGTTGGGTCTTAATCAACCTCACTTCAGAAGAGTGAACAATTTTGGGTTGCTGATCACAGATGGTTTTTCCCTTTACAGGGTTTCCACATTAAATCTCTTGTGTTACGTGTTGATTGTGATATTTTTTTGTTATCATACTTTTCATGTTACATATTAGATTTGATTAGTAACTATTATAGTATTAGATTGATAATCGGTAAAAGCATAGACAGTGAGAGTAATTATTGTTTATGGAAGAGAAAAAATAGAAGAAGTTGTTTTGAATTATACATTTTGTATTGGGACACTAGATAACTGATTCACCCCCCTCTTAGTTATTCTAACAAAAAGATCTTTTTTTTTATCAATCCCCTAGGAATACCTCAGAATCTTGGTTTGATCCCAAGAGTAATTGTAGTGAGTTGAGCACATCCTTAGAACCTTCTCATTTAGATATGGATATGAGTTACACAATGACTCAAAGGGAGAGGGAATAAAGGGATAAAATTCTTGACAGCATATAAGAAAGACATAGAGATAACATTTTGTTTGGTAGTTCATCTCATGAAAATCAACCAGTACCATCTCTTATTTCTATTAGATATTTGGATGCACATCAAAGTGCTGAGAGAGATAAGAGGAAACTCTCTCAAGAAGAGAAATCAAAACATGATAGTCAAGATGATGAACTTGATGATACTCATGTGAATGTTGCATATACCAATGACTTGTTTAAACATTCAAGACCAAGTTCACCACTCCAAACAATTTCAAGATACACAAGTGAAAGACTCAAAAGGATTGAGCATAAAAAGAAAACCTTCTTAGATGAACAAGATACAAAGGAAGAGAATTTTAGACTCCTAGAGTCAAAAAGACAAGCCTTATTTGAAATAGAAAGGAGAGCTGCAAAAGAAGAGAAAGATAGACTCTTGGCTCAATAACTCAATGATCAATACAACAACATGTGTGTTGGTGGTGGAAACAACTCTCCTCCATCCACTCCTCATAAGACTCCATGAAGTAGAAGGTATTCAAGATCACCTTCATGATCTCCTAGCCCGAGAGGGAGAAGGGCTTCACAACAAAAACATTATAGGAGACAAACACCTCCTAGGAACTTAAAACAACCTTCTCAACATGCTCAACATGGTTCACAATATGGGGGAAGTAGTTCAAGTCTTGACCATGACTCCCAATATTTCATGAAGATACAACAAGAACCACTCTTCCAATAGTATGTGGAGAGATACTTGGAACAAAACAAAGACAAGTTCCTAGAGAGTTTAATCAACAAAGTTCTAAAGTCCCTTACAACTCTCATGTGGACAGAAATATTAAGAAGTAAGGTCCATCTCAGGATGAGAAGATCAAAAAACTTTAGAGTATGATGGAAAAGATGTTGGCACCCAAGAGCTCATTCAATCTTGACTCAATTTGTACCAATCCTTTTGACAAGAGTGTGAGTATGAGAGATTTTCCTAGAAAAGTTCAGATCCCCCAATATGACAAGTATGATGGTAATGGAGATCCACATGATCATGTGCATCATTTTTATATTATGAGTTTTGAGTTCCATCTAGATAACTCATACCTTATGAGATTGTTCCTACGGAGTCTTAAGGGTCAAGTGGTGGAATGGTTCACCAACATAACTGCCCCCGTCAAGACTTTCAAAGAGCTAGTCCATAGATTTGTCCAACATTTTTCTTACAACCTTTCAAGATCTATCAACATGTTGGACTTATGCAACTTAAAGCAACATCAAGGGGAATCCTTTGTCACTTTCTTGCAAAGGTGGAGACGAAAATGCTCTCGCTACTCTAGGACCATTCATAAAGATGATAAGATTGACATCCTTATTAGCAACTTGGTTCCTAAAATGTGGTATGAAGTTAGGAAAATGGTCTTTGATTCCTTTGACACCATAGTTGAAACCACATGTAGGATTGAGGATGTTTTGAAAGAACAAGGAATTTTGGCCAACAACAAAAACAACAACAATGGTCAAAATAACAACAACTCTAATAAGGATAAAGGGAAAAACTCACATTGGAATAGGAAAAAACAAATGGTCAATGATGGAGTTGTGGACTCCTCTCAATCCAAGGATCAAGCTATTCTTCACTTGTCTAGTGGTGTTCAAGCTATGAAGCTCAACTCATCAAACCAACAAGAATATAAGCCAAGATATCAAGATAAGCCTAAGAAAGAGAGGTGACAATTTTCAAATCTTGGTGATTCATATGAGGATGTCTTCAAAACACTCATTTCCAAAAATCTTGTGCATCCTCAAGATCCCACAAAGCATCATATACCTAATGTTAAGCCACATTGGTGGGATGAGAAACCCTTCTACAAATTTCATAATGGCATTGGACATAATATTGAAAACTATTGGGAACTTAAGCATATCATCCAAGATCTCATTGAGAATGGAAAACTTCAGATAGATGGGTTGAACACCAATGTTGATCATAAGGCTTTCAAAGAACCTTTGCCCAAGTATGAGAAGGGGGAAACCTCTAAACCTAAGGATGGAAAGGCTAAGATCAATTACACCTACACAGCTATGGAGAATGTTGTCAACATGCTTGAAGTTGTAGAGGAAAATGTCAATATGATGAGGAATATTAAAGATCCCTATGGTTATGATCTAAACATGGAATCTCCTCCTATTTTGATGAAGAACCTATCATGGTGCTAAGGGATCCTAACTCTAGAATGTCATCTCAAGCTCTTAATGTTGTCACACGAAGTCAAGGTTCCATTGTCATTAGAGGACCCAGTCTAAGTCAACCCAATAAACCAAAGCAAGTGGCATCCAAGAATGTCACCACAAAATGAGTTGTAAATCCTAAGTTGAGTTATAATCTTGTTGATTAGTTATAGAGAACCCCAGCTCAGATTTCAATTTTTGAGCTCTTAGAGTTGTCCCTGAGGCACAAAGCAAATGTTCCTAACAACTTAGACGTTGACCAATTCCAAAACATGGTTAATCATATTGCTAGCCCTCATTACCTTACTTTCTTAGAGGATGATGATAAAGCTTTGAGTCACCCACATAATCTTTCCCTTCATATTGAAGTCATGATCTACAAAACCCATGTCAAGCGTGTAATGATAGATGGGGGTGTGGGGCTTAATATTTATTCCTTGATTCTTTTAAAGACATTGGGTTATTCTGAACAAGTTATAGATACCAGAAAGAAGATCACAATCAAAGCCTATGATGACATAGAAAGAAGTTCCAAAGGGTTGGTCATCCATCCTGTTAGGATTGGCCCTGTTGAGAAGGATATTTTGTTTCAAATTATTGATGTTGGTCCTCTAGCATAAAATATCTTACTTTGTAGACCATGGATTCATAATATGCAAGTAGTGTTGTCTACCTACCATCAGTGTGTTAAGCTCCCCTACAATGGAGTATAAATTTGTATACCAGGGGATAGCACTTTATCTGTTAACTCAATTTCAGCAAGTACTCATGTTCCCCTCTATAGAGAACAAAAGATTTTAATGTGATCTTAACAAAATGCAAAGACAAGTTCAAGTCGGTAGACCTTGGTGTAGGGGGGTATCAACTTAATTCTTTTACAAAGCTACCAGTCTCACCTAGGTCTTATAGAAATCCTTCACAGGAAGTGAGACCTTCCTCTTTAGCTATGACCTTATTTGGCACATTTGTAGAGTCCTCAATGCCTATTCAAGATGAGAAAGAAGAGGTGGATGTTAAAGACTAGATTTATAGACAAGAGAAATACATGCACAATGAGAACTTCTCTCCCTCTCCTAAGGCTTATGGAAGAGGGTATAATTTTTTCAAGAAGATGGGATATCCTAGACATGTCCCTCTTAGTCATAGATTGGATGCTAGAGTTGAACCTCTTGATCATGCTATTTTTGGATGCAAGTCTAAGAATATGGTTGGCCTAGGATTTATGAATCATAACAAGAACACTGCTCCTATCCTTGATGAGTTGGATAGTGAAGATGAACTGGAATACATACCTAATTTGACAAATCAAAAAGATATGTGTGAAGATTGGGTCCCTTCCACCAATATCCTTTGGGGAGATTTAGATAATCCAATTGCTCATGTGACAGTTGCAAACTTAGAACATGATGAATCAGATGTAGAAGATCCCATCAGAGAACATCAATGAAAGAATATTGTTTGTTTGATAGAGAGATGTTACCCTTGATGATATTAGAGCTTCCACATTAAGATATTCCAAACCTTCATGGTGTAAACATCCTAGTCAGAATTCAAAAATAGATTCACATGAGTATGAATGGGACTCTCTCTCAGAGCCTTCTATAGTTGACATGAATATTGATGTCATCCACACTTATACTTTTCAGCCCAAGGTAGTTGACAAGTCACATGTAGGATTAGAGGATTTGAACCCACATGTTTCCTTAGTGGATGATTCTTCACTTGTTAGGATGAATCTTGATTTGGGTAGCTTAGAAGGATACTTAATGGACTTTGCCTCTTCAGTCACCAGAGATGATATCATTCGTATCCATAACCTTGAACCAGCCATTGATTTACCTCTTGCTCATCCTAACCTCATTGATTGGTACCAACGCTATCAAGAACTTGAGCTCTTAACATTCCAAAATGACTATGAGATAACCTATTAATTGAATGCCATTGAATCTATAGTCTCTTCCACCAATGAACTGACTACCAGCATGACAGAACCAAACATCAAGTACATTAGTCACAAAATAAAAAGAAAATGGAATAAAAAGAATAAGAGTTCTGATGATGAAAACCAATATGTGGCAGTAGTGTCAGAACCAAAAAAAGTAAAAATAAATGATGTATCCAAGGGTGAAAACCTCTCTGAGGTGCCTAAGGATGAGGTACTTGATTGTCTTCCTAGCAACTTTCAAGACAGATCTTCAGTTCTTGTTGAGAAGTCTTGCCTTGCAGTTGTGTTTGCTTCCCAAAAGTTGTGACATTACATGCTTGTGCATAAAATACACCTCATAGAAAAAATAGATCCACTCAAGTATTTATTAGGTAAGGCTTCCCTCACATGTAGACTTCCTAAATGGATGATGATCCTTTTTGAGTTTGACATAGAGTACATTGAATGTAAAGAAATCAAAGGACAAGCCATAGCAGATCAATTGGCTGATTTCCCAATACAAGATAATGTACCTATTCAAGTTGACTTCCCAGAAGAGAATCTCATGTATATGATTGAAAGAACATGGAGGATGTTCTTTGATTGATCCTTTATCCAAAATGGTTCAAGAGCTAGTATGTTACTTGTTTCTCCTCATGGGTACATGATTCCTAAGTTGTACAAGTTATTATTCCCATTTACAAACAACATTGCTAAGTATGAAGCTTTAACAAATGGACTTAAAATGGCCATAGAATGGAGAATCACCAAGTTACACATCTATGGGGATTCATAGCTAATAATCAACCAAGTCAATGAACAATATCAAACAAAAGATTAGAAACTAGTACCTTACAAGAAAATGGTTGATTCCTTGAAACAATACTTCACATTTATCACATTTCAACAAATTCCTAGAGTAGAAAACAAAGTAGTTGATGCTATGGCTACACTTTCTTCACTCCTTCAATTAGAGAAACATGAATCTAGATTTGAATTCCTAGTGGAAGAGCTACATCACCCTATCTATGACTCCCAAGAAATCCATGTTATTTGTACCCTTGTTGGTCATGAGTCATTCCATTATGGTGCCATTTACTCATACCTTTATGATGGCATTATCCCTGAAACCTTTAATTGATCTGAATGCAGAAACCTTACCCAAAATGCCTCTCTCCATACCCTTATCTCTGGTGATTTGTATTGGAGGGGTCTATATGGAACACTTCTTAGATGCTTAGAAAAGGAAGAATCTAACCAAGTGTTAGTTGACATTCATGAGGGCATCTATGGGGGACATTCCAATGGTCTTTCCATGGCTCGACGGTTGCTTAGGGAAGGGTTCTATTGGCCTACGATGTAGATTGATGCAATAGCATTTGCAAAGTCATGTGAAAAGTGTCAAAAACATGGTAACCTGATACATGCTCTACACAGGGAGCTCATTCCTTCTATATCTCATTGGCCATTTTAGTGCTGGGCCTTTGATCTTGTTGGGAAGATTCATCCCAACTCATCAAGTGGACACAAGTTTATCATCACTACTATTGGTTACTTCACTAAATGGGTAGAAGTTGTCCCACTTTCTGTTGCCTTGGGCAAGATAGTCTCTCTATTCATTCTGAACCATATCATTTGTTGATATGGAGTGCCTTCTAAAATTATCACTGACAATGGAGTTTGATTCAAAAATAAGGACCTTACACAACTCTGCAAGAAATTCAAGATTAAAAAATATTGGTCTTCCATTTACTTCCCGCAAGGAAATGGTCAAGCAGAGGCATCAAACAAAACCATTCTTAAAATCCTACATTGAACAGTTCATAAGAATGGTAGAGATTGGCATTTGTAGATAAATCTAGCTTTATGGGCTTATAGAATGAGTATTTGTACTCCTACTGGGGTTACTCCTTTTTCCCTTACATATGGTGCTGAAGCAGTGTTACCTTTAGAGGTTGAGATTCCTTCACTTAGAGTTTCCCTCAAAGGTCCAGTTACAAATGAAGACTACCGTGCCATGAGACTTCAAGAGTTAGAACTTCTAGATGAGAAATGTCAAGCATCATTTGACCATATGAGGGTTTATCAAAAGTGCATGTCCAAAGCCTTCAACAAAAAGGTTTTCCCTAGAGAATTCCAAGTGGGAGATCTTGTCCTACGTGAAAATCCTAAGAATCAATAGCATAGAGATCAAAAGGGAAAATTTGAACCTAATTGGCATGGACCTTATGTCATTACAGTAGCTTTTGGGATAGGTGCTTATTTATTATCTATTGAAGAGGGAGAGCAGCCCCCTGATCCTATCAATGTCTTACACCTGAAGAAGTTCTATCTATGATGCCCATTCTGTCTAGGGGCATCCTTTGTACATACTTATTGATCCTAAAAAAATCTTTTAAAAATGGTATATTGTCAAAAATTCTAAAAATTGGAAAATGTCCTGAAAAAATGATCATCTTAGTGAAAACCTAGCAATAGGCGCTTTGATGTATCTCAAAAAAATTATATATTCTAAAAATATCAAAAAATAAATTAAAAAATGGAAAAAGTGACTTGGTGAAAACCTAGAAACAGGCGCCTTGGTGGCAAAAAATACAAAAAAATTATAAAAAGTCCTAAAAATAAAAAGGAGGGGGGGGGGAATTTGCAATAAAATGTAAGTGGTGAAAACCTAGAAATGGGTGCTACTTGAGGCCTTTACACCCCTATTTCTTAGCACGCGTCCTTGACACTTAGCCTTTCTCCATCATGCCTTGACCTTGTTGGCTTCGTTTGGAATTGGTCTTTGTCTTTGTCTAGGGGGCATAACTGTATTATCTTTGGTCTCTTGGATGTGTTAGTCTTTAGGACACCTTGCCAGCTATGTTTTTCATCACAACCCTTGGCATCGAGTGTTTTTCAATACTTATCAGTTTGGTCTTACCCAATTTTGTCATGTGATCTTCCCTACTTACAAGAATTTGATCCTTATCCTCAAAACTCAGTATCAGTTAACACATTTAATTTTTAAACACAACACTTAATGCTCGAGCTATGTCATGATCTTTTCTTTTTGTGTTGATTTATTGGTTTTCCTTGAGTGTCCTTGTCTAATAAGTCTCTCTGGCATGCATAGCTAGAGGACTTGGGGCATGGGGCATGTTTTTATTTTCTTTCTACTTGTGGATGTGGTCTTGAAGCTCTAGAGTGTCTCTTGTTGTCCCCTTGAAACACTTGGGAGATTTGAGACATCATCCTTGACTATTTTTTCACAATCGTTCTTATGGTCATCCTACAATCTATTTTGGCAATTTGGCTGAGTTGATTGCATAGATGTTGTCATTATGGAAACATATGATCCACATGAAGATCATACAAGTCAAAGAGCAAGTATGACAAAGTGCATTGCATATTTGTCTAATTGTGAGACAGTATTTTTACCAGTATACCCAAACATAGTTTTTTTTTGTGACATTGACTAGAGTGAGTTCACTACTTGCGCACTTCAACATAGACTCTACGGTGACTAATGATGACCCATCTTAAAGTGCAAGTCATTACGGCATGTACGGAAGAAGTTATGTTAGTTTACTTAAGACAGTGTGAAGCCGACAGGACAGGATATGAAGACGGAACTAGCAAAGAGTTAAGGGATTATTTTGTTTATCAAAATAATGATTTAACAATATAAAGGGATGACATCTTAGATGTGTACTCTTGGTTAAAGCTATTCATATATATGTATATGTAATTTTAATTGTAAAGTGTAGAAAATAACAGTAATTGTAATAAGCAGCAAGTATTTGTAGAAGTATGATGCGAAGTATACAAAGCATATATAATAGCGATAGTGAAAGATCAATGAAGAGATATCAATGCAAGTAGTATAAGGTTATGTACCTTGACCTCTTTTGTAATCAGTGTATATTGTACATTACTTGTTTGGGTAGTGGGCTCAGCTAGTAATCACATTTTGTACTACCAACTCCTAACAGGGTTGAGGCTTCTAACAAGGCCTATAGTCCCTTAATCAGGACTGATACACTATATGTTTGTAATAGACTCCTAACAAGGTCAACATCCTTAATAGGATAATTTTAATTAGTGGATCTTTATGGGTAGAATCCCCACTGGGGTTTTCCCTTGGCCAGGGTTTCCTCGAGAACAAATAATGTGTTATGAGTTCTTTATTGTTATGCATGTTATTTAGCTTCTTATGTTATGCATGTGTAGAGATAATTTGTTATATTCATAATTGGGAAAAAGATAAAGTTTGTAGAATACTAATTCACCCCCCCCCCCTCTCAGTATTCCCTATTTCTAACAATTGGTATCAGAGCCAGGTTACTCAGAAAAGAATCATTCAAGGAAAGCCTAGCAACTTGAGTAAGATCTCTATGGATATGGATCAACTACAAAAGAATCTTGAAGAAGATCTTGAATAGATTGATATGCTTACTAATGAAAGAGACACTCTAAAAATAAACTATGATGATGCAAAGAAGCTCATTGAGAAACTAAAAAATAAATTGGAAGATCTGAGATCTGAAAAGGAATCTGAAATTCTTATTGAAGATTGTGATGACAATATGGAAAAAGAAAATGAGATCCTTAAGCATGAATTGAAGATAGAAAATTTGAAGCTTATTTTGAAAGATGGAAATGGAAAGAATGAAGTGAATTTGAAATCTGAGAATGAAAGTCTAAAGACTAAAAATGAAGAACTAAAATCTAAACTTGGAAATGTAACATCTGAATTTGAGAAAGTCAATTTGTAGTATGCTAAACTTGAGAAATACAACAAGATTGTGAAAGGTGAACTAACTCAATCCAAGCAACAACTTGAAAGGCTATATTCAACTAGTGAGAAGATTGATAGACAAGCATTTTTTCAAAAACCATTCTATGATAAGACTGGTCTTGGATTCAACACTCTTAAAGAAAATAATGAAAGCAAGGAACCAGATCTGAAAGTATCTAAAAACTTAGATGAGAAGAAGTCTGATGAGATAAACAAATCTAAAGATACACATAAAGAAGAAGAATCACTGAAGCAAGATGAATCATCCAAAGGTATGCAAAGAGAATTCAAAGGTAGATGTTTAGCTTGTAATACTATTGGTCATATGAAGAGAGATTGCACAGGTAAGAAATTTAAACCTCTTAATGGTTATTGTTATAATTGTCATGGATTTGGACATAGAGCTATTGAATGTAGGAAACCTAAATTTATTGAGAATAATAATAATAGTATAATGTTTAGGAATACTAACAATGCAGATAAGAAACCTATTGAAGATATGAATAGAAGAAGTGGAGTAGTATGTTATAGATGCAACAAGGTTGGACACATTGCTAAAAATTACAGATCACAGATTAATCAACCTGGACCAAGATATGGAAGAAATGGAATTGTTTGTCAAATATGCAACAAGATTGGACATACAACAAGATTTCACAAAATGAACAATGGAGTTTTTAATCCTAACCCTAGAAATCATGAAAGAAGAAATGAAGATGCAACTAACAGACAGAAAGGTTGTTGTAGCAATACAGAAGAAGTGAAGTTTGTTAAAAGCACAGGTCAAGGAGACATATTCAACATTGAAGGTAATCAAAAAGGTGAAGTATCAAGTGGTAAGAATGAATCCTTACCTGACCTATCTCAAAGTACTTAATTTATGTAAATTATAGTAGATTAGGAACTTAGATTAGTGTAGAAGTAGATTTATGATGAATTAAGTTTTGCGCAATTAATGGAAGGTAGTTTATGATATTCTAATGCTATGGTTAAGAGCAAAAAGAAAAATATTATGTTTTGTGAGATCGCAAGAAGTTTTAAGTTTTGCAGGATAGCAGGAAAGAGCTTTTTTGGAAGAAGTGGATAAAGAATTGAATGTGATGTCAGACCTAAGTGAGATTGAAGTAATAAAAGGCTATGATTGGTGTTACTTGATCATCAAAGTGAACACAAGTGTTAATAATATCAAACAGAAGTGATTGGAAGCTTTTTGCAATGATTTGGTGAAGGATTTGAGCATTGAATCTACCTAAGCCCTATAATCGTGAAATCGAGGTATTTTACTTGACAGATCTATGAATTGGTAAAAGGAATTTGAAGTAATCATGGATGTATCTTTAATTCACAATGTCAGAGATAAAAATAGACCTAGAATGAAGAGGGAACTAGTTGAACCTCTGGAAGAAGACCCTAAGTTAGCTTTATCATCTGTACCAGATGGAGTTTTGCATTTAGAGAATGTAAGAAGTTATCTGGGATGCAAGTTAGAAACCATCAGTGATAATGATTTTACAAATGAGTATGAGAAGATCTACAACCAGGACATGTCATTGAAAGAAGAATATGATCATTTGAAAGACAATGAGATTGTTAATTATGCATTGTAGTATGAGTTTGAAAATGAAGAATGCACTAAGATAATCCTTAGTAGAATTCATAATGGGAAGTTTTGGCTAGAAGATAGAGTAATAGACATTACAGCTGATTTGATTCATGAAGTCACTGGACTGTCTAAATCTGGAGCTATTCCTTTAAATGAGAAAAACATGAGAAAAATAGTCATTAATAATACTAAATCATCCTATAATGGTAGAGGAATTGTAATTAGTAAGATCCAACAACATGATGTTAGATACCTATGTAAGATCCTAACAACCAAGTTTTGTGCAAATTCAAGAGAGGATGACATGATAGCTGGAATGGTACACATAGCTTATTTGATGTGTGTTGACAAAGTCCCAGTTGATATGTGTGAAATTCTGAGAATTCAATTTTTTGAGAACTTGCAGAAGATTAAGAAGACAAGGTATGTACAATTTAGATTTTCATCTTTGATCACTTACATGTTTTTTCATATTTTGAGGAGATTTCCTTACACCATAGGAAATGATTGGAATGATGGACTAAATACAATGGAAAGAATTAATGTAGTATATAGAAAGCATGTTATTGATAGTGTTAATGAGAATGAAGTACTTGTTATTAAGACATTTCAAAATATTGTGTCTAGCAGATCAAGGATTCCACAGTCTCTTGTGGAGAAATACAAGAATGAAATATGTTTTATGGTTAACACTAACTTTACATACATTGAAGTAGTTGAACCTAGAATTGAGTTCATAGACCCTCTTGGCTATGAAATATCTAAAATAGAGACAAAAGAATATGTGAACAGGCTACTTAAGTGTAAGGTTGACACTCACAGTAAAAGATTTGGAACTTTTGAAGAAAATTTCAACTCTGCAAAGGCTATACTTGAGGAGAAATAGTCTAAGAAAAGAGTTGAGAGCACTATTAAGAAAATATTGAAGGATATAGGAATGACAGAGAGAGAATTCTTAGTGGAAAAGTAGAAAGTAGTAGAAATTAGAGATATTGGACAAAAAGAGATTTTATCTGTACCTCCCTTATCATTTAGTGCAGCACCAGTCAAGGTGAAAGTTAAGGAACAAGTAGTGAGCAAATCTACTAGATCTAACTCCTCCACACCAAGAAAGAGAGTAAAATAAATTTCTACTGGACCTGGTAAGAGGCAAAAAACTTTAGTGCCACCAGTACCTAGGAAAATTTTAGAAGTTAAAGATGATGACACTTTTGTGAAGAAGAAAGCATGGAAACCTAGAGTTGAGAGAGTGAATGAAGAAATCATAAAAGATGGAGACTTCACTAAAATGAATAAATATTATGACCTTTATGACTATTCTAAAAAATTGAATCTTGAAAATGTAGTGGTCAAGCATTTGATTCTGGCTAATAAGAAGTTTGACACTATTCAGGGAAAGATACCTGATGAATTATTGAAGAAACTTGCTAATAGGAAGATGAGATCACAAGAAGAAGACAAAACTATCAAAGAGAATCTTGTGAAGAAACTATGTGATGTAAGAGATGATGAACATTTGAAACAAATTATGAAGCCCCTTAGCACCCATTTAAGGACAAAAATGAGAACCATTTAGATCATGGCAGGACAATATGAACAAGTGAATGCAGAGACTGAACAAGCAATAATCAAAGTTATGGCAGAAATTGTTGGAGAGACATCAATTGCAGCAGAGCAAGTAGAAGAAGTAGAACAAGAGGATATTCCCTCTCCACTGGCTATTAACATTGAAGAAGAATCTATGAATGTTGAAGGTACAAGGATCATCTTGGATACTGATGATAATGTATTCAAGAATCTAGAGAACATTGTTGACAATTCGGCTCTTGATGAACTAGATAGAACAACAAAAGCAGAGAAAACCCAATTTATTGTTGAAGAACCCAAAGTATTAGAAGTACAAGCATCTATACCCTCTATAAAAGAAATCATTCTTACTCCTGAGACTGGAATGAAGAAGCAAACTAGATATTTGTTTGAGGATTTGGGAAAAGAAGTGGATGATGATGATCAAATGGAATTGATCGCATCTTTGAACAAAATCATTGGGAAGAATAAGAAAGTTTAGAGTCTAGAAGGATGTCTAAAGGACCTAACTAAAAAGATACAAAGTATTGTGACCACACAGATTGTAGAAGCAGACCCTATGGATAAGGCAAAGAAAGTAATGAGCACTTTTGACGATGAGTTCACTAACCTAGCTGATATTGCAAAAGTGAAAGCATAGGTAGAATATGAGGCTAAAAAGCTATTGAACATCAGTTAGTACATTAGAAATGATATCAATACTATTGATATCTGTATCAAAGATTTGAGGAAACATTTGGAAATAGGAAAAGCTTTGTACATATAGTGTACAAAATTAGAGACTTTAACAGTTGAGGAAGATCAGAAGATAAAATTGAAGCAGAGATTCTAAATGAAACAAACCTTCTATCTAACCCTAATGTGAAGGTCAGTGATGTTGAGAAGAAAGTTAGGAAACTTTTTGATGAAATCAGAATTATACAAGATGAGAAAGATAGGAAGTTAAGGAGATATACTCTTTTGAGAGAGCATGTTTCTATGAAGTTAAGTGTTATTGAAGAGTAGTTAGAAGATTGTCCTACAACTAAGACATCTTTTCAAAAATTCAACTTTGAAAACCTCCAAGCTTGTCAAATAGCATCTTATAGACTGAGCACACTTCTCAATGTGGTTGATTCCATTAAGAAATCATGGCAAAAGGAGATAGAAAATACGAAGACAAATTTTTCGGATTGTGTTGCAAGCTTACCGGCTTTGCAATAAATAAATTAAGGTATAAACTTTCTTTTTTGATACAATTTTGTAGCCCTCCCTACCGTTATTTTGTCATTGTTGTCAAAGGGGGAGAGATATGTAGTAGAAAATTGATAATATATGATAAGATTAGATACTCTTAGGGGGAGTATTGTATGATAGATAAGATTTTTTGAGGATTTATAAGGATAGTATATATATGTTATACTATGGCCACAATTTTGTCAATTTTGAGATTTTGGAGTTGCACACTTAGCCAATTTTCTCATATGTTGCCACCAATGACAAAGGGGGAGATTGTTAGCAATTTGGCTGAGTTGATTGCATAGATGTTTTCATTATGGCAACATATGATCCACCTGAAGATCTCACAAGTCAGAGAGCAAGTATGATAGAGCGCATTGCATATTTGTCTAATTGTGAGACAGTATTTTTACCAATATACCTAGACACAGTTTTTGTTTGTGACATTGACTAGAGTGAGTTCAGTGCTTGCGCACTTGAACATAGACTCTATGGTGACTAATGATAACCCATCTCAGAGTGCAAGTCATTACAGCATGTATGGAAGAATTTATGTTAGTTTTACCAAAAATAGTGTGAAGCCGACAGGACAGGATATGAAGACAGAACTAGAAAAGAGTTAAGGGATTATTTTGTTTATCAAAATAATGACTTAACAATATAAAGGGATGACATCTTAGATTTTTACTCTTGGTTAAAGCTATTGGTATATATGTATATGTAATTGTAATTGTAAAGTGTAGAAAACAATAGTAATTGTAATAAGCAGCAAGTATTTGTAGAAGTATGATGTGAAGTATATGAAGCATATGTAATAGCGATAGTGAAAGATCAGTGAAGAGATATCAATGCAAGTAGTATAAGGTCATGTACCTTGACCTCTTTTTTAATCATTATATATTGTACATTACTTGTTTGGGCAGCGAGCTCAGCTGGTAATCACATTTTGTACTACCAACTCCTAACAGGGTTGAGGCTTCTAACAAGGCCTATAGTCCCTTAATCAGGACTGATACACTATATGTTTGTAATAGACTCCTAATAGGGTCAACATCCTTAACATGATACTTTTGATTAGTGGATCTTTGTGGGTACCATCCCCACTGGGGTTTTCCCTTGGCCAGGGTTTCCTCGAGAATAAATAATGTGTTATGAGTTCTTTATTGTTATGCATGTTATTTAGCTTCTTATGTTATGCAAGTGTAAAGATAATCTATTATATCCATAATTGGGAAAAAGATAAAGTTTTTAGAATACTAATTCACCACCCCCTCTCACTATTCCCTATTTCTAACAATCTATGCCTTGATGTGAGAATGGTTTTTCTACATTAAATTAGGTAAGCTAACATCGAAGTCATCTTGACCTTTATGTCTTTGATTCTTATGATTAGAATCTTTCCACATTCCAATCTGATATCAATCACATTAATATCTTCATAGTTGCGCTTGTGACTAGTGATGATTGTGTGATTTTCCAATGTCTGTTAATAATGGCCCAATGATGAAAATAAGTTCCTTAAAATTCTCTAATGAATGATGAACACAAAATCCTATGTTACAGTTGCTCTATTGCAAGTACACCTTTGCATTTTCATGTATCTTACATTGTTAGAATTCATGTTAATTTGCATTTTTAGGCTACATTAAGAGTTTGAGAGGGTTTTCCTTCATCTTTCTTTTGGACTTTTAATCAACTATGATCATGTTTTAATCTTCATTTCCTTATCTTCTTTCGTGATCTTAATCAAAATTTCCTATATTAAACAGTTGATTGATTTTGAGGCATCCTCTTTCTTGAGGCAAATTCTTTCTCTCCTTTTCTTTCCACCTCTTCCAAACTTCTATCTTCTATTTTCTTTCCCCCCATTTCTTTTCTTCTAATTCAACCTTGGGGCATAATATTTTTTGTTTGATGATCTACCTTGGTTCTATGATCCTTATATCTTTCATCTTACATAGGGAACCTTATTTTTAATTTGATTTGATCAAATTTAGCAATTTATTGTTTCTCCTCTATCTAATTTTGATTTCAATCATGAGGGGGCAGTACCTATCAAACTCCAATCCTTGATTTAGCTTTATCAATCTTATCAGTTAAACCTTGCTTGAGACTTGACAATTACCTATTTATAGGGGTGTTGGCCTTGTCTTTTTCAATCAGCTTATCTTTGACCTAATGCATTCCCGTCTGTCGATCACATGTCTGGGTTGTTTTTTGATCCCAAATCAATCTCACATTTCAACTTCATTCTTTGAATACATGTGTTCCCACGAAGATGACACATTAGTCAAAGAGGGGAAAATTTATGCACCCTAAAATGGTCGCCTAGACTTTGGGCCCCCATTCATCAATGTATCAATTTCCTGAATTAATGCTTTGCAATATTTTCATTTCAAATCAATTTCCTTGATCAAATCATAATTAATTCAAATATTTTAATATTTCCTAAGGTTTGATCATTTTATCCTAAGCCTCATTTAATTAAAAGAAAACTTCCATTTTAATTAAATAAATCATCTTATTAAAATAAAATTCCTCTTTTAATAAAATCCCCACTTAAATCTCTCTTTGTGTTGAAAAAGGAAATTAAATAAATAAATAAAAATCTCTTTTTCTCTCCACTTTGAATGTACATACTTTTAAGTGGTGGGTCTTTTTCATCTTTTTTCCTCTTAAAGAATCTTGAGCACATGGATCAACCAAGATTTAATCTCCACCATTACTCATTTATTTTTGCCTCTTAATCTTGACCATCCAAGATTCTTTATAAGGAGCCTTCTCCTTCTCATTCTAGGTTAGAAAGAATAGAAGATTTTTGTATTGTTATGCTGCAGGTTTGGAGAGCAACTTTGGAGAAGATTCTTGAGCACTTCAGCTTGGATATTGCAACTTCTCTTTTCTTGTCTTCTTCTCTCATGCTCCATGGCAATCCATTTAGACTAATCTTGCACTTGCATATTAGATTAGATTCATATTTACTTTCATAGAATAATCTTGCATAAGCATTTCCTTTCATAGATTAGTTTGTTTTCATGCATTGTTATCATTTAGAATAGCTTCCATTTTCATTTGCATGCATACTTGATGATCATGGAGACTAGCATTCTTTCTTTTCCTCTTTGAATCTCTCATTTTATGATGTACTTGCATGGGCACAAACTAGGTCTAATTTGAGGGCCTTCATCATAAACCCTTGCACTCCATGAATAGAGAGCTATGAGTTTCCATTTGAGACCTCATTCTTGAGCAATCTTGGATATAATGACTCATAGAAGTGTGACAACATTTTAGCACACATCAGTATTCTACAAACTTTTACTTTTTCCCAATTAAGGATATAGCAAACTAACTTGATGCTTGTAAAAAAAAGTAAACTAAATAGCATGTATAACAATAAAGAAAATGAACTCATAACACATTATTTGTTCTCGAGGAAACCCTGGGCAAGGGAAAACTCTGATGGGGATGATACTCACAATGATCCACTAATCAAAAGTATTCGGTTAAGGATGTTGACCTTGTTAGGAGCCTATTACATGCATATAGTGTCTCGGTCCTTATTAAGGGACTTTAGGCCTTGTTAGAAGCCTCAACCCTGCTAAGATTTGGTAGTACAAATAGAATGATTAAAAGATGAGCTCACTGCCCAAACATGTAATGTACAATAATTTATGATTATAAAAGGATAAGGTATAACCTTTCACTGTTGTTGAATAGATTTAGCTTCTTTGTTGTTAATATTTTCTTTCTTAACAACATATATCTTCACATCAATATCTTTTGCATATATATATCACACTACTATCTTTGCATTACATATGTCTTACATTTATACAAATTATTAAGAATAATAACTTTTACAGTTGGCTTTACAAAACATAAAGCACCTTACAAAATACATATTAACTTGTCCTGCCCAAGGGTTAACATCTAGGATGTCATCCCTTAAGTGATTTAAGTTATTATTTTGATAAGAAAAATAATGCCTTAAATATTATACTGATTATGTCTTCATTCTTTGTCCAGTCGGCTTCAACTATGTCTATGTTCATACTACAATAACTTCTTATGTACATGTCGTATAGACTTGCACTCTCAGGTGAGTCTTCAATATACATCAAAGTATCCATGTTCAAGTGCACAAGAACTAAATTTACTTCTATCGACATCACAATCCAAAACTATCTCTAGTTAAACTTAGAAAATATTGCTTACACTTAGACAATTTTACTCTGTGCTCTTTCTTAATTGCTTTCTGTCATATGCGGTCTTCATACAGATTATATGTTGCCATAATGACAACAACTTGATATCTAACTCAGCCAAATTGCCAACATTATCCACTCATACAATCTTATAATTGGATGGATTTTTATCAATTTAAGATGTCTAACCCTTTTCCAAGGTTACTCCCAACTCATAACATCAATTCCCAACTTCACCAAGTTATGGTCTTAGGGACTCCTTCCCTATTTGAGACCAAATAATGGAACTCTTTAGCAGTGGAGTTTCTTGTCCAATATGATGATTGAAACACCTTACTTGGCAACAAAATATAGTGAATCAACCACCTAATTGCTTCCCCAACTCCCACAACTCTCTGATCACAACTTCACCTACAAACCCTTGCAGGTCTTCCAAACTACTTCCAGGTGTACAAATTTTGAGTCCCAAGGTGTCTAGACAAACTAACACCAAATTTGGATACCCTTTTTTATTTTACAAAGTTCCCTAAGACTGCAAGCCCTGATCTTACTCCAATACCACCTAAGCACCACTAGGTACACAGGCCTAATTGGCTAGATTAGCCCTGGTTTACTCTAGTAATAACTAGGGATGGGAAAATAAGATGATTTCAAGGTTATATGAACTTCCAATATCATTTATTTACTCAAAATACACACTCCAACTATTCACTTCATCTAGCACCTCAGACTGCACACCCTTTCTTCAACAATCCTGACTGAACACATAGAGATGTTAAGTTTAGGGCTCGGTGCCAAACCTCCTTGATGACTAGTTCTTGTGGATTTCTTTTGGAATTGTACACATTATACATCTAACTTTCATTCACAAAATAATTAGGTTTTTCCACTAAAGGAAATGCAAGTTAGACCCCCATTTGTGAGATAGGCCTCGTGAAATCCTCTTCCCTGACTGTCTCCACAAATTAGTGGATATCTTTGTCTACACAACACCAATTAAGATCAAACCAACTGCATTAAAACTTGGATTTGAGTAGATTTCAAAACATGTATACTATTACCACAAGTTCTTTTCTACACATCCATACACAATCAGTTTACACAGGAAAATGGTAGATTTTATTTAGTTTTACATTCAAACTTATTGCCTTTCGGTTCTAACCTCCTACACAGGTCTTACAAAGTTTAAATATGATAAAAAATGGTTTCCAACTAGTTTCCACATAGTTGTGACCATTGGTAACCAATATTTCAACTTCTCAAGCAACTTTGAAAAGTTGCTCGAGCAAGTTTTGTGCAACTTTTATTGCAACTTTGACAAAAATGCACAAAGTGCCACCAAAAGTCTTAAAAAGTGATCACAAAGAATGATCCAAGATATAAATCCCTTAAATGCACAAAAACACAATAAAACATTAAAAACAAGTCTCAAGGACTCAAAACCACTAAGGCTCCTACCCCTAAGCAACGTAGGATCCAAATGGACTAAGGCATCCCAAGGCTTATAGACATGCCTATTGGATCCTTGACCATACAAGAGGATTCAAAACAAGAAGGAATGATCCCTAAGATCTATTCCCTTTATTAAAAAAAAAAAAAACCAAAAACATGAGGAACATCCTGGATGAGGTCTTGGATGCCCTGCACCAATTTTTCCCTTAACAAGGTTTTCCTCAAGAACAAATCTCGGTGTTCATGTGTATGTTTACTATTACTGCACTTACTGTTTAGTTCAGTATTATGCCCTTGACAATAAGTTTGAAGTTGAAATTTAAAGTATATAATATTGGAATCAATTGATTCACCCCCCCCCCCTCTTAGTTGATTAGGAAATTATTTTTCTAATATTTATGGTATGGTAATAGGTATGGGTGAAATTGACCTTATCATTCCCTCTTTTGTTTATTTTATTTGAATTTGAGGTTTCACCTTTATCATGATTTAATAAAGGGGTCTTTAATGTTGTATGATCTTCATTGTTTTGGGGACCATCAAATTTAATTGTGTCATCATCTATCAAATCTTGAACCACATTTTTGAGTCTTATACTTCAATGGTATTCACAATGATGGACATCATTCCACCATGATGATTTAACTTGTGGTTAGTAAGGTCTTTATTCTGGAAAAATGATGATTTTATTGGCAATAAGGGTCCTTAATGCATTCTCCAAAGGTTCCCCCAAGGGTATGAAATTCCTTCTTTAAATTGTGTTAAAGAAATTTCTTGTCTTATTTACACCTTGTTTATTGAAAGAGTTGTTATTATTATTGAAAGGGGTCTTAGATGTTTGATTTACATTATTAGTTTGGTTATACCCACTTGAGAAATTAAAAGGGGTAGATTTGAGTTTATTGGCTTCAACAACCCCATCATTCACAAAGTTCTTCTTGGTGTTCTTTAACCAAAACCTTGGTTTTTCATTATTGTTATTAGTACCCCTATTATTATTAAAGTTATTATTGTTGTTATAAAAGCCTTCATTTTCTTTGAAAAGCTTGATTTCTCCTTTCTTTACTAAAACTTCTTCAATATTGATTCCATTCTCAATAATTTTCTCAAAGGCCATTGAAGTTGTAATTGATAATTCATTTCCATGTTCAAGTTATTCATGAAAATCTCCATCTTCTCCTTATCAGGTATGCTTCTTGGATATCTAGCAAAAACCATTCTCCACCTTTGGAAGAAGCTTAGAAAAGTTTCACCATATTTTTTTTTAGTGTCAAATAGGTTCAACATGGTGATTTCATGCTCAATATTATAAGAATAATGGGTCACAAACATAGAGGCAAATTCTTCAGATGTTTTTATTCCTAGGGTTAATTTTGAAAACCATTCCATAGCTTTTCCCCCAATGCCTATTGGGAATAACCTCATTAGGTATGTGGTGTCATGCATGAACTCAATGCTTAGAGAAAAAAATTATCTCAAGTTGTCTTGTGGGTATGATTTACCTATATACTTATCATATCTTGGAAAAACCACATCTGGAAGAAAAGACACCGTGATAAAAATTTTATCAAAAGGAAAAGGACATAAGGCTTCAATTGAAAAGGTTTTAGGTTAGGCTTCCTTCTTTATGCTATCAATTTGAGCTTGAAATAATTTAAGTTGTTTATTCATATCTCCTAATGGATTCTCTTCTTCCTCATCCTTCTTTAAGTTCAATGTGTCATAATCATGAGGAAGTTTAACTCCTAATCAAGCTAAATTGAGGAAATGTCTTTATTTATCCCTTTCTAGAAGTTTATCCATGAATTTGAGGAATAAGGGATCTTGGGCTACCTCATTAACCCTTTCTTAGGTTTATTCTTCATTTCTTCAGTTTCTTTGATGATTCTCATTTTGGTTTTCATGGTTTCACTCTTGGTTAAAATCGTAGTGATCACTATTTCCTGCCATAGGATTAACTCTTTCTTCAAATATATTGGGAATTCTTTCATCTTGTTCTTTTTATTTGTCAAATGGGGATTGGAAAGTGAAGTCTTCATATGGAATCTCTTGACTAATGCATGTTTCATCTTATTGAAGAGATATTTTCAAGTGATGAGATCTTGTGAAAATTGGCATTAACAAGGTTTGATTCAATTGAAATTTGTTCCTCTTGATGTTTGTTCTTTTGAATTAAGAATATTTTTAAAAGATTAATTGAATTATAATGGATGTTTCTTCCTTGTAACATGTATTATCAAACATAGAAAACTCAAGAACACTTATCTTTAATATGGATCTCTAAACACAAAGGTTTGATTATGTGAGAACATTTTCAATGGTCTTTTACAAGAAATCACTTCAAGCAATCTAACTAAAGTCAAATTTGTCTTTTAAACATGGCTCTATTGAGGTAGGCTTGCTAATTTACCAAGGTGCTAGTATGGATTTTGTTAAAAATAAAATCAAGTTTCATCCCCCATTAAAGGGGCCTCCCACCACCAATATATTGGAGTTTACATAATCCCAAAGGATTACTCGAGGAGGTTCAATTCTTGATCTTCAGGAAATTGAGGAAGTTATACACTAGGAAAGAAATGTTGATAGGGATGGCTAAATTAATCAGGAGAATGCAATATTTTAGCACCTTAGAAAAAAATATAATAAATATTCTCAGCTACATAACACCTCTAATTTTATCCCATGAGATAAATTTTGACCTATTGTGATTAATTTGTTGACTGGTCAAGCTAGTGTAAATCCTAGAGAACATCGAGTGTTTGTATAAGTGTGTCACCCCCTAATTTATCAATACTCTTGGTACTCTTGAGGGTACCTATTATTTTTGTACCCTCTATTCCTTTTCCACCAAGGCCACAACAAATAAATCCTAAACAAGATCAATTGCATCAAGAAATAATCTAGCAACAATAGTTATTATAGAAATTATTTAACTTGCAAGATCAATAGAAAAATGATTCAACAAACCCATAAAACCAAAATTTCCCTATAGCCCCACTACCATTACCCCCTCAAATTGCAGCCCCACCACTTAATGTAGATAATGTACTCTAAAATGTTCTTGGCCCAAATCTCTAGGTTGTTCCACATCAAAGGGTGAATCTATTTGAAACTTCACAAATCCATACAAAGAGATATAGGAAATTGGATTTCACCGGTACTCTAGGTTACCCCAAACCAATGGATAACAACATTAGCTCTAAGCTTCCTAATGTTTTAGGGAATGTTGGGTTATCTAGTGAAGATCATGAAAAAACCTTTTTGAATGTTAAGGACAATTATGAGGTTTAGCATGAGAGTGTTTTAATGAATATATTCATGCAATAATTGGTAGATGATGTTATATATTAGTATAGAAGCCTCCCTAATGCACACATTGGGAGTTGGCATGATTTTCAAAGGGTATTTAAGGAAAAATATGGAGACCATACAAACCCAAGATTCAATTTGGTAGAGATGACTACCATTTAGAAAAGTCAAAATGAAATGGTTACAGAATTTAATACAAGGTTTGTCAAGGTTTTAAATAAAATACCTTAGTGTTTAAAACCAAATGATTTAATGAGTTTGATCTTTTACATGAAGGAATTTGATCCTAATTTTGGATATGAGCTAATATATAGAGAACCTGTGACTCATAGGGATCCTTTCAAAGTAGCATTGAATATTGAAAACAATGAGAAAGTTGTTGGTAAAATTGTTAAACAAGAGGACCCAAAGATCTTGTTAAATCCTAAGATTCATAAAAAAAAGAAACAAAAGAAGAGGGCAAGCTTGAAAAACTAATGAGTGTAGTGAAGGATATTACTTACAAGGTTACTAAGAATTAAAATGGATTACCTAATGATAGGTAAGGATACATAAAAAGAAAATTAACTTATGTGATATATCATATCATACTAATTGGAAGCATGGTAAGTCAATCCAAGAGAATCAGAAAGGTTCAAGCAACAAAGATACCCCAGACCCTTTGAGAAGGATAGGTTTCTTAGAATGATTTTAGAATAACTCAGAGCGGGGCTAAATTAGTTATCCTTAGGTCCAAATGTACCAATTGAACTTATAAACACTTTAAACAACTCAAATCTACTCAACAGTCCACTCGGTCTCTATAGCATATAATCAATAACATAAACTTGCAGTCCATTGTCCAAAAGTAATCAACTTTACAGAATATAAAACTCTTAATAGTATAACACATCAAATAAAATTCACACAAGTATGACACCAGGATTTAATGTGGAAACCCAATTTGGGAAAAAACACCAGTAACATGCTACCAATTTTTCACTCTTCTAAAGTGATTTTTGTGAGGAGCCAACCCTGTTAAAGGTTATAATGCACACTATTAGGTGTGACCTTGTTAAAGGATTTAATCACCCTATTAGGATTGGCCTTGTTAGAGGACTTAAGAACATTCCATTAGAATGTCACCTTGATTAAAGGATTTACAAATGATTGTTAGGTCAACCTTGATTAAAGGATTTCAACTGATATAATGGTTAGAAAGTAATAGTAGGTTTTGATCTAATACATACAACTCACTTTGCAAATATTGATCCAATGTAGCTCATATGTTGATCTACTAACTGGCCTTCATTATCATCTCTATCTTTGATCTTCTTGGAAACCCTTCAAGAAATAACAACTTCACATCTCTTTATAGCTCTTCATAGCTCTACTCAGCCTTCTTCTTAGGTTTTCCAATCAATAGAATCAACCTCTTGCATAACCTTGATGAAGGGTGCTCCCCTTAATACCACAAACACATAACAGGAATAGAGAAACAACAACCATATGCAAGAACAAAAAATGGGCTTCTTATTATCTCAACAAATGTGGAATTACAAACTTTCAGAATTACAATATGCAAAGCCACATGGGCATTCCCTTATAATAATTTGTAGGACAAAGCCTCAAATTTATTACCTAAATCTACCCAGAACTACCCTAGACAACACTATGAGCCTTCTTTATATAGGCAATTTCCACCGCCTAAGAAGGTTCCAAACATTTAGCCCTAAGGGCTGACCAAACTTAGAATTATTTTATTTTTCATTTTATTACATCAAAGTCGGCTCAAAATAACTTTTGAAACCCAAATAGAAATTTTGAAGGAAAATTATTTTCTGCCATTTTAGGTGACCCAACTTCCAGAGATCGTAAGTCATCACCTGTTGACCTGATTGACTATTATAACCCCATTTTGGAAAGGGCACGAGGAGCTCTACAACATTTGAATAAGCAAGCTTCATTCAACCAAAAATTTGACCTCATTCGGGGCCTCTAAAGCCTTCAAAATTGAGTTCAAAGTTTCTATACCTTGTTTCCAAAACTGAAAAGTTTCAATATCTTCAAAACCAGACTTGATCTAGTAATGAAACTTTACATGCAAGCTGATATGACTAAGATGAACCTCCAACTGTGAAATCAGAACATTCCGAGATCATGTGACCAGCTTACTAAAAATAACAAGTTTCCATAAATAGCAGCTCTACATAAGATAGCCCTTATTGAAAAGAAACCAGAAATATTTTTTGGGTGATGCAAGATTGCTCTTACACCCAGGATGCTCCTGCATCAGACACCCGGGGTAATTTGAGAAGTGACCCTGTCAGGACTTAGGTGTGAAGAGGGAAACCAAGATGGTTAACCTCCTGCTATGTTAGCCATGATGAATCTTCAACAAGTCATCCTTTACACTTGACCAAATATTCTTCATTTGTCTTGTTCCTTGTGCTTCTGCCAACATGACTATCCAGTATATCCTCAATCTCCTTAGTATCTGAACTAGTTGCTGGAATACTCCACTGTGTTGCTATGATCTCATCTTCAAAACCTCCTTCATGATACTCTATCAAATCTAAAATGTTAAACACTGGTGAAATATTCAGCTTAGTAGGCAATTCTACCTCATATGCATTTCCTAAATCATGCTTCTTCAGTATCTTACATGGCCCAAACTTCTTCATTTTTAGCTTTTTGTATGTACCAACTGGAAATCGCTCCTTCCGCAAATGAACCATGACTTCATCTCCAACCTAAAATTCCTTATGCCTCCTTTTCTCATCTGCCTTAGCCTTATACTACACATTCATCTTGGTAATGTGCTTCCTCATCTCCTCATGGATGTTCTTCAAATGTTCTGCAAAATCCTCAGCTTCAGCACTACTTATTTCTCCTTTATCTATCTTTCTCAACTCAGATTCATTTCTTAGACTACTTCCATATATAATCTAGAATGGTGATTTACCAGTGCTCCTGTTGATAGAATTATTGTAGGAAAATTTTGCCTATGGTAAAATCAAATCCCATCTTGTTGGCTTCTCTCCAACCAAACATCTCAGCAAATTCCCCAAACTCCTATTGACCACCTCTGTCTGTCCATCAGTTTGTGGGTGATGTGATGAACTAAACTTCAAATTTGTCTTCAACAACTTCTTCCATAATGTACGCCAAAAATATCCAATGAACTTAGTGTCCCTATCTAAAACTATACTCTTTGGCAAACCATGCAGTCTCACCACTTCTCTAAAAAATAATTCCACTACATGAACAACATCATTAGTCTTCTTGCAGGGAATAAAATGTGCCATCTTTGAAAATCTGTCAACTACCACAAAAATTGAATCATGTCCCCACTGTGTCCTTGGTAAACCAAGAACAAAGTCCATACTAATATCCTCCCAAGGCTTCTCTAGTACAGGTAATGGCTGATACAACCTTGTATTCTATTTCACTCCTTTTGCCATCTGACATACTCTGCAACTCTGTACAAACTTCTTGACATCTTGCTACAATTGTGGCCAATAATAATTCTCACTAACCAAAGCAAGGGTTTTATCACGACTAAAATGTCCAGCCAATCCTCCGCTATGCTTCTCCTTGATGAGATTATCCCTCATAGAACTTCTTAGAATGCACAACTGACTCCCTCTGAATAGCATATCATCCTGAATGATGAAATTCAGCCACTTCATTCTGTCTAGAGTAACAAGTTCTTTACAAGCTTTCCAAGCTTCACCAAAATCAAGATCCTTTGGATACAAATTCTTGAGTTCCTTGAACCCAACCACCTCAATCTACATCTATGTTAGCAATAGTTTCCTTCTGCTAAGTGCATCTATAACCCTATTAGACTTTCCACTTCTATGTTTCAAAACAAATGTATAACTCTGCAAAAACTCAACCCATTTCAAATGCCTTTGATTCAACTTTTCTTGACTATTAAAATATTGCAAAGCTTGATGATCAGTATACAAAAAAAACTCCTTAGGAAGCAGATAGTGTCTCCACTTCTTCAATCCCTGAACTATAGCATAAAATTCTTGATCATAAATAGAATATTTTCTCTTGGCATCATTTAACTTCTCACTGAAATAAGCAATAGGTTTACCTTCTTGGCTCATAAAAGCTCCTATTGCAGTACCACTAGCATCACAATCTACTTGAAACACCTTATTAAAATCTGGAAGTGCTAAAATAGGTTTTTCTATAACTTTTTATTTCAACAGTTTAAAACACTTATTTGCCCCATTAGTCCACTTGAACTCTTTTCTATCCCCTCTCATTGTTTTAGTCAAGGGTCCACAAATATTGCTAAAATTTTTAATAAACTTTCTGTAAAAGCTAGCCAGACCATGAAAAGACCTTACCTTAGTAGCACTCCTTGGAGTAGGCCATTCAAGGATAGCCTGTACCTTCTCTAGGTCTATTTTTAGACCTTCTATTGAAACTACAAATCCCAAATACACTAACTCTTTCTTCACAAAATTGCACTTCTTCAAATTAATTGACAACTTATCATCTTTTAACTTCTCAAACACCATACGAATATGCATCATATGCTCTTCCAATGTCTTACTAAAGATCAAAATATCATCTAGGTACACAATGACAAACTTACCCAAAAATTCTTTCAGAACCTCATTCATGAGCCGCATGAAAGTGCTTGGTGCATTGGTTAGCCCAAAAGGCATGACTAACCACTCATATAGTCCTTCCTTTTTCTTGAATGTAGTCTTCCATTCATCTCCTTCTCTGATCTAAATTTGGTGATATCCACTCTTCAAATCTATGTTTGAAAAATACACAGCTCCACTCAAACAATCCATAATATCATCCATTCGTGGCAATGGAAACCTATACTTGATTGTGATCTTGTTTATTGCTCTAGAATCTATACACATCCTCCATTCTCCATTCTGATTTAGTGCTAATACTACCGGTATAGCACATGGACTCAGGCACTCCCGAATCAACCCCTTCTGCAATAACTCATGTACTTGTCTGTTCAACTCTTCACTTTCTACTGGTGTCATTCTGTGTGCTGCCTTGTTTTGAAAACTGGCTCCTAAAATCAAATCCATCTGATGACTGATCTTCCTTACTGGTGGTAATCCATCAGGTACATTATCAAATACAATATCCTGAAACTCATTCAACAAATCTGCAACCTCTACAGGTACTATTATACACTAAGTTTGCACCCTTGTCTCAAGCTTTCGTAGTCTTGATAACCTAGTATAACATGGGAATCATCTCCATGTTGTGGGACCTATGCTAACTGAGATGAGACCTCCAAGTTCTAGGCTAGTTCCTCTTGGATAATCACCTTAATTTTCTTCTAGGCATGAAAAGTAAAACTTTTAAGGGAAAGACATAGAAGGAATGCTTGGAAAGGGAAATGACTGAAAGAAAACTACCTACCTATTAGGGTTTGGATCTTAGTATAGAGGAATGGAATCAATGAAAGGCTCAAGTCTAGTAGGTCACAACTTACTGAATAGGCTTGCATAAGTATTTCATAAAATGGTCTGAACATAAGACATAATTTATGACCTGCAAGCAGACATTCACTTCTGCAACTCGGTGTAGGATTGAGACAAGATTGTTAGGGGGTTGAAGTATACCCACAGAAGCATCTAAATCAGATCAAATGCAATAACACACAAAATCATTGAAAGCAAGAGGGATCAGGAACCCTAAGACATCACTGAAAGCATCATATACTTTAATCCAATAAGAGATAATTTAGACAACGAAGCATAGGGACATGAAGGATTGTCACAAAATACCTCTGCAATATCTAAATCATCAATGGGAGAAATACAACTATATAAGCCAAAGGGTAGAAATGATACCATAGATGACCCTTCAGAAAAGATGAATTTCTTCTACAAATTGTCCAACTTTGAGCCCTAAGGCTCCAAAAATACAATATATACATACTCCTTTGCACGCAGGCAAGAGTCAAAAAACTAACTAGGGTTACATGGTTTTCAATACAATAATCAAACCCTAGCTGATCAAATCTGATCATAAATATATCTTTGCAAAAATCATAGCCGATCAGATATGTGCCCATCTCTATGCTAGAAATCAACTTGCAGACAAGCAACCCAAACTTATCTACTTCTCTTGCACAAAGTCTTGCCATGAATGCACTAATTGGTACCCCCCTGAGACAAGAAATGACCAAAAATGATCGCCTAGACCTCTGTCATAATCTTCCTCAACTAGAAAATGTCCTGAAGATATAAATTCCATCTACCAATTCTGTCACAATTGACTACTGGTTCAAAAGACCTAGCCAAAACCCTGCAGGAATATATTTGAGTTTAAATAATAATGACTAACAGGTGGCACCAAACTTTGCCTCCATCAACAGTGGACATTTAAAACTTAATCTCACTTTAAAACGCGACCGTCAAATCTTCTTATTTACCTGGGCTCGGCATCTGACTGCAAATCTAACCTTAAGTCTACCTCAGGTTACCCTTTTCCTTTAGTCATAGATTTGTTTAAACATTTAGTTGACCCCAGTTAAGTCTGGTGAATAGGGAAAAGTTCTTTAGTCACTAATTCATAGAATACCCTTAACCCTGGGCTAAGAACCACCACATGTCATTCCTTTATTCACCCTTGATTTCTCTGTAAGCATACACCTTGGCAAGTCCTGACATCGGTCCAACTTAAGACAAGATTCTGATCCAACAGTGGGTGCAAGATCTCATGACCCCCAAATATTCCTTGCACCTTTACACCAGCCATAGATCTATATTAGACCAGGACCCCTCTAACACATCGGTCCACCTGGAAGTCCTCATCATCATGCAGCAACCAATAGGAAGTGAACACATTAGCAAGAAAGGACCCACCAAGAATGCTTTGAGATAAAGCAAGATCAACAGCCATCACATGATCTCATGGTCTGACACATAGCCTCACGAACATATGATAGTCGTCGATCCTCTACAGATGTCAGAGCCTCTGATCGCTCAAAGAACTTGGTCCCACTAATGAATAAGCTAACTTAGCACATGTGGACCAATTAGAAGCCACCATTTGAATACACATAGCAGTGGACCTGCTAGGCATGAAGAGTTACATCACTAGGAGAAATCAACAGCAGTCTGAAAATCATATACCTCTGACACTTTTCATGAGAAAACACACCAATCGTTAGATCAAAAAAGGACTGACAACCGGGCCTGCTAACAAATTACAAGTCATCTCCCTTTGACTAATGAAATACCTCCACATAGGACACCATGGCAATGGACCCACAAAGGCATGAAGCACTGAGAAAAGGAAAGATCAATGATTGTCGTAAGATCGCGAGCCTCTGACACATGCTATGAGATCCTATGACAACCCTTGATCTCATTAATTGGGACCCCACAATCTTGAGACCACCAAAGAGCTTAGTGATTATGTGACCAAGGGAAGGCTAACCGCTCACTGAATCACTAACTATTGAGGACTTAACCATGAAACACTTAGCGACTATGAGAATCATGCATTTGCTAAATCGCTGAGAGGGAAAGATCACTGCCAAAGAAATATGAGAATCTACGACTAGCCAATAGGATTAAAGTGCACATGGGCATTTAGGATTTTAAGTGGCTGATAAAGTAACTCAAAAATATATCAGACCAAATGGTTACTTAGGCTTTTAAGCCTACAATAGCTACTTTTATGAATTTTTGACCTGTAGACCAGAGAGTTAGAAAGCTTGTAGAAACTAGAGAACATAACATAAAGCTATGAAATTTTTTGAGGTTCTTGGCAGGGTAAAAATAGAGACATTGAGATGCGAATTGGTCAAATTTGCATGCATATGAAAAATTAGGGTAATAGGTACATCCTCTACTTCCTCTTTACTAGGTTTTGGAATTAAAGCAAAACACACATGCTCATGCCTCATACCATCTAGGAATTTTCTTCCATCAACAAAAGTTATTCTCGCATTACCACATACCTTTTCTTCAGTCTCCTTCAATGGCTTTAGCTTATGTTGCACTCCATCCTTTGTCAGGGAATAGGTATTCACACAACCATCATGTACAGCACATCTATCAAACTACCATAGCCTACCCAACAACATGTGACATGCATCCATGGGTATGATATCACATAGTACCTCATCATGGTACCCACCAATCTTCAACTTTACTAGGCACTGTTCACTGACCATGACCTTGTGGTCATCCTACACCCAGGAAATTTGATATGGATGTGGGTGTTTCTGTCTCTTGAGCTTCAACTTTGTCACCATCTCTTTTGACACCAAATTTTCAGTGCTTCCACTATCAATAATCACATCACAGCATTTACCCTCACACTTGCATCTAGTGTGAAATAGGATCCTCCTTTGTTCAGGTTCATTCTCACCACTCAGCAGGACTCTTCTGTTAATCAACATTTCTCCTCTTTTAGCATCTTCAAAATTTGAGGATCTGGCATCTTCATCTACATGTGCCACTCTGGCCTGGCCTTCATTCCTCCTATCTATCCTTCCTTGGCATTGAGGACATTCAAATGCCCTATGACCTTCTTCTCCACAGTGAAAACATGTTCCACAAAAGCCTCCTCTTCCTAAACCTTGTCCTCTTCCTCTTTAATCTCTATTGTTCTGATCTTGGAAATGATTGGAATTGCTTCCCCTCTGATTTTGACTTCTACTGGCCTCACCCTTATTTTTCAGATCTTCATTTCGGCCTCCATATGACCGTCCACCAGATCATCCACCATGACCTCTTCCTTTTTATTTTCTCTCAAACTTCTTGTTCATCTTTTCCTCCACTTTTAGGGAAAACTGGTATGCCTCTTCAATACTATTCATTTGAACCAAATTCAACTCCTCTTGAATGCTCGGCCTCAACCCATTAAGGTAATGGAAAACTTTCTCCTTATCAACTTCCACATGGCCTATTCTAATGAGGATTCAATAGAACTCCTTTGTATACTCCTGAACAGATCTTCCTTCTTGCTTCAAACTTTGCATCTTCTTTAGTAGGTCAAGCTCATAATCAACAGGAATGAACGGTCATTTCAATTTATCCACCATGCAATCCCATCTTGTAATTTTATCTTTCCCTCTTCTATTTCACTCCAATTGAATCTCTTGCCACCAGATCTTCACATGACCTTTCAGTCTGGCCTTCACAAATTTGACCCTATCAGGATCCTCAATATCTTCATACTCAAAATATTCTTCACATTCATTGATCCAGTCGATGAACTCCTCTAGGTTAAGATTTCCTAAAAATGCAGGAACCTCAATCTTAGGTCTTTTCCTGATCTTGGAAATGGCCTGAAAAAGTCTTTCTTCCTCTTGGTTCACAATTTTGACTTCTCCTTTTTGATCTTCTTCTTCGGCTTCATCCTCACTTTCACCTCTGACATTAAGATTCATTCCTCTGCGAATATCTTCTTGTAATGCTCACACTTGTCTCTAGAGTGCTCTAACCTCAAGTGTTACAACACCAGCTCTTCCACCATGTTCCCTTCATAGAGGCATTTTTGTGATGTGCATTGAAACCCTAACCACGGTCCTGGTGCAAACTGCCTCACAGTCAGTGATCTGTTTACACAAAAACCATAACCCACGGTCCTGGTGCAAACTGTCTCACAATCAGCAATCTGTTTACACACTTAGGAACTCCTGCTCTGATACCACTTGATGAAGGGTGGTCCCCTAAATACCAAAAACACATAACAAGAATAGAGAAACAACAACCATATGCAAGAATAGAAAATGGGCTTCCTATTATCTCCACAAATGTGGAATTACAAACTTTTAGAATTACAAGATGCAAAGCCACATGGGCATTCCCTTACAATATTTTGTAGGACAAAGCCTCAAATTTATTACCCAGATCTACCCAAAACTACCCTAGACAACACTACGGGCCTTCTTTATATAGGCAATTTCCACCACCTGAGAAGGTTCCAAAAATTTAGCCCTAAGGGCTGACCAAACTTAGAATTATTTTATTTTTCATTTTATTACATCAAAGTTAGCTCAAAATAACTTTTGAAACCCAAACAAAAATTTTGAAGGAAAATTATTTTCTGCCATTTCAGGTGACCCAACTTTTGGAGACCATAAGTCATCACCCATTGACCCGATTGACTGTTATAACCCCATTTCAGAAAGGGCATGAGGAGCTCTACAACATTTGAATCAAGCAAGCTTCATTCAGCTGAAAATTCAACCTCATCCGGGGCCTCTAAAGCCTTCAAAATTGAGTTCAAAGTTTCTGTACCCTGTTTCCAAAATTGAAAAGTTTCAATATCTTCAAAACTAGACTTGATCTAGCAATGAAACTTTACATGCAGGCTAATATGACTAAGATGAACCTCCAACTATGAAATCAGAACATTCTGAGATCGTGTGACCAACTTACTAAAAATAGCAAGTTTCCATAAATAGCAACTCTACACAAGATAGCCCTTATTGAAAAGAAACTAGAAATATTTTTTAGGTGATGCAAGATTTCTCTTACACCCAGGATGCTCCTACATAAAACCTACAATTAGTTTATCCATATACCTCCTTAATTAGGTTTCTTGATATCTTTCTACTTAATCATCTCCGTAGATATTAGGTTTAGGTCAGATTCATAAAATCCTTCAAACATTTTGTTCTCCTTCTATCCTTCTAGATACTTCTCAAAACTTCTCTTTGAATCTGTGCATAAAAATGTTTTACCATGCATTAAATACTCCAATTCAATCATCTTTATCTTCAACACATTTTACATATTCCAAGAATTCAACTGTGTCAGCTGGGAATCTCAATCCCTTCTCAAACTGTTAAATACTGGCACTCGGTCATCACTGTGTTCTACTTGGTCTTCACTAGATAACTCGATCATCGCTAAACTGTTATTCTCAAAAATCATTTTCTTTTCTTAGTTATTATCCTATACTTGGTAATTAGTGATGCTTGGTTGACACAATATTTTCTCAACTTATACTAGCACTCAGTCAACTCTAGCATCTCTTAGCTTATACTTAAGTTCCTTAATCTTCTGCTCTTTTGCTCAATCAAGCCTATGCTTTAAGACCTTATTTCCTCATTTCTTCTAAGCTTCAAACCAACTGCCTTCTTCAGTTATTATTATAGATAAAAAACACATTACCTTACCAATGTGCCAAGTAATCAAGTACCCATTGTAGTTTCTCATAACTCAACCTTTTCACTAGGTCTTCTTGTTATCTTCTCTTTTGAAATCCTCTTCATCAATCAAATGATGTGGTACTCTACTGTATAGAAACTATCTCACCAATTAAGGTTTGACATCAATGATAATATAATAATTGTTTCAATAATTGTAGTCTCCAACAATCTTCCTCTTTGGCATTGATGGAAACACCATATTCTTAGTTACCACACCATCCAAAAAGTATGTATTGAAGAAACTTCTGCCAACTCTCTCTATAATCAGATCTTTGTTAATATCCTTAACTTCATTTTGATTCACATCCATTGCAAATATAAGCTCCCTGATGTGGGGTAGGGATGGAGGATCTAATAATGGATGGTCCAAACCTACACTACCAATTATAACAACAACAAGCACAACAAAATTCAACAATGTAATGTTTCAAAATAGAATTTCATTCAACATGCCCCGCTATGAGGCCTTCTGAGTTATGGCCTATTACAATGAAATTACAAAGTATCAGCAAGATCTTAAAAGATCCAAGGAACCACCAACTAGTTCAAATCTACAACATGAAGCCTCTGATAAGAACAACCAAGACATGGTCTAAACTTGTGCTCGCAAGCCACTAAGCAACCTCTTGTTGTCCTAAGCCCTCAAGCCACTAGTTCTACTACAAACTCCTAGATTCACAAATCTTCTTCTACTCTATAATCACTTCCATCATATCACCCTCTACATCTTTCCTCATGATACTCTACATCAAACCAAGCTCTCAATATATAGCCAGCTAAGCCACAAGCTAGCCAGTCAGGCATTTAATTACATTATAGGTCCAGCCTAGGGAGAGATACCAAAACTAAAGAAAAAAATAATAAAATACAATTTGAAGATATATTTAGGTTGACACATGACCCAAGAACATAATTCTAACTTAGCAAGATCCCATCTCATCACACGGAACCACGCAAGATGAAAAACTGCATGTTTCATGTGTAAACTGGCTGAAAATTGATACCCAAGAAAAATGGTCATAACTTTCAACTCATAATGAATTAGGACTTGCGGTCTTAGGAGAAGATATTAATTTAGGTCCTCTTAAATTCCCTAAGAGTGAAAATTCTGATTCATTAAGAATCAATAGATACACAGCGTGCAATCAACACCCATAAAGAAGGAAAATACAGCTCTGATGGCAAGGAAAACAACTCTAACTTTGAAACGGTCCATCCAATCCTTAGGAAGTCATAGGAGAAGGTTCCAAAATAGGTTCAAGGCACAAAAAACATGAGCCAAGACTGCACAAGCTAACTCCCAATGTTCATCAATCGCATAACCAATCTTCCAAACGGTCCAGGAAGGAAATGCACAGAACTAGACAAAGAAGATCATCTAAGACCTCCCAAACCATGCCACTTCAAGAGATACTTTCTTAGACATAGCCTCCACAAACATCAAGGAATAAAACCCTTTCATCACACATGTCAAAGATCTTCATAGATCATCACAACATAGAAACTCAGAAAGCTGCCCCAAACAAAGTAGGTATCCCTTTGACAGGGAATTCCTCCAAGACTAAGAAAGATCTTTAGGAACCAAAAATGCTCCTGCATCAGACTATCAAGGTAAATAAAAAGTATGTCACATAATTTAATCTCAAGATAATTATCTATAATCAACTTCATCTTCACCAAAGGCTTCTAATCCATTAAGGACAAGAGAACAAATCAAAAAATGAACCATCTATGCTTCATCCATTCAAACATCAGGATCATATGAATCTCAACAATCCAATCAGCATACCACTGATCACCACAACCCATCTTAGCAACAAGAGTATCCAACCCACCAAAAATTAGATCCAAAGTTAGATCCACATCAATATGAAATCCATCATCATCAGTATCCAATCTCTCCAACTCATCACAAGACTCATTACCATCAACCAGCAATTCAAGTCCACAACTAGAAAATAAGATTTGCACCATAACATCTAACAAAAGCAAGTTGGCAACACCATCATCACAAAGGTGTTCAACAACAAGTAACTCTTCAGTAATAATAATCTGATCAAGCCCAACTAGATGCTCTACAATTCTCATGCCAAATCCATCCATCTACTCATGAAAACCAACACATACCATATCGACTTTAGTGAAGTCATCCTTCACCTCTTCCTTAACATCAAAGTGTCTTATTCTTTGAATAATCCTCTTAATTAGCCAGACAACTTTCTTCAAAAAAGACTTCATCATCTCTTCAATCCTTAGAATAATCCTCTTAATTAGCCAGACAACTTTCTTCCAAAAAGACTTCATCATCTCTTCAATCCTTAGATTGAATTTAGGCCAAAACTGACCCAACTTATCCATCAAGTTCCTTTCAATGCAATAGCCTCTTCTCATTGATCTGATTGCAAGATTCCATTTTCCTCCACACACTCAGTGATCTAATTTCCATCTTAACAACCTACCTTAATTCAGTGATCTATTCACTCAAGGAAATCTTCATCTCTCACATCAAATCTGCTCTCCTCAGAGGCATCTTCAATCCAAGGTCCTGGTGCAAACTACCTCACCCTCAGCACTCTATCCACACACTTAGGATCTTCAACCTCTAATACCACTTGATGCAAGGTAGGGATGGAGGATCCAATAATGGATGGTCCAAACCTACGCTACCAATTATGACAACAACAAGCTCAATGGAATTCAACAATGTAATGTTTCAAAATAGAATTTCATTCAACATGCCCAGCTCTGAGGCCTTCTAGATTATGGCCTATTACAATCAAATTACAAAGTATCAACAAGATCTCAAAAGATCTAGGGAACCACCAACTAGGTTAGATCTGCAACAGGTGGCCTCTTATAGGAACAACCAAGACAGGGTCTAAACTTGTCCTCCACCAAGCAACCTCTTGTTGTCCTAAGCCCTCAAGCCACTAGTTCTACTACAAACTCCCATATTCAAAAATCTTCTTCTACTCTAAAATCTCTTCCATCATATCACCCTCTAAATATTTCCTCAGGATACTCTACATCAAACTAAGCTCTCAATATATAGCTAGCTAAGCCACAAGTTGACCAGTCAAGCATTTAATTACATTATAGGTCCAGCCTAAGGAGAGAAACAAAAACTAAAGATAAAAATAAAAAAATACAATTAAAAGATACATTTAGGTTCACACATGACCCAAGAACATAATCCTAACTTAGAAAGATCCCATCTCATCACACGGAACTATGCAAGATGAAAAAATCCATGTTTCGCATGTAAACTAGCTGAAAATCAATACCCAAGAAAAATAGTCATAAATTTCAACTCATAATGAATTAGGACTTGCAGCCTTAGGAGAAGATATTAATTTAGGTCCTCTTAAAGGCCCTAAGAGTGAAAAGGTTGATTCATTAAGGATCAATGGCTACACATCATGAAATTAGCACCCATAAAGCAGGAAAATACGGCTCCAACGGCAAGAAAAATAACTCTAACTTTGAAATGATCCATCCAATCCTTAGGAACTCATAGGAGAAGGTTCCAAAATAGGCTCAAGGCACAAAAAACATGAGCCAAGACCACATAAGCTAACTCCCAATAGTCATCAATCGCATAACCAATCTTCCAAATGGTCCAGGCAGGAAATGTACAGAACCAGTTAGAGAAGATCATCCAAGACCTCCCAAACTATGCCACTTCATGCATTCTTAGACATACCCTCCACAAACATCAAGGAACAAACCCCTTTTATCACACATGTCAAAGATCTCCACAGATCATCGCAACACAAAAACTCAGAAAGCTACCCAAAACAAAGTACTATATCCCTTTGATAGGGAATTCCTCCAAGACTAAGAAAGATCTTTAGGAACCCAAAATGCTCCTTCATCACTCCCTCTTGGATATATCTCTCCCTCTTTGTCTATGCATCAATTTTATTAAGTCTCTCATTCATCTTATGAATTTCTCCCTTATGTAATGCCCCACCAAGGAACCATTGGCTCAAGGACATTATACTCATTAATTCATACACAATATATATATATATTTCAATTAAGTAGTAGAGCATAATGTAATTTGATTTATTTAATGTTACTAGAAGTCAAGAGAATAAAGAGATTATACTACTTGTCTTGCTCAATTAACAAATTATTATTCTTACATACTTGAATATTTCTAACTTTATTTTACATGATGACCACCATGTCCAACACCTGTAACTACACACAAGTCTAAACAACTAAATGCAAACATTAGATATATTCTATCACAAATAAATGCTTTATTGATAGATTAGCTATGAGAATGATTATTAAGAAGTGAAACCATTGCATTAGAAACTAAAAGACAAACCCTAAGGGACTGGACCTAAGCCTTGGGGGCTCATCATCGATGGCCTTGCCTATGTTCACGCTCAGAGACTTCATAGTTCGAATCTCCCCATTCTAGACTATCTATTTATAAAATCAAGAAAGTAGGTATGTAACCCTTTATAGGGTCTTGTTCCCCATACATTTTTCCCTTCAGCTGCCACCCACTTAGGTGGAATAGGGACAAAGTCCTAGACTTAAAATTGATAACTTGATACTAATTCCATAACTCAAAAATAGAGTTTAACTCACACTAATATAGTATTCATGAAACCTCCTTAATTATAGTATTTACTAAAGTGCCTTCCAAGTGAACATAGGAATGAAATACAACCAAATCTTAAGATAATAATAATTTAGTACATTAAAATCATAATCATGATTAACATCATTAAATCAGGATAATCATTATAAACATCAAAATCCCTAAGTACATGTACAATCCCATAAAAACATGACATATGCCCAATACCTCCTATATTCCTAATGATCAACCTAGTTATGATGAAATCAAATCAAATGAATAACAAGTTATCCACAATTAGACTAAGAATGAATATGAGAACCAAGGACATGTCTACAAGTGCACAACCATAGCCATAGGCATCTATGAGAAGGAATGAAAATATACGATTGATAATTCAAACTTGTAACAATTTCTATTAATGTATAATTCAATTAGAGATACAAATATACACAACCATGTAACCTCCCACAAGCATATAGTGTTGTTGTGGTCCCACAACCACGCTCCCCTTTGTTTCCTTTTTTCCTCAGGGGGCCCCCTTCTATTTTCTACTTGTTTTTCTTCTCGGCCTCTATTTTTTGTTTTTAGTTGCTTGTCTATTTTTTGGCCTTTTCGGCCTTGTCGCACTTTTGCACTTTCAGATTCCAAAAGTGCGAAAGGCCGGAGGAGCGAAGGGTTAGGGCACCACTCAGTTTTTCATCCTTCTTGGCTCATGCACCTTTTTTGGACTTTTTCAAGGTCTAAAGCTTCGGAGGTCCAATTCCTAAAAGGGAGTCAGCCTTTTAGAGCTTTCGGCCTTTCAGAGGTCCGACACCCCTGAAAGGCTAAGAGGCCGATTCCTAGGCTGCTGATGTCATTTGTCAATTTTTTCCTATATAAACAAAAGGTGGGGTTTTTTGATTCACTTCTTATGCTCTCTCTCTCACCTCCAACTCATTTGTTAGCCTACAAGAGGTTCCTCTCCTCTGATTCACTGAAAGAGCCGAATGAGGAGTTTCCAAATCAAATCAAAAAGATTATTTTTGGCCTTTTTAGCCTTGTCGGCCTTTCATAGGTCTCATACCCTTGAAAGTCCAAAAGGCCAAAAATACCTTTTGTGGACCCTTTTGAGATTAATTCTAATAATGTACTTTTCTTTTTGAAGTTTTTTCTATCGTGTTATTGATCCATGGCTTCTGCTCTTTGCAGACATGGCTGAGAAAGTAGTAGAGTCACCTGCAATGAAATATCAATTCAAAGGGTACCATCTACCTTCCAAGGTGACTAACTTACATGTAGACATAATAGACATGGACATCATGAATGTGATTTGGAATGATTATCTAAACAAATGTGCTCAACCAGTAGGACAATCGGAGGACTACACTTCCTTAGTACACTACTCTCTAGTAAATGTGTAAGCTTACCTTGTCTCTATCATGTCATCAGACTTAATCAACACATTGGCTAGCCATTATGTGCCCGATAAGCGCATGGTAAAAAATAGTGTTGGCGAGGTAGTTCTGGATATCAGGCCAGACAACATCAAAGATGTCTTCCATTTGCCAAAAGGGGTGGATAAGTTCTTTAACTTCCATATCAACAAAGGAATGGAATTCTATAACAAAGATGTGAAATGGGCCCATAACATAGTGAACAATGAGTACCTCATCCAGGCCATGCCAAAAAATAGATTGGACAGGATTGACATGAGGAGAGGATATATGTAGGAAGACATTTAGGCTGCAATAACAATGATCAGCAGTGTGTATGGGTTGGAAAAGTCTTTGTAGTTGGAGACATGGATGATCTTATTAATCTAAAATATAAGAGAAAGGCAAGCGAGGTTTGATTGGGCCTCTATTCTAAGTGATCATCTGGATGAGAAATTGGTGCGGGTAGAGATAGATCCTCATTTCTACATGACATCTTATGTCATGTACCTACTAGACACTAAGGCAATTTACCAAGGATTGATCAAAGTTGGGGCTGTTAGCACTATTCAGAAATTTTCATCCTCATACCTTAGAGGGTTTGAAAAATGAGGTTGTTAGACCTAATTGTGAGGCATTATGGTTAGATTTTGGCTTGACCTAAGCTCTGTTATGTTTGACCATTACTTTTTGCTCATTAACATTTCCTAATAACGCATACACAATATTGACCCCTTATGAAATGACCACTTTATATATTATACCACTAGGTTGTCAAGCGGGGTCCCCTTTTAATTATTTCATTTAAAGCCTAAGTTTTCTAGTCAGTATCTCCAAGTGACTAACCTTTTAAAACTTGTGGTTGTCATTAAATCTTGAGCTCTTGGGTGTTAGAGTTTCTGACATGTTCTTTAGTGACAAGGTGACATCTATCTAAGCGGGCCCGTCTTCAAATTCTATTGTCAATTAAACATCAAGATCAGTCAATGGTTGTTGTTATACCATTGGGTCAAGATGACTATCCTTTAATCATCACGCTTTAGTGAAAAGCATCTGATCAAGATCCTTTCTAGCATTGTAGTGTCCTGACAGTTTTTCTTCTATAGTAGTATTTTTGTTGACACCTATCCTGGGTGATGTAATGAAGTGGGGTCAGTTTTCTCAGACACATAAATCTTTATTTGATCTTGCAGTTGTCATTATACCACTGAGGTAAGATGTGTGATGTTTAAGGCTTGCGCTATAGCGATGACCATTCAATTTTATAATCAGAATGTGGACTATATAGTGGGTCCTCCAACACCAGGTCATGCTGACATGGTATTTTTTTAATGGTCAAAGTAAAGGTGATCTGGCAGCTATTAGTATCTCTAATGTTAAGATGGAATAAAGTGGGGTCCACCTACTGATTTGTCCAACGTGGAAATTTTTTAGTTAATGAAAGGTTCATGAAGCTAAGGCGGGTTCATCATTTTGCAAAAAGGTAAAGACAAGATAAGTTGGGAAAAGATCTACGGCGGTCATTGCACCGCTAAGGAAAAATGTTCAGATCTTATGCTTACACTTTAGCGATAGGGTGACACCTATCCACTCTGATCAAAGGTAATTTAAGTTGTAACTTTTTCCACATGTTTAAATTAGACTATTCTCATTGGTTGAGAACTAGTCTGGGAAAGTAATGAAGGGTTCCCCAGCTGATTCTATTGAATGTCCGATGCGCCAAAAAGAAAAGTGGATCAATAGTTCAAATTTGAAATTTTATTCTGTGACGTTGCTTACATCCTGTGAATGTTGAAACCGCCAGTTCTCAGTAATGGAAAACTTAATGAGTTTCATGTGAATGATTTGTAAACGGTTGGAAAAATATTATATACCCTAGTTTCATTATTAAAAATTTTAGCACTTTCAAAGTATCTTGGTGAGTGAGACTGGTTTTTCTCCCTGAAGCGATTTCAAGTGAAGATTTTCAAAGTGTCTGCTAGGCCAATTTTCTAACTTGAGCATTGCATAAAATTTAAAGGAGAAAGAAGTGAGAAGAGATTTTTTTCCTTGATTATAGTTGTCAGGTGATATTTAGGGTTTTCTCTAGTATTCATGCATTGTTTTGAAAGCCCTAGTTAAGATGTCGCCAAAGAGGGAGTTGTCCAAGAAAACAAAGTATAAAGATAGGGGCATTTTTTAAGATTTGATACAGCTACTCCTGTACTCAGAGAATGGACCAGAAAAGATGAAGGAATTAGTCCCAAGAAACCCTAGGGACTCTGTAAATGAAGGGCTCTATTATAGAGTTCTTTGGATGAGAGATGCTAGAGTAGGGAAAGATCACAATGGTTTTATTTTGTTTAGGGCAGCGTACTCTCAAAGGAATTCTTCTGCCCCCCTCAGCAATATATGGTAGTTTGATATAGGGAAATTAATTATCCCTGGAGTGTTCATGGATGTAGACCTCCTTATTCAGATTGCCAGGTGTTATGATCCTGTGACTAGATGTGTCAAGGACATAAATGGAGGTGACTTGATAAGTATCATAGAAGATGAGATTAGACAATTGTTTTCATTAAATGACCCTTCTATTGGACTTGAAAAGATTGACTTTAAAGAATTCACTGAGATATACGAAGCACAAAAAGATTATTTAAGGGCATAGCCTTTAAGGGATTTCCTTGATCAAATTGGATCAATGTGTGTGATTAGCCCTAGTACACCTCAGCCTTTTGTTGGGAATTTGGCTGAGTTGATTGCATAGATGTTGTCATTATGGAAACATATGATCCGCATGAAGATTGCACAGGTCAGAGAGAAAGTATGACAGAGCGCATTGCAAATTTATCTAAGTGTGAGACAGTATTTTTGGCAATGAACCTGGACACATTTTTTTGTTTGCGACATTGACCAGAGTAAGTTTAGTGCTTGCACACTTGAACATAGACTCTATGATTTCTATTGATAACCCATCTCACAATGAAAGTTAGTACGACATGTATGGAATAAGTTATGATAGTTTTACTGAAGACAATGTGAAACTGATAGGATAGAGTATGAAGATAGAACTAGTAAAGAGTTAAGGGATTATTTTGTTTATCAAAATAATGACTTAACAATATAAAGGGGTGACATCCTAGATGTTAACTCTTGGATAAATCTACTGGTATAAATGTAATTATAATTGTAAAGTAGGAGATATAATGAACATTTGATGTATAGTAAAGTGATATGATGTGAAGTATATGAAGCATATGTAATAGCAATAGTAAAAGAGTAGCAAAGAGATATTGATGCAAGCAGCATAAGGTTATGTACCTTAACCTATTTTTGTAATCAGTGTATATTGTATATTACTTTTTTGGGTAGTGGGCTCATCTGGTAATCACATTTTGTTCTTGGATAAATCTATTGGTATAAATGTAATTATAATTGTAAAGTAGGAGATATAATGAACATTTGATGTAAAGTGATATGATGTGAAGTATATGAAGCATATGTAATAGCAATAGTAAAAGAGCAGCAAAGAGATATTGATGCAAGTAGCATAAGGTTATGTACCTTAACCTATTTTTGTAATCAGTGTATATTGTATATTACTTGTTTGGGCAGTGGGCTCATCTGGTAATCACATTTTGTTCTAGCAACTCCTAATAAGGTTGAGGCTTCTAACAAGGCCTATAGTCCCTTAATCAGGACTGATAAACTATATGTTTGTAATAGACTCCTAACAAGGTCAACATCCTTAATAGGATACTTTTGATTAGTGAATCTTTGTGGGTACCATCCCCGCCGGGGTTTTCCCTTGGACAGGGTTTCCTTGAGAACAAATATGTGTTATGAGTTCTTTATAGTTATACATGTTGTTTAGCTTCTTATGTTATGCATGTATAAAGATAATCTATTATATCCATAATTGGGAAAAAGATAAAGTTTTTAGAAAACTGATGCAGCCCCCCTCTCAGTATTCCTTATTTCTAACACCTTTCAGGTTGGATTTATTCAGTTTACGGGAAAAAGATGTGTACAAGTCTCTTAGTCTGATTCTTGGACATGATGAGGCAACCCACATACCAATTCTGTATATGTTTATGATGCTACAGTCTTTGTACCCACAATTGGCACTGATTTTTTATTTTTCCTCTCACCTTGCTGATTTAATCCATGATGGGTTAATGGGGATAAAGAACATGAAGATAAGTAGGCCTTTTAGATGGTACTCTATGCTAATGCATATGTTCTTGTACAAGGGTGAACAATTTTTTAGTTCAACATTTAATATTGTCAAGGAGAAGAATGGAGAAACCCTTCCTATTTAGTTATGGACAACAGATTTGTCTTGGGATAGGACAGAGGCCAAATTCCTTGTCTTTGATAGAAATTTTTCTTCAAGGCTTAGGACATTATTATATCTTGAGAATCCCAGAATCCCAAGAGAATTGTTGAGATTGCCCAGGCCTAATGAGTATTGCCAAGATATCACTATTGTACACAATTTTGGTGACATAATATTGTATCCAATTTCTATAGTTTTTAGGGTATATGGTTGTAAGAAGGCACCATAAATTTTACCTTACCAGGTTCCACTAAAGATAGGATATGCAAAAATTCTGAGGCAGATTGGTAATCTGCAAGAATCAACACTTACTGGTAAAGGGAGGGGAACTTTGTTCTCAGATATCACAATTGCACACCAGTATGTTATTGTTAAGAAGGGATGGACACATTTGAATCAAGTCCTAAAGCCCTACAGGATGGCTACATCTATGGCCAAATGTGTAGAAAATGAAGGTTTCTTGTCAGGAATGTTTAGAGACAAGGTAAGGTGTGCTCTTCTTGAGCACCAATTTAATTTTCCTGAAGATATAATAAGGAATGAATTTGATCTCCAAACTCAAGAGATTAAGAAAGAAAAATTGATAATCTACAACAAGACTGTAGATTTTATTAGAAATTTTTATAAAACTTATTACCCATTAAAGAATTTTGAGCCATGGGCTAGGAAGGTAGATCCTCTCATGGAGCATTTTGAGGGAATCATGCAGGCAGTGAATGAAAAGAGGTTTGTAGTGAGAAAGATAGATCCTAAGAGATCCAGGAGGATTTTTAGCTAGTTTGAGTACATAAAATTGACCCCAAGAGGACCTTACACCATGCAAAAAAGGAAAGGCTATAGTGTTCTCCTCCCAATTCAACAAAGGGATGAAAATGTTCCATCTTCTTCCAAAGGAAAGAGACCTATAGATGATACAGCAACACAAGGGCCTTCTTTGAAGAGGTAGAGACAAGAAGAATCAAAGCCAGAATAGGATGTATATTCTCCTTCTTAGTACCCTTTACATTTAGATGAGCATGGAGTTGCTGAGAAATTGGTGCAATTGAGCAATGAGGGAAACATTTTTGTTTCTAGTGATGAGTTGCAGGAGTGAATGTTGGAGGCACCCAAAGAAATAGAAATGGATCTTACAGTTGCCAAGTTTGAGGGTAAAAAAATTGACAGAATTTTGAAATAGGCTAGTGATTCTTTTATTTCTGATGATAAATTTGTGAAGACTAGGGCATTTCTTCAATTTTTGTGGAGAATAAAAATAAACCAATTTAAAGAGATTTGTGAAAAGACAAAAGAGGAGCTCCCTGATAGGGACATGAATGAAATTGAAAATGAGACCAAGGGGGAGATAATGGGATAGTTTGAAAAGATCACCCCTGAGGAGGGAAGGGCTATGGTCTATACTATAGGGGTTTTGATTCTTCCTAAGTGGGACATTTTAGATGCAATAATTTTTTATCAAATTAGGAAGAGAAAAGTAAAGACCCTTGCTACTGCAGAACAAGCAAAACAAGCTGCTAGAGGTATTACTTTCTCCAATGGTCATGTAGCCCTAGTAATGTGGTCCCTAAAGAGGGAAGAGAATAAGGGAAAGAGAGAGGCTCTCTCTTCAGGATATACTAGAAATTTTCTAGTGCAAAGAGTAGGTGAGACTTTAGGTGTTGAAGCCTCGAACATTATTCTGGAGACAACCAAATTCAATGTTAAAGTGGCAGAAAAAGACACACAAGAAAAGGAAGAGTTAAGGATTAAGTTTGAAACTATCCTTAAGTCTTACAATGAGCTTAAAACTAATTTAATCTAGAAAGATAAGTTGATCGCAAAGTTTTCTGGACCCCAGGATCACAGGTCACCCCCATTGATGATTTCTGACAAGCCTGCAGTAGCTTCTTCATCAAGCCCAATTATTGAGTTTCCACCATGCCCACTCCCAGAAATGAATTTGGATGCAAGAGTCAGCTGGGAGAAGCAACAATTAACTAAGGAAACTAACAAGTTAAGAGAAATAAGGGTGCAGTTGGAAAAAGAGAAGGATGGACATGTAAAGGCTACATCTCTGGTAAACTAGAAATACGATGAAAATATGATAGAGGCAATAATGCAATTTGCACATGATTTAAAGCCCTCAATTTTCTTTAATCATGTCAGTAGGTTACATATTTTTTTTACAACTTTGAACAAGGATAAGACTGAATTGACACTAATTTTGAAAAGGTGGATTGAGAGATCTTCAAGTATGAAGTTATTTTGCTTGTTGTCCAAAGGCCAGGAAGATCCTGATCCCTTAATTAAGCCAGTACATTAGTCTGTGAAGAAGATTGAGTATAGCATATTTTTGGATATTTTCATAAGGAGATCTAATTTATTACGGAGGGAATTAACACATCCAACCTCAGAGGTAGTGCAAGTTTATTTAAGGATTCTAGAGAATTAAAAGAGTTATATAAGTGGAGAGAGGAGATGGATGCACTTCTGTCATAAAGAGTAACCGGTGTCTTAAATGACACATATTCTTTTATCAACACTATCAAGCTATTGATGATCACAAAATCAAAGTTTGGTTTTATTCAACAAGAGGTCAATTAGATGGAAAACCAATGGGAACAGTTATCTAGCAAGAAAGTTGAGTTTGTATATTTTGAATTCCCAAGTGAAGAGGTGTATAATAGGTGGAAGTATCAATACATCCCTCATGCGGAAAAAGTAGATACTACACCTACTTCTTGAGATAAATGAAGATTCCAACCTTTTGAGTTCTGAAAGTTGTTGAGATATAGAGAGATATTTATTACAGGGATGACAATGAAGAAATGGTGATCAAATTTGCTTGAGGAAACTGAGGAAATAATTGAAGACATAAAGCAAGGTGGCTATTTGCAAGTATCTCTCTATTTTCTAGTCAAGGCACTTATTGTAAATGCAGTAGGGTTGTAAATTTTTTAGGTTAAAATTTTGTAAACCCTAAAGTGATTGGTAGCTTGTTGCATTTCCTTGTATATAAAGGATCTTCCACGATCATTTTAAGGCATTGAGAGTTTTAGGTGTTGAGAATATAGAAACTTTGAAACCCTAACCCTCAGTTGAGGATTTTAATATTTTGTATCATTTTATCAAAGCAATAGAGAAGAAGTACAGGTTGCTACTATTGTCTTGCAAGCTCACTGTTCAGAACATATTATATACAAAGACAAAAGGTTATACTTAATACAAATTTCAAAATCTTTTCCTCTCCATTGTGTTTATTCCATGAATCTTTAAGTCTCTTGGAGGTTTATATGTATGTATTTTTTCTTTGAGTTCTGATCTAGGGTTGGATTAAATATTGCTCAGGGTGAGATGCATGTTCATTGAATTCACATAGGGATTATCTGCAAGTAGGAATGAGTTGAAATATTTGTATTTATGTTTAGAGATTAGTTATTTCAAGAATCTTTGTGTTGACTCTATTTTCTAGTATCATTTTCCCAATGGATAAGGCACTGGCCTGTATTCACCTATCTTTTCTTTGTGTAGAATGATCAAAATAATTGTAATCATAAATATATAATCAATACTAGTTTTTTAAATTTCATTTACTTTATATAAAGTTTTTCTACCCAATGATGGAGATTCAATGAATAATAGGTTGTTTTTTAGTATTTTCTCACTAATATCTATTGTAAGATCTAGTACTGAGTAAGGAATAGAGTTGTGTCAATTGGATCAAGTGCACCCGCCTTGGTTTTGCAGAGCCAGAAGTGAAGAGGGCAGTCTTGTCCCTATAGTTGGTCCCGTTACCTATAGATTTTCTCACATTTGGAATTAACCCCTCCTTAATATCAATCTTAGGTATATTGGTATCTCATGGAGTGTAAAATCCTATCCAGGAACCAACAAAATGGTGACTCTACTGGGGAATGTTGTAAGATTTGTGTAAAATAATGTAGGTGCAAGTTGAGCTAGACTCCTAGCCTACTTATTTTCTAAGCCAATTGGTTACTTATTGAACACACAGAGTTATTTCCTTTTCAAAATTTTCCTACCCTTCCTATTTGTTTAAAATCATAGAAAATCCCATTCTTGCTTGGGTGGTGACTCTAAGATATCTTTGTAACCAGTGATAAATAAAGTTTTATTTTGTTATAATGAGTTTCAAAAATACAAGGTCCTGGAGGAAGGAACACCCAGATGAAACCTTAGAAGTTGGGCTTCCAACCACATCTAGACGAGGTTAGATCAGAAGAGAAAAAAGTACCAATGATATGTCATTCACATGGAAGTAGAAGGGAGGTTCAAGACAAGAAAGTTTTCCTCCTCCTAGTCAAGAGGGAAATGCCTCAGAATATGAAGAGTTTGTTGATCTAGGAATAAATCAATATGAGGATTATTATTCCCCTATAGAGAGAGAGGGTGAAAAGTTGCCCCATAATAGAAAAATAATACCTAACAAATGGTATGGAGGGGATAGGAGGTCTAGAAGTAAGAGTAGGAGCAGATAAGATTTTGTCCCTCCTTTCACCCTTGGTTCTTCATTACCTCAATGCTTCAATGAATCTCAGGATCAATAGGAGGACCCCCAAACACATCAGGTTGAATCTGAAACAACTCTGGCTGATTTTGAGGAGATTTTTGAAGAAGTGTATGAGTTAGAAAGAAGAATTCATGAGCAAGAAGCTATTAGGCTATAAAGAGAAAAGGAAAAAGAAGAAAAAATTAGACATGCCATGATAAGGGCTAACCAGTTAAGAAGACAACTATTAAATTTAGAAGCCATTAACTATATTCCCATTCTTGAACAGACAAATGAATAGCCCATTGTCCAAAAAGTGTTTGAAACAAAGAATCCTAGGGACAAAGGAAAGTAGAAAGCAGTGGGCATTTCAATTAATGAGCCTGTAGGCCCTAAAATTCCCATAGATCCAGCTTTAAGGTTGGGAGCAGGCCTTGAGAAAGCCAAGAGGGAGCAGGAATTGTTAGCCATAGAATTGGAAAAGGAAAATTGGAGGCTTCAGCACTAGAGATGAGAAAAAAGATAGATTTCCTCAAGCGGTTTTCAGGACCCACTAATGTTACCAACTCTATTATGACATAAGGAGGAAATGTTATGAATAATGCTAACCAAATGAAAAATGTTCCCCCATCGAGAGGGGTCAAAGTCTCTTCCATGTCAAACACTAATGCATCAACATCCCAGGGTGTTGGTATATCTAATATAGGGCCTATTCATGAAAGATGTAAATAGTTGGTTTTTACTGGCATCCCTAGATATCCTAACCCCATCCCTGAAGAAATTAGGAAAAAAATTCCCAAATTCACTGGAAGTAATGTTGTCACTTGTGAGGAACACCTAAAAAAATTTATTGATGTAATTGATGATTACAATATTGTGCCAGATGACATTATAATGAAACTATTTGTACAATCCCTGACAGAAGATTCAAGGGATTGGTTTAGGGCTTTGCCACATGGTAGCATAGGCTCATGGGATCAACTTAGACATTGTTTCAAGGAATAGTATGGTGATAAAACACATGAGGGTTTTATGTCAAATGAATTTAATGACATCAAGAAAAAATTTAATGAGGATGTTGTTGAATTTAATGTCAGATTTCAAAAGGCCATGCATAAACTCTTGCAAGTCATCAGATTGGATGATAGAGTATGTCTTGTCACCTATTTAAATTCCTTTGATTCTAAAATGGGCTACCTTTTGAGAGACAAGAACCCAAGGAGTCTTGTTGAGGCTTATAAGCTAGATGTAAACATAGAAACTAATCATAGGATTTCAGGAAAATTGGGAAGAAGAGAAGATAACAAATCACAATTGTTGAACAGAAAGGATCCAGGGAAGCCTATGAGTGTAAAACCAAAAGATGATGATAGCTTAAAGAAAATATTGAAGGAAATAAAGGATTTAAAGCCTGGTGAGAATAGAAATAATAAATTTGTAGGAGGTGACAAGCCTGCCTTTAATAATTTTAACAAATTGCCAAGAATGCAAAACTATCCATACAATACTTAGTGGAAGGATGGCAAACCTATTATCCTAGAAAGGAAGGATAAACCAAATGATAGGACCCCTGACCCATTACAAAGAAACTTAATGAATGTGGTGGAAGATGTCCCATGGTGTATTATTTGTTAATCACCACATGATCCTAATTATTGTGTCATATCCCAAAGTGTCTCTTCATAAGAGGAACAAGAATGTAATGAGGAACCACCTTATGATGACCAGGGATGTGGACTGGTTTCTTCCCATGTTTGGGATGAAATGGATTTTGCTGAAGAAGATGAAAATTGGGATATTTTGAATGCTCAAACTAGAAATGAATCATACCATCAACAAGTCTTTTTAGATGAGGATAGTGAGCTTGATAATATTTAGTGTAATGTTTTGAAGGGTAAAGAGACAGTTGTTTTGAGAAGGCCATCAGATGAGGAGATTTCCTTGATAACAGCTGATATGGTTACTCAAGCTAAAACAAGTTACAACTTGAGGAATAGAATATTTGGTAATCCAAAATAGAAGCCCGCTGGTATTTTCATCAAGAAGACAGAAAAAGATGTAAAGACATCCTAGAATAAGCCAAAAGATGCCGATGCTACTAATAAGGTCAAAAAAAAGAAAAATGTTTAGCGTAACATTGTCTATAAAATAAAATCTAAACCCACAGGTGAGGTTGTTCCAACCTTGCACAAGGAAGTTAAAATCCAAATTGAAGAGTCCACAAATACACCCATCCAGAATGTTGGTGAAGAAACTACAAATGTGAAGCAAGATGTGATTGAGTCAAAATATGTTCTAATTAACATGGGCAAGGTGTTGTCATAGATTACTGTCAAAGTCCCTTTCCTAGAAATGATGAGGATAGAAGAGCATAAGGTAAAGGCCCTGAATTGGGTGAATGGTGTAGTATCTACAGACTCTCAAAAAATATAAAGGATTGAGAAACAAGTAGTAGCTTTGAGTGATGAAAATGAAATTTTTAGTGATGAAAATGAAATTTGTAGTGAGGAAATTGTTTCCAAAATTTCCCAAATCTATTTGGATACAAATTTTTTTAGTACTACAATAGGAACAGTTGATCCTTTCTTTTTGACTTTGCTGATAAATAGGAAATTGTTGAAAAATTGTATGATTGATTCAGGAGCATCAAACACTATCATGCCCACTGAAGAAGTCATTAGGATTAAAGGTGGATACTCCCCATGGAAGATGCCAAGCAATGGATTCAAGAGAAGTACCAGTTGTGGGCACTATCAAAGCTTTACCTTATAGACTGGCAACATACCCTAGCAAATAATTGACCATGAGCATCTTGGTAGTGGATATCCCTCCTCAGTATGGGATGTTACTATCAAGGAAGTGGAGTGCTTCTATGGGAGGTAGTATACAGTGTGACTTGTCATTTTCTACTTTTAATTTTGAAGGATATAATATTAAGATTTCCAGGGAACTTAGAACTCCACATATGATTGAAGAAGAAGATGAAGACACCATGAATTATTTTCTTGACACTGACATCAATGCTTTCAAAGTCCAAAATAAAGAGGTGGAGGAGGATGTTGAAAATACACATAATTTAGACTGGTAGGAGGGATGGATTGACCTCGATAATTTTTGGACCATGTATTTTGATGGTGCCAATTCAAAAGAGGGGTCTGGAGTTGGAATATTGCTCATATCTCCAAATGGTAAAACTTTCAAATTCTCCTTTACTTTTTTATTCTCATGCACAAATAATATCACAGAATATGAGGCCTTATTGATAGGTCTAAGGTTGGCATCAACACATGGTATAAAGTGTTTAAAAGTAATAGGTGATTCTGAGTTAGTTGTCTCCCAAGTTAGATCAAAATATGCTTTAAAAAATAAAAAATTAAAGCAATATAGAAATGCAATATGGGATGAAATTGAAAGCTTCAGTGCTTTTAATATTTGTTGGATGGAAAGAAGTCAAAACAAAATGGAAAACTTATTAGCTAATGTAGCTCTTAGATCAGAGGATGTTACATTCACAGATATATCAAACATAGAAGTTCAAGCCAGGCCTTCCATTCCTGATAATGTAGAAAATTGGTAAGTTTTCTCTGATGACCAGGACATATTAAGATTCTTGCAATGTGAATCTCATTTTGGTGACAAGGAAATGGATTTTAGTACTTATGTTGATATAGTAAATGGTAAAGATATAATTTTTGGGAAAGAAGTTTTGCAGTTGAAATCAAATAGAGTTCCCAAAGGATTGGTTGCTCTTGAAAGGGCATTTGACAATAAAGACAAAGCCTTCTCTGCCAGCACTGACAAAACAAATGATCTTGAAGAAATAAATTTGGGCACAAGGATGGTACCCAAGAAGGTTTACATACATAAATGTTTGTCCCCTAGAAGTAGAAAGAATTTGATTGATCTTCTTAGAAAATTTAGACATACTTTTTCTTGGTCCTATGAAGATCTTAAGGCTTATAGAGAGCATCATTTTCAACATGAGATTCCACTAAAGGAGGGTACAAAACCTTTTAGACAAAAATTAAGACCTGTTAACCCTACCTTGGCACCTAAAATGCAAGGAGAGCTCAAGAAGATGATAGATGCCAAAATAATCAAACCTATTAGACATTCCACTTGGGTTTCAAATTTGGTTCCTGTCAGAAAGAAAAATAATGACATCAAGTTGTGTGTTGATTTTAGGAACCTTAACATAAATTCTTTAAAGGACAATTATGGATTGCCTAATATGGAGAACATGTTGCAAAAGGTCACTAGGTCATAATTGATGTCCATGATGGATGGTTTCTCTGGATACAATCAGGTTATGGTTAAAGAGACAAAGAAGTTCAAGACTGCATTTACAACCCCATGGGGGCATATGTTTATGTGAGAATGCCTTTTGGATTAACTAATGTTGGTGCCACTTTCCAAAGAGCTATGGATGTAGCTTTTGCCAATTTTATTGACAAATTCATGGTGGTATACCAGGATGACCTTACAACATTTTCATCCAAGGAGGAACAACATTGCCAACATCTAGAAAGGATCTTCATTAGAGTATTAGAGTATGGGGTTTCTTTGAACCCAAAGAAATGTGCTTTTGGTGTGGTAGAAGGAAAGCTTTTGGGTCATATTGTTTCAAAGGATAGGGTAAGAATAGACCCTGAAAGGGTGGAAGCTATTGATAGATTGTCTCAACCAAAGAATATCAAAGGATTTTGGTCCTTTTTAGGATAGGTCAATTTCTTGAGGAGATTTATTACAAATTTTGCAGAAATTAGCATTCCTATATCAAGAAAGTTGAAGAAAGGAGCCAAAGTTGAATGGAATGTTGAAGCAGTGCAAGATTTTAATGACATTAAAAGGGCTATTAAGCATGCCCTAGTTTTGAAAACACCAGATTATAGAAAACCTTTGCAGATTTTCTCCTTTGCATCTGCCCATACTGTTGCAGCAGTACTATTATAGAAAAATGTGATGGTTTTGAACAACCTATTTCCTTTTTCAATAAGACCTTACAAGCAGCATAATTAAATTATGACATTGTTTAAAAACAAGCTTATGCCTTGGTTAAGGCTATCAAATAATTTAGTTATTATTTGGTTGGAGCCACAGTGGTTGCCTATGTTCCAAGTGCTCCAGTCAAGGATATCTTGGTCCAACAAGAAGTTTGAGGAAGAAGATGTAGATGGATCAATAGAATTTAGGAGTTTAACATTAACATTCATATTACAAAGTTGGTAAGAGGTTTGGGCCTAGCAAAGTTGATGGCTCAAAGCAACCTAGCTACAAATCAAATAAAAATGTTGGAGGAAAATCAGAGACCTTTTGTTTGCAATATGGATTGTTGTGAGTGGTATAAGGATATTGTTAAATACTTACAAAAGATGATTTTACCCCCTGAGTTAGATGATAACAAGAAAAGAAATATCAAGCTTCATTCCATAAGATATGCAATTATAAGTGGTGAATTATGGTGGAGGAGTAATGAAGGTATCTTTCTTAGATGTATAGACTAGGGTAAAGCCAAGCTCTTGCTAGATGAAATGCACAATGGAGTCTATGAGGGACACTATATGGAAAAGATCACAGCTCACAAGATCATTAGATCAGGTTTTTGGTGGCCAACACTTTTTAAAGATACTCACCAATTTGTAAAAAAATGTGACTCATGTCAAAGATTTGCAGGAAAGTTAAAATTCAGTGGAAATTTGCCCATTAAGCCTATTACCGTTCAAGCCCCTTTCCAAAAATGGGGTATGGATTTTATTGAGGAAATTCCTAACAAGTCCAGTGGTGGACATTCTTATATCATGGTTGCATTGGATTAATTCACCAAGTGGGTTGAAGCAACCCCTTCAAAGAGAGCAACTAGTAAGGTGGTAATAGATTTTATGATGCAGAATACCCTTACAAGATTTGGTTGCCCAAAAACCATGGTGGTTGATAATGCAATGTTCTTTAGGTCAGAATAGTTTGTTGACTTTTGTTAGAAAAATGGTATTAAAATCTCATACTCATCACCCTATCATCCACAGGGTAATGGCCAAGCTGAATCTAGTAACAAGAGTCTGATCAAAATATTGAAAAGAGTACTAGATAAAAATAAAAGGGCCTAGGATTCTAAGTTATTGCAAGCCTTATGGACTGACAGGGTTACAATAAAGAAAGCAATAGGGTGTGCCCCTTTTGACTTAGTCTATGGAATTAATGCAAGATTTCCCCAAAACAATTTGTTATAGATGTACCAATTCATACAAACCTATGATGATGATATAGATGATGAAATGACAATCAGAATTAATGATTTGATCTAGTTGAATGAGGTAAGAAGTGAGGCACATACTAGGAATGAAAAAATTCAAGCTCAATGCAAGATTTTGTATGACAGAAAGACTACTCAGAGAAGTTTTGAAAATGGTGATTTAATCCTGATGTGGAATTCAAGATTGGAAGGTAAGGGAAAGCATGGGAAGTTTGATCCCATCTAGTTAGGCCCTTACATTATTGAAGAAAAATGGGGAACAAGTTCATATCTGTTGAAGAATCTGATAGGAGAATTCATGGAATTTCCAATTCATGGGCAGTTCTTAAAGCTTTACTTCTCCTAAAAGGATTTTCTAAGTTTTTGTGAAGCTACTAGTCTAGGGTTTTGTGTATAGTTCTTTGTCTTCAATCAAATTTTTGAATTGCCCTTCTCTTCCAGGGGATTCTAGTTTTCTCATTGTATTTGTAGGAAATACACGTCCCCAAGTATGAGCCACTATTAGCACTATTCTAAAATTTTCATCCTCATACCTTAGAGGGTTTGAAAAATGAGGTTCTTATACCTAATTGTGAGGCATTATGGTTAGATTTTGGCTTGACCTAAGCTCTATTATGTTTGAGGGTTAATTTTTTCTCATTAACATTTCCTAATAATGCATGCATAATATTGACCCCTTATGAAATGACCACTTTATATGTTATACCACTAGGTTGTCAAGTGGGGTCCCATTTTAATTATTTCCTTTAAAGCCTAAGTTTTCCAATTAGTATCTCCAAGTGACTAACCTTTTAAAACTTGTGGTTGTTGTTAAATCTCGAGCTCCCGAGTGATAGAGTTTCTAACATGTGCTTAAGTGACAGGGTGACATCTGTCCGAGCGGGCCCATCTTCAAAGTTTGCTATCGATTAAACATCGGGATCAATCAATGGTTTTCATTATACCATTGGGTCAAGATGACTATCCTTTAATCATCGCGCTTTAGTGATAAGCATCCGATCAAGATCCTTTTTGGCATTGCAGTATCTTGATAGTTTTTCTTCTGTAGCAATTCTTTTGTTGACACCTATCCTAGGTGATGTAATGAAGTGGTGTCAATTTTCTCAAAAAAATAAGGCTCTATTTCATCTTGTGGTTGTTTTTATACCACTAAGGTAAAATGTGTGATGTTTAAGGCTTGCGGTATAGCGATGACCATTTGATTTTAAAAACAGAATGTGGACTATACAGTGGACCCTCCAATGCCAGGTCATGTTGACATGCTAGTTTTTGATTGGTCAAAGTAAAGGTGATCTGGAAGCTGTCAGTATCTCTAATGTTAAGATGTAATAAAGCGGGGTCCGCCTACTGATTTGTCCCACGTGGCAATTTTCCAGTTAATGAAAGCTTCATGAAGCTAAGGTGGGGTCATCATTTTGTGAAAAAGATAAAGGCAAGATAAGTTGGGAAAATATCTACAGCGGTCGTTACACCGCTAAGGAAAAATGTTCAGATCTTATGCTTGCGCTTAAGCGACAAGGTGACACCTGTCTGCTCTGATTAAAGGTAAGTTAAGTTGTAAATTTTTCCACATGTTTAAATTGGACTATTCTCATTGGTTGAGAACTAGTCTGGGAAAGTAACGACGGGTTTCATGGCTAATTTTGTTGACCGTCTAATGCGCCGAAAAGATAAGTGGATCAATAGTTCGAATTTAAAATTTTATTCTATGACATTGCTTGCATCTTGTGAACATTGAAACTGCCAGTTCTCAGTAATGGAGAACTTAATGAGTTTCATGTGAATGATTTGTAAATGATTGGAAAAATATTATATACCCTAGTTTCATTATTAAAAATTTTACCTCTTTCAAAGTATCTTGCCAAGTGAGACTAGGTTTCTCTCCGAAGTGATTTCAAGTGAAGATTTTCAAAGTGTCTAGTAGGCCAATTTTCTAACTTGAGCATTGCATAAAATTTAAAGGAGAAAGAACTATGAAGAGATTTTTTTCCTTGATTATAGTTGTTAGGTGATATTTAGGGTTTTCTCTAGTATTCACGCATTATTTTGAAAGCCCTAGTTAAGATGTCGCCAAAGAGGGAGTTGTCCAGGAAAATAGAGTATAAAGATAGGGGCATTTTTTAATATTTGATGTAGCTACTCCCACACTCAGAGAATGGACCAACAAAGATGAAGGAATTAGTCCCAAGAAACCCTAAGGACTTTGTAAATGAAGGGCTCTATGATAGAGGTCTTTGGATGAGAGATGCTAGAGTAGGGAAAGATCACAATGGTTTGTTTTTGTTTAGGGTTGCATACTCTCAAAGGAATTATTGTGCCCCCCTCAGCAATATATGGCAGTTTGATATAGGGAAATTAATTGTCCCTGGAGTGTTCATGGATGCAAACCTCCTTATTCAGCTTGCTAGGTGTTATGATCCTGTGACTAGATGTGTTAAGGACATAAATGGAGGTGACTTGATAAGTATCACAGAAGATGAGATTAGAGAGGTGTTTTCATTAAATGGCCCTTCTATTGGACTTGAAAAGATTGACTTTAAAGAATTCACTAAGATATATGAAGCACAGAAACATTATTTAAGGGCACAGACATTAAGGGATTTCCCTAATCAAATTGGATCAATGTGTGTGATTATCCATAGTACACCTAAGACTTTCAAGTTGGATTTATTTAGTTTATATGAACAAGTTGTGTACAAGTCTCTTACTCTGATTCTTGGACATGGTGAGGAAACCCACATGCCATTTCCATATATTTTTATGATGGTACAGTCTTTGCACCCACATTTGGCACTAATTTTTTATTTTGCCTTTCACCTTGCTAATTTAATCCATGATGGGTTAATGGGGATAAAGAACATGAAGATAAGTAGGCCTTTTGGATGGTACTCTATGCTAATGCATATGTTCTTGTACAAGGGTGAACAATTTTTTAGTTCAATGGTTAATATTGTCAAGGAGAAGAATGGAGAAACCCTTCCAATTCAGTTATGGACAATAGATTTGTCTTGGGAGAGGACAGAGTCCAACTTCCTTGTCTTTGATAGAAATTTTGCTTCAAGGCTTAGGACATTATTATATCTTGAGAATCCAAGAATCCCAAGAGAATTGTTGAGATTGATCAGGCCTAAGGAGTATTGCCAAGATATCACTATTGTACATAATTTTGGTGATATAATATTGTATCTAGTTTCTATAGTTTTAAGAGTATATGGTTGTAAGAAGGCACCATACATTTTGCCTTACCAGGTTCCACTAAAGATAGGATATGCAAAAATTTTGAGGTAGATTGGTGATCTGCAAGAATCAACACTTACTAGTAAAGGGAGGGGAACTTTGTTCCTGGATATCACAATTGCACACCAAGATGTTATTGTTAAGAAGGGATGGATACATTTGAATCAAGTCCTACAGCCCTACAAGATGGCTACAACTATGGCCAGATGTCCAGACAATGAAGTTTTCTTGTCAAGAATGTTTAGAGAGAAGGTAAGGTGTGCTCTTCTTGAGCACCAATTTAATTTTCCTGAAGATATAATAAGGAATGAGTTTGATCTCCAAACTCAAGAGATTAAGAAAGAAAAATGGATAATCTACAACAAGACTGTAGATTTTATTAGAAATTTTTATAAAACTTATGACCCATTAAAGAATTTTGAGCCATGGGCTAGGAAGGTAGATGCTCTCATGGAGCATTTTGAATTAATCATGTAGGTAGTGAATGAAAAGAGGGTTGTAGTGAGAAAGATACATCTTCAGAGAGCCAAGAGGATTTTGAGCTAGCCTGGGTACATAAAATTGACCCCAAGAGGAACTTACACCATGCAAAAAAGGAAAGGCTATAGTTTTCTCCTCCCAATTCAATAAAGGGATGAAAATGTTCCATCTTATTCCAAAGGAAAGAGACCTATAGATGATACAGCAGTATTGGGGCCTTCTCTGAAGAGGCAAAGACAAGAAGAATCAAGGCCAGAATAGGATGTATTTTCTCCTTCTCAGTCGCCTTTACATTTAGATAAGCATGGATTTGGTGAGAAATTGGTGCAATTGAGCAATGAGGGAAACATTTTTGTTTCTAGTGATGAGTTGCAAGAGGGAATGTCGAAGGCACCCATAGCAATAGAAATGGATCTTACTATTTTTGAGTATGAGGGTAAACAAATTGACCCAATTTTGAAATAGGCTAATGATTCTTTTATTGTCGATGATAAATTTGTGAAGACTAGGGCATTTCTTCAATTTTTGTGGAGAATGAAAATAAACCAATTTAAAGAGATTTGTGAAAAGAAAAAAGAGGAGCTCCCTGATAGGGACATGAATGAAATTGAAAATGAGACCAAGGGGGACATGATGGGATAATTTGAAAAGATCAAGCCTAAGGAGGGAAGGGCTATGGTCGGTACTGCAAGGGTTTTGATTCTTCCTGAGTGGGACATTACAGATGCAATATTTTTTTATCAAATTGGGAAGAGCAAAGGAAAGACCCTTGCTACTGTAGAACAAGAAAAACAAGCTGTTAGGGTTATTACTTTCTCCAATGATCATGCAGCCTTGGTAATGTGGTCCCTAAAGAGGGAAGAGAATAAGGGAAAGAGAGAGGCTCTCTCTTTAGGATGTGATGGAAATTTTCTAGTGCAAAGAGTAGGTGAGACTTCAGGTGTTGAAGCCTTGAACATTATTCTAGAGACAGCCAAATTCAATGTTAAAGTGGCAGAAAAAGATGCACAAGAAAAGGAAGAGTTAAGGATTAAGTTTGAAACTATCCTTAAGTCTTACAATGAGCTTAAAATTGATTTAATCCAGAAAGATAAGTTGATCACAAAGTTATCTGGACCCTAGGATTGCAAGTCACCCCCATTGATGATTTATGACAAGCCTGCAGTAGCTTCTTCATCAAGCCCAATTATTGAGTTTCCACCATGCCCACTCCCAGAAATGAATTTGGATGCAAGAGTCAGTTGGGAGAATCAAAAATTAACTGAGGAAACTAACAAGTTAAGAGAAATAAGGGTGCAGTTGGAAAAAGAGAAGGATGGACATGTAAAGGCTACATCTCTGGTAAACAAAAAATATGAAGAAAAGATGACAGAGGAAATAATGCAGTTTGCATATGATTTAAAGCCCTCAATTTTCTTTAATCATGTCAATAGGTTACATATTTTTTTTACATCTTTGAATAAGGATAAGACTGAATTGGCACCAATTTTGAAAAGGTGGATTGAGAGATCTTCAAGTATGAAGTTATTTCGCTTGTTGTCCAAAGGCCAGGAAGATCCTGGTCCCTTAATTAATCCAATACAACAGTCTGTGAAGAAGATTGTTGAGCATAGCATATTTTTGGATATTTTCATAAGGAAATCTAATGTATTATGAAGGGAATTAACACATCCTACCTCAAAGATAGTGCCAAGTTTATTTAAGGATTCTAGAGAATTAAAAGAGTTATATAAGTGGAGAGAGGAGATGGATGCACTTCTATCAAAAAGAGTGACTATTGTCTTAAATGACACATATTCTTTTATCAGCACTATCAAGCTATTGATGATCGCAAAATCAAAGTTTGGTTTTATTCAACAAGAGGTCAATCAAATGGAAAACCAATGGGAATAGTTATCTAGCAAGAAAGCTGAGTTTGTAGATTTTGAATTCCCAAGTGAAGAGGTGTATAACAAGTGGAAGTATCAGTACATACCTCATGTGGAAAAAGTGTTAGGATTAACAAGGTAGAAATAACAATTATGTGCAAATATAACCAATATCATAAAATAATAAACCACACAGAAGAGAACACAAGACACAAAGATTTAACATGGTTCACCCAATCCCTGGGCTATGTCCACCAACAGTGAGTCCAATATTATTATTATCTAGTGATTACAACCTGATTACAATCTGTAATCCCTTACAGCTCAATTCTATCGCAAGTACTAAAATCATACATCATAATGAAATCCCTAACCCTAAGCCAATATAACAAGGCTTATGTCGATTAACAAATTAACCCTAAAATACTTGACAAGTCAACCTAAGAAAAATCTTGACGAGTCAACCTAGGGAAATGTTTGACATGTCAACTCAAAAAAGCTTGACGAATGAAAAGTGTATAGTACTTTCCTAGATAGTACTTTCCTAATCAGTCACCACAAGCTAACAAAAAGTAGATACTACACCTACTTCTTGAGATAAATGAAGATTCCAACCTTTTGAGTTCTAAAAGTTGTTGAGATATAGAGAGATATTTATTGCAGGGATGACAATGAAGAAATGGTGATTAGATTTTCTTGAGGAAACTGAGGAAAGAATTGAAGACATAAATCAAGGTGGCTATCTACAAGTATCTCTCCATTTTCTAGTTAAGGGATTTAGTGTAATCCTAGTAGGGTTGTTGTAAAGTTTTTAGGTTAAAATTATTAAACCCTAAAGTGATTGGTAGCTTGTTGCATTTCCTTGTATATAAAGGATCTTCCACGATCATTTTAAGGAATTGAGAGTTTTAGGTGTTGAGAATATAGAAACTTTGAAACCCTAACCCTCAGTCGAGGATTGTAATATTTTGTATCATTTTATCAAAGCAATAGAGAAGAAGTACAGGTTGATATCTGTTGTCAGATCCAGTATTGAGTAAGGAATAGAGTTGTGTCTATTGGATCAGGTGCACCCACCTTGGTTTTGCAAAGCCTAAAGTGAAGAGGGTTGTCTTGTCCCTATAGTTGGTCCAGTTACCTACAAATTTTCTCACATTTGGAATTAACCCCTCCGTAATATCAATCTTAGGTATATTGGTATCTAATGGAGTGTAAAATCCTATCCAAGAACCAACAGGGGCAATAGGAGAATGGAACACCTGGCCATTCACACTATATCCTCAATTAGTGAGGAAAGATTTCTACACACATAACAGCCAGGACTTCAGAATAGTCAATGATTCTTTCATATTCACCATCATACACTCCATTGAGGGAGACTATGCCAAGAGATTATCCATAGAAGAAGCAGCAAAAGTGAAGGCCCTTGGGGAATTCTATATATATTTTTGGACCTTCACCTACATTTGGGTGGTGGGAAGTAGCTTGACACCCAAGAAGTTACCAAGATATCCTTCTGATAGGGTAGTTCTCCTAGAGATATCCAAGCATTTATCTAACGCACATGAGCACATCAAACATAAGAAGAAGCATTGTTGGGACTTTCACATTTCCATTGGCCCCTACTACGTGCCAGACATGAAGGTCTGCAAGTCTCTGGCTAGAGAATGGGATGAATTCCCACTATTAGCCTACAATCTGGTGAGGCCTCATTTTGATCCTATCGGTACATACAACTACATAATGGGGAGACATTACATCCTTGAACTACATATCAAGGACCATTGGGCAAATTGTGTGGATGACTATGAAGTAATAGTCCGTGACTATTGCCAGATGAGTCTGTAACTGGCACAAGGTGCTCTTTCATTAAGGATTCCATAGAAGGGGGTGGATGTTGACTCTGAGAACATTTTGGATTTTATATATAACACAGACAAGGTGTACACAGGGGCTATCCTAAATGCAGAAATAGATGGAGATGAAAATGATAGTATGTAGTTCAAAGCTTGACATGTGGTCAAGTTGACCAAATCATAGGTTGCCCATCCTTTCCTAATGAAATAACTCCTGGAGCAGCCCCCTCAATAAAAGAAGAAGAAGGGAGAAAAGGTTCTAAAGCCACAATTCAAAGAGGTTGCTCCTCTAAAGCTAGAAACTGTATATCAACATGAGCATCCCACTGCATATGATCTAGCTATGCACTCTAAGAAGGTGAAGACCAGAATGATCATAAGTATTGTGCCACCAAATGCACCTTCATCTAGTGACCATGATTCTTTGAGCTCGACAAAGAAAACAAAGTTCAAGATCATAGGACCCAAGCTGGTTGGAGTCACCAAGGGGAATGTCTACAAGAGAAATAAAGGCTCAATGCCCACATAAATAAATACCCTGATTCAAGAAGATGAAGATGAATTGGATGAAGTACCCCTTAGTAAGAGAACCCAGTCTATGGGATTCATGAGGAAAAGGAGAGTAATGGAAAATGATCTTGAGGACATTAGAGGGGCTACTTAGGAAGAGCCAGTAAATCTAGATGCCCTTGGTGATGATGAGTTTGACATCATAGATTTTGTAGGGCTACATGGTTTTAAAGAGTTTGAGAAGCAAGTTCCCACTCAATTTATGAGCCTTTTTAGTGGTAGAGGAGAGGACATCCAATAGAAACCTCAAGAACAAGTTGATGTTGAGATGGCCGAGGCCCAAAAGGAGACTGCAGAATGAGAGAAAGACTCTTTTGTGGGGTCACTTCTGAAGAAGACTTAGTTACACAGGTCCCATTGGTTTCATCCATTCCACCTTCACCTCCACCTCGACATCCAAATCCACCTTCATTTCCACTTCAAACACCTCCTGCCACTCCACTTTCCACTCTGCTGCCCCAACAACCTTCTTCATCCCATGTTCCCCTTCCAACTCTGCCTCCACTAGTTCATTCAACCACTCCCCTTGTGTCTCCTATGCCTCCCTTGCTTAATATTCCTCCCAAAGTTTAGCTGCCCTCACCGCCGAGCCATAATGAATCAGTGCCTCAGAGCTCATGGGAATAGGAGAAAGAAGTAAAGGTCACTATTGAGGAGAAGATGGAAGAAGCTCATATAGGATCAGAGAGGCCAGATGACAGAGGGGAATCATAAGTTGAAGAAGAGCTATGTACTAAAGAGGAAAAGCAATATACTGATACAAAGGAGAAAATGGTTGATGAATAGTAGATAGCTGATGAAGAGGAACACACATGGGAGGAAGGTGAATAAAATATTGGAGATGAACAAGAAATAGAAAAAGAAAATGAAAGTCAAGAGGAAATAGGGATAAAGCACCCAACAACTTCTTCCACATTGGCTACTCCTTATGATCCATTAAATGCATTCTCAAAGCCCACATGGCTTACCAAAGAAATATAGCCAAGGGTTAGAGTGTACACAGATGATGAGGCTAATATGACCATGCTAGGGCAAGCCTTCCACCAAACACATCAATTGCCCGAGCTAGAAAATTGTCCTATGTAACACAAGGTTAAGCAGGCAGGTGGAAGGCATAGGTAGTTGTTCACATAATAGATGTCATTAAGGGTGAGATCACTCTAGATGACTACGTACTAGAGGAGGTCGACTTGGGGGAGCCCACCAAAGAAGGTAGAAAAACCTTAGCTACTTTAGGATTGAAGCAAGCTCTCAGCTTCATAGATAAAGATGAAGAAATGATAAAGCTCTGGTAGAGTAGAATGAAGCTATGAAGAGATTCATTTTGAAGAGACAGCGGGTCCCATTGACCCAGATAACCCTAAGGCCTCATTACAGGCAATTTTGGAGAAGAGAGGGGAAATAAATATAGATGTTCCACATTCTTTTGTATAGGATTGTGCCGATTGGAAGCTAGATTTTGAATAGTTTGCTAGTCTATCTCTTAGGAGGATTCTAAGGCCCTTTTGAAGCATTTTGGCAGAATAACTTCCTTGATGGAAATCAAGAATGAGCAAAATGGTGTAGAAGAAACAATCCTTAACTAGAAAAGGGTATTGGATGAGCTGATAATAATAAGGAAGCAACACTTCTAGGTCTTGGTGAAGATATATGAAGGCTCGGAGTTAGATAGTTTTGAATAGTGGATCCAAGAGATAGCAATGGCATTGGCTATATTTGAAAAGGTCCTCAAGAGATTAAACAAGAAAAGAGACAACAACACACTTTTTGCGAAAGAGTTGCAGAAGTTCTTTGAGGGTCTAGACCTAGATCTATTTAATGAAGAAGATGAGAAAACTATGTATGCAGTGAATGATATCATAAATCAATACCTAGCGATATTTCAAGGATTCAAGACTAAAGAAGACCTCTATCAGATGTTTTATCAGAAGGAGGAGATTCAGAAAATCCTATCTCGCGAAGAAGAAATAAAAGGTTTTGCAAAAGAGTTGGTTGACTTCCAAGACAAGTAGAAAGTAGTGCTTGAAGGGATTAAGATGTCAGACTTTGATGAGGTGTTGGAGATTGTGGATAGATTCAAGAAAGCACATCCAAAAGTACCTCCTAGCCAGTGAGCATTCAGTCCCAATTCAGCCAAAATTTTGTGTACAAAAATCCAGTTTTGACACAATCATTTTTGTAGAGCCTGATTTTTGACATTTCGGACCTAGGGTTTTTTGGCCACCAACAAGTCCAAAGTCCAAAATTTTGGAGATGGAAGACTTAGTACTTAGTCAATTTTGGAGCTTGAGTTTTTTGGACCAACTGTCAGGATTTGGGCATTTTTTCTCAAGTCTGAAAGTTAACTCCAATTGTCTCAGAGATCATTTTCTATTCCTCTGGGCTTCCTTTTTGGGATCATTTGTGTATGATTTTGGGATCTCTTCTAGTTGGGTCCATGTGGAGAACTCGAAGCCAAGGATCAAGGGTAGAAACATAAATATTATCAAGTGCATGCACAAGTTCTAGCTCCATTTTACTTTATCTAATGCATAATTTATTCAAAGCTTTGTAATGCACGAGGTTTAATTCCATGCTAGGATAGTTTAGCTAAGCTTTAGAAATAGTTTATTTAATGCAAGTTTTATTTTAGATTTACTTTCAAGTTTTAGTTGCACCTAAATCCTAGCTACAAAAATAAGAGCCCAACTCTATAAATTGTAATAAAATGATGTAATGAGGTTCGAGTTGATCATTAATATAACATATAAAGTTGGCGCTTCATTCATGGTGTGACTAATCTACTATCTATGCAAAATTTGTGAATGTGTGAATTGCTCATTCTTTATTTCAAAGAGCCAATTGGTTGTTTAATGATTTTAAGTCTGCGATCTATTAGTTCGATGTTTGCTGGTATTGCATTGTTGTGTTGCAATGAATTTCTGAGAAGATTATTCTTTGGTGCTTGAAGATTAACTTGTCTCATGTGTGTGCACATTTGGGGTGGCTTTGTGATTTGATGAGTTTTGGCTTATTATACTTCTACTTTTGTTTGATTCTGTTGATGATTGCATCCATTTAGTTGAAGATTGTGACATGATCTGATCTCTATTTTGTGGGTTTCCTCATCTTCTTGGTTATTTAATTCTCATGGTGGTGTGATGCTATAATATGTCCATTAGGTTTCATTTCCACAATTTTATTCAAATCTCTTGTTACCCTATATCTTCTAACCGTCCTTGCAAGTTATTTTCAGTAGATTAATTAAATCAGTATTGCTTTTATTCCCAAATCTGAAAATCATATCAAAACAGAGAGAAATTTTGATTTCCTAAAGTTTGTTTTATAGTTTCCCTTGAGAGAAGAACCAGAAAAGGCCTCCTTGTTAAAAAATTCACATTTGTCTTCCATTGAGCTATCCAAGTGGTTGAGACCCAACTAGAAGGAACCTTGAGATTGATTCCATCAATCTTCCAAGAGGGGAATTTTCTCACGTAAATTCATAGTCATTGTCTTCATGTAAAAATGATGCTCAACATAAGTGGCTCTAGAAGGAGGGCCCTCAAAAGGGACACCTAGGAATATTGGATCATTCTCTCCTGAGAGATTTTGATGAGTCATTAGATCTTCACCCAATAAAGGTGAGTTCCTTGAACTTACAAAGTTTCACAAACCTCACAGCAACAAAACAAAGTATGGAGAGGGTACTTTGGATCATCCGAATCTTCCCCCATTTCCAACCATTGTTGCCCTGCCTACTACTCCTCCACCACCACCACAGATCAACACAAAAACCATAAAGGAAGAGAAATCAACCATGAAGACAATCAAGTCATCTATGGTGAATCAAAGGATCAAGAAAGCTAAAAGGATCTTGAATAATGTAAATCCAATAAATTATAGTATATTGGCACCTTTAATGGTTTGATGCCATGAATATAAGGAATGAATTTATATCCTTGTGAAGATTAAATAAATGTAAGTTGGACCATTAGTGTCCCATGGATGTCTTAGGGTAGTTGAAGTTATAGGAATAATTCTATTAAAGTCTCCTAGGTATTTAACAACCTTTAGAGTTTTTAAAATTCCAATTTACAAGGTTTTATAGCATTTTCAATAGTTTAGAAATTCAAAAGTTTGCAAAGTAAGGACTAGTTGGTTTTTAGTGGGAAATCCCATTTAGGGATATTTAACCATCTTTTCTCTTTGTAACCAACCAGATATGGTTGAGTTAGTTGTAATAAGGTTTTAATAACACCAAAACATGGAATGTATAGAGAGAGGGCTGGAATGCATGATTTTGAAGAACAGTGAATAAAAACAATAAAAAGTTCTCTACAATTGGAAAGTTTATCTCAGTGTTTTGTGTTTTTTTTTTTTTATTGTAATAGATAAATGGAAATGGTTTGACACCTCACACATTCATTAACATCCATTGAATACTTTCAGGGTTTCTTTTATTCACTGTCCCCAACGTTTTGTTGTCCTGAACAGTCACAGTCAGCAAATCCTTTATTTGTTTTGATTTCTCTATGAATGGTTAATCATCCCATGAAATCCAAGGCCTATAATTCATTGGATGATGTATCCTTAACATGTATCATACTTTTCTAACATGAAATATGCAGAAAATTGGAGTTAGGGTGATCGCTAACGAAGAAAACAACAAATTAACCTTGAAAATAGTGGGTACATTATAGCAGCGGGATTTTGGACTGCATAGCATAGTGTTTTGATGACTTGAATAGTCTTATATGGTGGATTGAATGGTGAATAAATCACTAAATGATTCTGGAAGAGTGTGGAGAAGTGAGACTGGAGAAACCCTCAAATCAAGGGTTTAAAGCCACCAAATTTGGGCTTTTGATGTTCCTGAGGTGTTGGGATAAATTCCTCTTGGATATAGAGGTTTTATGATTTTTGGAGATACTTTCTAGAGTTTGGAGTCTTGAGGTTAGTAAAAACTATTAGTTTCTTTGTTAAATCACTGTATTTTAGTACATTTTGGGGTCACATAGTGAGGACAGTCATACTCAGTCCAAAACAACCTACCATCTCCTTTTGGTATATTGTTAAAATAAATAAAGGGTACTCAAATATATAATTTATTTTCCTAGTTTTTTGGAAAAAGTTGGAGATAAGGTCTTGTGAAGGCTGTTGCAAGGCTACAAGGTAGGCTATTAGGCCTAGCTTGATGAATTTTGGAGATTTGGGTATGAAAACTTGGAAAAAAGTTTTTAAGTCTTTATAAAATTTTGAATTACATGTTTTGAATCCATTGGACCATTCTTTGAGTCTTGTTTGAGTGTTGTTTGATATTTCATCTATTGAAGTTATCCTAGGAGCATTAAGATTGGATATTGAAGAAGCTTGATCGCTTCTTGTTATTTGGACCTTGGAACCACCATATCCTCTACCACCTCCACATCAAGTGGTATCAGAGAACACTAGTAGATCCTTAAAGGGATAGAGGAACACTTTGCTAAAGGAAGTTTGACTATTGTTTGTGAAAATGCCTCCAAGGAATGTAGGTACTGCCAGGGAGATCTAGGAGTTGAAAAAGAAGAACACAAGGTTGAAGGAGTCTTACAATGCACTTTTGGCTAGGCTTGAAGCACTAGAATCCAATCAAAGAAGGGTAGAAGATGAAGGTGTTGATAGTGAAGAAGAGGAAGAAACCCATAAGGAAGGGGAAGAAGAAGCAAAAGAGGAACACGTAGATCCTGAAGAGCAGAGGACAATCAGGATATTGAAGGCTTTGAAGAATGAGTAGCATAAGGTGAGGGGAGTTATCCCTATGTATGATGGAAGTCTGAAAGAAGAAGAGCTTTTGGACTAGATATCATCAATGGATGCCTACTTTGAAAGTGAAGAGGTACCAGATGAACAAAGGGTTAGATTGGCAAAAACAAAACTTAAAGGGCATGCACTCCTATGGTGGGATCATGAGGAGGCTGATAGAAGAAGAAGAGGTAAGGCAAAGATTATCTCTTGGGATAGAATGATAGCAAAGATGAAAGGAAATTTTCTTCCAAAATATTTTGATGTACAAATGCATAAGAAAATGCAAGGTTTAAGACAAAAAGACTTAGATGTTAAAGCATATACTGATGAATTTTATAAACTAAGTATAAGATCTGGATTGGAAGAAGATGAAGTTGTTAAGGTTGATAGATATCTAGGTGGTTTAAGATTTAGTATTTAAGATGAATTTGTGGCTTCTAACCCTAGGAATGTGAAGGAATGCTACCAGTTGGCTCTTAGAATAGAGGAGAAGTTGAAGAGGAATAGTGAAAGATAGAATAGCAGCAATAGAGGAGGTTCTTCAATAAGGGGAAGAGGAGGAAGGACAAATCATATTTGGGAAGAAAAGGATAAAGGAACTACTCCTGAGGTAAGAGGAGGACACACCCAAAGAGGTGGAAGAACTAGAGGAGGAAGAGGAAGTGGCATCTTCATAGGTAGATGCTTTCATTGCAATGAAGTTGGACATCAATCTTTTAGGTGTCCTAAATGGATAGATTCTGATCAAGGCAAGGAAACGAGGGTACATTTGATTGAAGAAGAAGAGACTCATGAACCTAAAGCAGCAAACCCTGAGGTAGGAGAATTTCTTCTCATGAGGAAAGGGGGACCATTACCAACATCATCACAAGAAGGTATATTCAAATCAAGATGTTTAGTCCAAGGCAAAGTATGTACTCTAATCATTGATTCAAGGCACATAGCAATTTGGTTTCAATGGATATGGTTTCTAAGTTGGGATTGGCATTAGTAGAACATCATAATCCTTACAATGCCACTTGGGTAAACCAAGAGTTGAATGTGAAGGTTAGTCAGAAGGCTCTTGTCAATTTTTCAATTGGGCCATATCATGATCAAGTTTGGTGTGATGTAATATCTATGAACTGTGGACACATGATATTAGGTAGACCATGGCAATGTATGAGGAAGACAATCCATAATGGTTACACTAATACTTATATTGTTCATAAAGGAAAAGAGAAGTTTATGTTGAATCCACTGACTTGTAGGGATAAAGACAAGGTACTGATGTGTTTTGGTGATAATATTCCTTTTAACAAGCAAGGAAACATCGAAGATGATTCTGGTTGGCAAGCACACAAACAGGGACCGGATAAGATAGTGCTGAATAGAACTAGAAAGGAAGACATTTGGGATTTCAAGTATGTTCAAATAAGCTCAGTCAAATGTCCTATTGAGGGGTAGATAGTAAACAAACATATTCAGATGTGGTAGGACACTGGGCAAAAACCTCCAACAACAAAACAACAAGATTATGAGAGAGGACTGTCCTATAAATCTTTTTGTTCTAAAAAATATGTTTATGTAAGTGCAGGGTATGGGAAGAGCAAGACAGTGACCTTAGGGGACTTCATTCCTTTCCCAGGGCACCATACTCCTCAAGCACAAGTTCAGATTTAGACATCCAATGTAAGGACTGATTCTTGGGACAAGAATCCTTTCAAAGGTGGTGAACATGGTGCAGGGGCACCACAAATCAACACAAAAACCATGAAGGAAGAGAAATCAACCATGAAGACAATCAAGTCATCTATGGTGAATCAAAGGATCAAGAAAGCTAAAAGGATCTTGAATAATGTAAATCCAATAAATTATATTATATTGGCACCTTTAATGGTTTGATGCCATGAATATAAGGAATGAGTTTATATCCTTGTGAAGATTAAATAAATGTAAGTTGGACCATTAGTGTCTCATGGATGTCTTAGGGTAGTTGAAGTTATAGGAATAATTCTATTAAAGTCTCCTAGGTATTTAACAACCTTTAGAGTTTTTAAAATTCCTATTTACAAGGTTTTAGAGCATTTTCAATAGTTTAGAAATTCAAAAGTTTGCAAAGTAAGGACTAGTTGGTTTTTAGTGGGAAATCTCATTTAGGGATATTTAACCATCTTTTCTCTTTGTAACCAACCAGATATGGTTGAGTTAGTTGTAAGAAGGTTTTAATAACACCAAAACATGGAATGTACGAAGAGAGGGTTGGAATGCATGATTTTGAAGAACAGTGAATAAAAATAATAAAAAGTTCTCTGCAATTGGAAAGTTTATCTCAGTGTTTTATGTTTTTTTTTTCTTATTGTAATAGATAAATAGAAATGGTTGGACACCTCACACATTCATTAACATCTATTGAATGCTTTGAGGGTTTCTTTTATTCACTTTCCCCAACGTTTTGCTGTCCTGAACAATCAGAGTCAGCAAATCCTTTATTTGTTTTGATTTCTCTATGAATGGTTAATCATCCCATGAAATCCAAGGCCTATAATTCATTGTATGATGTATCCTTAACATGTATCATACTTTTCTAACATGAAATATGCAGAAAATTGGAGTTAGGATGATCACCAACAAAGAAAACAACAAATTAACCTTGAAAATAGTGGGTACAGTATAGCGGCGGGAGTTTGGGCTGCATAGCATAGTGTTTTTACAACTTGAATAATATTATATGGTGGATTTAATGGTGAATCAATCACTAAATGATTCTGGAAGAGTGTGGAGAAGTGAGATCGGAGAAACCCTCAAATCAAGGGTTTAAAGCCACCAAATTGGGGCTTTTGATGTTCTCGAGGTGCTGGGATAAATTTCTCTTGGATTTAGAGGTTTTATGATGTTTTGAGATACTATCTAGAGTTTGGAGTCTTGAGGTTATTAAAAACTATTAGTTTCTTTGTTAAATCACCGTATTTTGGTGCATTTTGGGGTCACATAGTGAGGACAGTCATACTTATTCCAAAACAACCTACCCTCTCCTTTTGGTATTTTGTTAAACTCAATAAAGGGTACTCAAATATATAAATTTTTTTCCTAGTGTTTTAGAAAAAGTTGGAGATAAGGTCTTGTGAAGGCTGTTGCAAGGCTACAACGTAGGCTATTAGGCCTAGCTTGATGAATTTTGGAGATTTGGGTATGAAACCTTGGAAAAAAGTTTGTAAGTCTTTATAAAATTTTTAATTACATGTTTTGAAGCCATTGGACCATTCTTTGAGTTTTGTTTGAGTGTTCTTTGATATTTCATCTATTGAAGTTATCCTAGGAGCATTAAGATTGGATATTGAAGAAGCTTGATCGCTTCTTGTTATTTGGACCTTGGAACCACCATATCCTTTGCCACCTCTACATCAATAGTTTAGCTAAGCTTTAGCAGTAGTTTTTTTAATGCAAGTTTTAGGTTAGATTTACTTTCAAGTTTTAGTTGCTACTAAACCCTAGCTGCAAAAATAAGAGCCCAATTCTATTAATTGTAATAAAATGATGTAATGAGGGTTGATTTGATCATTAATATAACATATAAAGTTGGTGCTTCATTCATGGTGTGATTTATCTGCTATCTATGTAAAATTTGTGAATCTGTGAATTGCTCATTCTTTATTTCGAAGAGCCAATTGATTGTTTAATGATTTTAAGTTTGTGATCTATTAGTTCAGTGTTTTTTGGTATTGCATTGTTGTGTTGTGACAAATTTTTGAGAAGATTATTCTTTGGTACTTGAAGATTAACTTGTCTCACGTGTGCACACATTTGGGGTGGCTTCATGATTTGATGAGTTTTGGCTTATTATACGTCTGCTTTTGTTTGATTCTGTTGATGATTGCATCCATTTAGCTGAAGATTGTGACATGATTTGATCTCTATTTTTTGGGTTTCCTCATCTTCTTGGTTATTTAATTCTCATGGTGGTGTAATGCTAGCATATGTCCATTAGGTTTCATTTCCTTAATTTTATTCAAATCTCTTGTTACCCTATATCTTCTAACCCTCCTTGCAAGTTATTTTCAGTAGATTAATTAAATCAGCATTGCTTTTATTCCCAAATCTGAAAATCGTATAAAAAAAGAGAGAAATTTTGGTTTCCTAAAGTTTGTTTTACAGTTTCCCTTGAGAGAAGAACCGGCGAAGGCCTCCTTGTTAACAAATTCACATTTGTCTTCCATTGAGCTATCCAAGCGGTTGAGACCCAGCCAGAAGGAACCTTGAGATTGATTCCATCAGTCTTCCAAGAGAGGAATTTTCTCGTGTAAATTCCTAGTCATTGTCTTCATGTAAAAATGACACTCAACAAGTGTAGTATTATAATTACCTTAAGGCACCATCTTAATCTTCTAAACACAACACATTTAATACAACATCTCAATTAAACTATTGTACCTTAAGTATTCTTAATTGGATATTTTATGATTCATTCTAATCTAAATAATATATAATTATATTTGTTATAGATTCCTATTGAGATCTTTATATTCAACTTCAATAAAATTTACCTCTACAAACTTTAGTTTCTAACTAACTATTCACACTAATACACCATTTCACCTTCTACAACTACATGACAATTGAATAAGATTCTAGATAATGATTAAAGTTTTATCAAAGTCTATTCAATATTTCATTTATTCATTTTAAAGTATTAATGAGATTTCTTTAACAATATTGATCCAGGAACTTAATTTTTTTTTTAATTATATAATTAATATTAAATCATACTCAAAATAAAAATTACCTTTTCCAACTATTTATTTATAACCAACAATATTCTAAAGAAATTCTTAATTTAATATAATTTTAACTAAATCACAACCATAAGATTATTTACGTACTTAACATGTTAAAGATTCTAACTAGAAAGAGACACAATAATTTTTATTTTAATAAAATTTATCAAATCAAACTAAATTTATAACTTTCTTTATTTTATTTTTTTTCAAGAGAAAACTTAGATTAAAACATGATTACCAAGAAAAAACTAGGAATCTAAGATAATGAAAGTATTGATTCATTACAAGCTTTCCTAAAAAAATCTTAGAGTTGAAAACTAAATAGATTCATAATAAATTCAAGAAATTTCATTATTGAACAAAGCGGTTATAATAGGGGGAAATTTTTTGATGTATGAATGGTCTACTCCCTCTAGCTGACCGCTCATTTAGAAATATTAAATGCAAATGTATACATTTATTATTAAAATGAGTTGTGATTTTCGGTCATCACAAATTGAAATGTATGGAGGAGTACATTGAATAATCACATCATATGTTGGTCTATGTAAAAAGATCATGTCTGGCCAGATACAAGATTGGAAACATTTAAAGCAACTATACATATAGTGTTTTCTTAAATGTCTCATTCCCAAAAATAAAATAAAAATAAGAAAACAAACCATAGTTGTAGTGCAACCAACCAAATTTATAAAAAAAATAAACACAATGCTTAAATCAAGAAGCATATACACCAATCACACAGAAAATTTATGCCCATAATATTATTCAAGAAGATAATAAAATAAAGAACCCATAAATAATGATAACCACACAGCCAAAAAAGTTCACACTATAATTTTGATGCACATAATCAATCCAAAATGATAGATTGTATACCTCTTAACTCTTCAAATAACTCCGGAAAAATGATAGGAAATACCAAATCTGAAGTTTCTCCAAAATTTGACAAACCAAAAAAAAACCACCCATCAATTCACAGGCATGATCTATATTTACCTGCCATCCCCCTACAAATTCATCTCTGATAAAAATAAATAAATAAATAAAGTAACTGTCATGCTTCCTCCCCACCTCTTACTTGTAACCCCCTCAATTATTCTATCTCCCCTCATCCAAACAATTTTTTTTATTTCCCTTAAAAAAATTGCAGCATGCTATTATCTCTCTTCCTTTAAAACCCTCTCCACTAACTCCTACGTAGGCTTTTCTTTTAAGTTAGTTATGAATCCTTATAGAATAAGGAACGAGATTCTTTAATTTAGTTAGTTTCTTTTTTTTATTAGAAAGGAAGCTTTTCTCTTTTTTATAATTGTAAAACTTATTTTACGAAAAGTAGTAATTTGATTAGAGGTTTTTATAAAAAGAATATAATAAAATAAATAAAATGTTTATTTATAATGTTAAGTAATTTGAAATATGTAAATATTTTTTGAAATATTATATAAATATATATTATTTTTAATAACATATTTTAACATAAGAATAATAAAGATTTTATTTTTTTATTTTTAATAAAATGTTTATTTTATTTCTTCTAGATTTAGAAAGACAAATAATAAATAAATGAAATTGCATCGTTTGTAATTTACAACATATTAACACATAATATTAACATACTAACTAAACTATGTATTTATGAAAGTTATATAATCACATATATTATTAACATATTTAGCTATATGTGTAGACTATCATAGGTCTAGAAACTCGAACTAACAATTTAGTAGAAGAGATGAAAGGTTTACTTACCATAATAGTTCCTTACTAACTCTAAACTAGAGAGGCACTACATCCTTCCCCACTTAAGACTTGACTTACTCCTGGAAGTCACAAAAGCTAAAATGACAAGATGGCACACATTAGTCAAATCATAATAGGTCAAAGTTAACTATTTACTTAGATTTGAATTATGACATAAAATAACCATCTACCAAAGATATGGCATAATACAAATATCTATTAATAAAAGGGTACATTATTTTATACTGGTACAACAAAAAAAAGTGCACTAATTCACAAAATATCACTTAATTATACCACCATTTCATGAATTAGTAAGGTAAACAACTTGAATCACAAAAGGTCAAAATTTTTTAGATATTATCCTTTCTCTCTAATGCAATTTCTATTTCTTTTCAAATTTCACAAGCCACGTAGCAATCAAAACACATAAAACATGGTGTTATCTAAAAAGACATGATGACACAATTATATCTCTATAATAGAAAATGAATAAAGTAGATGTGCATCCTACACACACATGTTAGTCCACAACACCAGGATTACACATCACAAGGCTCAGGAGCGGTTGCCTCTCTGGACAAACTCTCACTCCATTGTACAATACCAATCTCATCCATCTCGGGAATCCATAAACCATAATCCATAATCAATACCTCACATATTGGCTTGATAGTGTCTTGGGCCATTGACACGAAGGCCCTCCTTACAAGTCCACATGTCATATCCCTTGTTTGTGTAAGGTGGTTAGCCTCCAAAGAATAGACACCACACATAGGAAGGTAGTGGATACTAGCTGCATAACAGCCTCGCATACCCCCATCCTCAAGGGTTCCCTATGTCTACTTCCTCATATACACTCACCAAGTCCGCCTCATGCATCTTTAGTGAGGAATCACAACACAACACAAGACCAACATTAGAAAATTCCAAAAGAAGATATTTTAGCCACCAAAGTTCATAAATAATAGAAATAGAATATTCAATCTCAACAATAGGATAAGAAGAATCCAAGATATTACAACAATAAATTACACCCAAGATAAATTTCATAAGTCCTGGCTAAACTATTGTAGGAAAATATGAGAAAATTGTTGGTCTACATAAATACAGAAGAAAAAAAATCACCATAAATTGCACATCACATCACTATGTGACTATATCTAGTCACCTCACAAGGAAGGAGGGAGCAATGTCTAGCTATCATAATAGCTCTTCATGTGGTTGGGCTCAGGAAACACTACCCACATGGCATAGGGGGTTCACCTCGGCAACACCCCTGCATCGGATGGTGTAGAATAAGCATGTCAACACACCTGACATGACCATACACCAAGTGGAGTAAGCACACTCTGGTCATATGTTGCATGGTAGTGTTCCTTGTGGAGTAGGCACACATAGTACACACCTTGCATAACGATGTCTCTCATAGATCATCATCATAGCCAGAGGTATACATGGCTAGGGCCCACCCATATGCCTACCACGTTTACAAAACCAAGCATCCATGGGTGCCCCTCTACAAGTATGCAAGCATCACCAATTCACTCTGCATCAAGTAGGGAAAAAAAATACATATATATATATATATATATATATATATATATATATATATATATATATATATATATATATATATATATATATATATATATATATATATATATATATATATATATATATATATATATATATATATATATATATATATATATACTGTGCCTTCACATAATTATGTATGTGGTATCATGTTCTTGAGCTCAGCTCGCTACCATCAGCAACACAGCATCATCACCTCACACTATGTTAGAACATTAGTGGGGTGTGGCACCATATTCATTACATCATGTTGGAACATGTGTGAATACGGTATCCATCACAACATGGGCTAAAAGAATCTCCCTCCACATGTTGGACCACATGTACATATCCATAAATCATATATCTTCTCATAGAGGTTCATATCAAGTACTGGTATTGTGCTTAAGAACTATGGAAATTAGGATAAACACTTATGAACCACATGTATAGGTTCATCATAAGGGGCAGCATTGATTACTCTTTTCCCTCGAGTAGTGGAAGCTAAGGTCACTTCACGCTGCCATTATATGTACGCCACATAACTACCCAAGGAAATGGTGACACTACTACCCCTCCACATACTAACTTACCAACACTCATGGGTTGGCACTCAATAGGGTGAAAAACAAGAAAGAAACATGAGTGGTATGGTTCTCCCATACCCTTATCCAAAACATAACTTCTATGGATGGGCACGTGTATTGCACCACTCCATGGCACTCAAATAATTACTGGTTAGACACAACACCCAACATAAGCACTGGCACTAGTTTTATCACATTTACAAGGAATTACACAATAACATCATATTTTATCCATATATTCCAATTTTTTATTTTATTTTATTTTCACAATTCACATTTTTTTCTACCTGGTACAAAATACCAATGACACACTTAATCACATTTCACCTTCTCATGCTAATATTCAATCTCTGCCATTCACATAGTATGAGACAATGACATCTATTTGCAAGATGACTTAAACTTATATAAAATAAGGCACAAATAACAATGATATATTATATTTCTTCAAGAGTCATCGAATCAATAGATATTTTTTTTAATTAAGGAAAGGAAACAATAAACTTGTACTACATACATTTATTAGTCACATAATAAATTCACAACTAATCATTAGAAACCATTATGGATATTCACTTTTCACCCAATCAAGGACACCAAGAGTGGACCAAGTATCATCTTTTCAAATAGATGAATTAGCTAGGTACTTTCATTACACATGATAAATCCCTCCAATAAAGACATAACAAACCATATAGACATTTCAAGACACTAGTATTCACTAACATAATGACTTCAATACCGATAAGGAAATACATTGAAGTCTCAATTTCCTAATATTGCAATTTGGGAAGGATAATGACATCATTACTAAACTCACCATAATATTCACATTTCATCTAAATATACCTATTCACCATGTCAATCTGAACAAACAATTTCCCAAAATAGTCCAGAAAATATTACATCAAAGCTATCTCTTCCTTCAATAATTGAACCAAAAGAAAGTGTACTCTTTTATTTATGAAATCTCCTAATTTCGTCAATATGGTTAAATCCTACATAGGACTCCAATAAAAAAATACACCTTAGGAGCTTAGGTCGTTTACCCAAGAAACTCAAAATCAACAATTTAAATCATATATTTACATTACATATAGATAACATCATTTTATGATCATTCATCAAGAAGAGAGAAGATATATTTATTTTAATTTGTGGTGATTATTATCAAATATTGCTAATGAAATTTATTTGAACACTTATAGGTTAGAAAAACCATAATCAATCACACATTATGTCACATTATCAATTACATACAAAGCTCAAGAGAAATAAACACAATCTTAATTTAGAAAATGTTACCAAACTATTCATAATTCTTCAACAACATGGCCAAAAGGATTCCCCAGGAATTCTAGTGTTGCAACCTAGTAAATAAGGTTCTAAATTCCCCTTCTGTACAAAAATTTGGTTGTCAATTCTCTTTTAAGATAGGGAAAAGGAAAACGAGATACAATACTTCAACCTTTACAATAACCTACAATACATATGCAACTTAACTTCATCATTTTGACTCTATAAGAATAAGTACTACCATGGTAATATCTTACTCCTTGTTATAAATGCAAGCAATTCAATTCCAACTTATAAAAGCTCATTAACTAGAATAATTGATTAGACATAGAAATTATGATATAAATTTAGCATTTATAGGAAAATAGAGTGTTAAGCCTTTTCAAATCAATCAAGTAATCCTAAAATAATTATAACAAGCACTCATGATGAAACTTGTTAGAGGTAGGATTAGGAGGTAATGTTAGCTACTACCAAAAATTTAGGCACATAATACCTCGAGCACAACAAGAAGGTGACACCAAAGTATTAGGGATTCATTAATATTCATTTATTAAGAAAGACATCCACTATTTATGAAAGTACTTAGGAGACTCATTAACTAATTCTAGAATGAAAACATAAGTAATTTATTTGAGGAAACTTAATCAAAGAAGAACATGCATACTTTTGTAAAACAATGTAGCATAAATATCAAGAACACGGTTCTTATATCTAGGATCCTATCTTACTAATACAATGATAAAATCAAAAGGAAACTATGTAAAATACTAAACAATAAGTGAGCTATGAGTCCCAGAGTTCCAAGTGTGGCAACCTAGGGCTCTGATACCAGATGTAATGCCCCACCAAGGAACCATTGGCTCAAGGACATTATACTCATTAATTCATACACAATATTTTTTTTTTTTCAATAAAGTAGTAGAACATAATCTAATTTGATTTATTTAATGTTACTAGAAGTCAAGAGAATAAAGAGATTATACTACTTGTCTTGCTCAATTAACAAATTATTATTCTTGCATACTTGAATATTGCTAACTTTATTTTACATGATGACCACCATGTCCAACACCTGTAACTACACACATGTCTAAACAACTAGATGCAAACATTAGATATATTCTATCACAAATAAATGCTTTATTGATAGATTAGCTATGAGAATCATTATTAAGAAATGAAACCATTGCATTAGAAACTAAAAGACAAACCCTAAGGGACTGGACCTAAGCCTTGGGGGCTCATCATCGATGGCCTTGCCTACGTTCACGCTCAAAGACTTCATAGTTTAACTCTCCCCATTCTAGACTATCTATTTATAAAATCAAGAAAGAAGGTACGCAACCCTTTCTAGGGTCTTGTTCCCCATACAGTTTTCCTTTCAGCTACCACCCACTTAGGTGGAATAGGGACAAAGTCCTAGACTTAAAATTGATAACTTGATACTAATTCCATAACTCAAAAATAGAGCTTAACTCACACTAATATAGTATTCATGAAACCTCCTTAATTATAGTATTTACTAAAGTGCCTTCCAAGCGAACATAGGAATGAAATACAACCAAATCTTAAAATAATCATAATTTAGTACATTAAAATCATCATCATGATTAACATTATTAAATTAGGATAATCATTATAAACATCACAATCCCTGAGTACATGCACAATCCCATAAAAACATGACATATGCCCAATACCTCCTATATTCCTAATGATTGACCTAGTTATGATGAAATGAATCAAATGAATAACAAGTTATCCACAATTAGACTAAGAATAAATACGAGAACCAAGGACATGTCCACAAGTGCACAACCATAACCATAGGCATCTATGAGAAGGAATGAAAATATACAATTGCCAATTCAAACTTGTAACAATTTCTATTAATGTATAATTCAATTAGAGATACAAATATACACAACCATATAACCTCACAGAAGCATATATTGTAGTATTATAATTACCTTAAGGCACCATCTTAATCTTCTAAACACAACACATTTAATACAACATCTCAATTAAACTATTGTACCTTAAGTATTCTTAATTGGATATTTTATGATTCATTCTAATCTAAATAATATATAATTATATTTGTTATAGATTCCTATTGAGGTCTTTATATTCAACTTCAATAAAATTTACCTTTGCAAAACTTTAGTTTCTATAACTATTCACACTAATACACCATTTCACCTTCTACAACTGCATGACAATTGAATAAGATTCTAGATAATGATTAAAGCTTTATCAAAGTATATTTAATATTTCATTTATTCATTTTCAAGTATTAATGAGATTTCTTTAACAATATTGATCTAGGAACTTAATTTTTTTTAAAATAATATAATTAATATTAAATCATACTCAAAATAAAAATTACCTTTTCCAACTATTTATTTATAACCAACCAATATTCTAAAGAAATTCTTAATTTAATATAATTTTAACTAAATCACAACCATAAGATTATTTATGTACTTAAGAGGTTAAAGATTCTAACTAGAAAGAGACACAATAATTTTTATTTTAATAAAATTTATCAAATCAAACTAAATTTATAACTTTCTTTATATATTTTTTTTCAAGAGAAAACTTAGATTAAAACATGATTACCACTTGAAAAAACTAAGAATCTAAGATAATGAAAGTATAGATTCATTACAAGCTTTCCTAAGAATTCTTAGAGTTCAAAACTAAATAGATTCATAATAAATTCAAGAAATTTCATTATTGAACAAAGTGGTTATAATAGAGGGAAATTTTTTGATGTATGAATGGTCTACTCCCTCTAGCTGACCGCTCATTTAGAAATATTAAATGCAAATGTATACATTTGTTATTAAAATGAGTTGTGATTTTCGGTCATCACAAATTTAAATGTATGGAGGAGTACATTGAATAATCACATCATATGTTGGTCTATGTAAAAAGATCATATCTGGCCAGATACAAGATTGGAAACATTTAAAGCAACTGTACATATAGTGTTTTCTTAAATGTCTCATTCCCAAAAATAAAATGAAAATAAGAAAACAAACCATAGTTGTAGTGCAACCAACCAAATTTATAAAAAAAAATAAACACAATGCTTAAATCAAGAAGCATATACACCAATCACATAGAAAACTTATAGCCATAATATTATTCATGAAGATAATAAAATAAAGAACCCATAAATAATGATAACCACACAGCCAAACAAAGTTCACACTATAATTTTGATGCACATAATCAATCCAAAATAATAGATTGCATACCTCTTAACTCTACAAATAACTCCGTAAAAATGATAGGAAATACCAAATCTAAAGTTTCTCCAAAATTTGACAAACCAAAAAAAAACCACCCATCAATTCATAGCGTGATCCACCTTTACCTTCCATCCCCCCTTCCTCTCCGCCTCTTACTTGTAACCCCCTCAATTATTCTATCTCCCCTCATCCAAACGGTTTTTTTATTTCTCTTAAAAAATTTGCAGCATGCTATTATCTCTCTTCCTTTAAAACCCTCTCCACTAACTCCTACATTGGCTTTTCTTTTAAGTTAGTTATGATTCCTTATAGATTAAGGAATAAGATTCTTTAATTTAGTTAGTTTTTTTTTTTTATTAGAAAGGAAGCTTTTCTCTTTTTTATAATTGTAAAACTTATTTTACGAAAAGCAGTAATTCGATTAGAGGTTTTTATAAAAAGAATATAACAAAATAAATAAAATATTTATTTATAATGTTAAGTAATTTGAAATATGTAAATATTTTTTGAAATATTATATAAATATATATTATTTTTAATAACATATTTTAACATAAGAATAATAAGGATTTTATTTTTTTATTTTTAATAAAATGTTTATTTTATTTCTTCTAGATTTAGAAAGACAAATAATAAATAAATGAAATTGTATCGTTTCTAATTTATAACATATTTAACACATAATATTAACATACTAACTAAACTATGTATTTATGAAAGTTATATAATCACATATTATTAACATATTTAGCTATATGTGTAGACTATCATAGGTCTAGAAACTCAAACTAACAATTTAGTAGAAGAGATGAAAGGTTTACTTACCATAATAATTCCTTACTGACTCTAAACTAGAGAGGCACTACACCTTATCTGCTCATAATCTCTCCCTCAACTATTCATGGTAACTTGTACTGAATCTCGCCCTCTTTGAAAACAATGCCAAAGACACGTTTCAACTTTCTCATTCATCTTCACCATGTAGATATCTTCAAGTCATCTCTCTGAACTATATGCTTCCTCTATCATCTTTTCTTATGATTGATGAGCTTCTTGTGCTTTAATCGTCACAGCTTTAGACACCTCCTAAAGTGTGACCTCCTTGCATCAATTTGTCAGATATTCTGAGTAATACATTTAATGCAATAATCCTATATGATTTAGGCAGCCTCAGTTAGGGGAATCACCCCTAATTTACCTCTTAGATACTCATGTGCATCCATAGGTAAATCTTTAGTGAATATATCTTCTAATTGCTCCTTTGTATTCACATACTCCAGTCTCACTTCTTTGTCTTGAACTAACTCTCTCAAGTAATGATACTTGATAGCAATATGATTGGTCTTAGTGTGCATCACAATATTCTTTGATATATTGATAGAACTTGTGTTATCACATAAAATAACAATTGTCTCGGTGATCTCTTCCTTCATACCTTTCAACAATTGCTTGATCCACACTATGTTTGAACAATTAAATATTGTTGCTACATATTCAGCTTCTGTTGTAGATTGACAAATGCAGTTTTGTTTATTGCTTGTCCATGAGACTAATCTCTTTCCTAGAAAGAATGTGCCACCACTTGTACTCTTTAAATCATCCACATTTCTAACCTGATGAAGGGTGCTCCCCTTAATACCACAAACACATAACAGAAACAGAGAAACAACAACAATTTGCAAGAATAGAAAATGGGCTTCTTATTATCTCCGCAAATGTGGAATTACAAATTTTAGAATTACAATATGCAAAGCCACATGGGCATTTCCCTTACAATATTTTGTAGGAGAAAGCCTCAAATTATTACCCAGAACTACTATGAACTACTCCGAACTATCCTAGACAACACTACGGACCTTCCTTACATAGGTACTTTTCCATCACCTCGGAAGGTTCCATAAATTTAGCCTCTAAGGCCAACCAAACTTAGAATTATTTTATTTTTCATTTTGTTACACTAGAGTTGGCTCAAAACAACTTTTGAAACCCAAACATAAATTTTGAAGAAAAATTATTTTATGCCCTTTTAGGTAACCCAACTTCTGAAGACCATAAGTCATCACCCATTGACTCGATTAACTATTATGACCCCATTTTAGAAAGGGCATGAAGTACTCTACAACACCTAAATTAAGAAATCTTCATTCAACCAAAGTTTTGACCTCATCCGGGGCCTCTAAAGCCTTCAAAACTGAGTTCAAAGTTTATGTACCCTACTGCCAATACCAAAAATTTTTAGTATCTTCAAAACTAAACTTGATCTTGCAATGAAACTTTATCGGCAGACTAATATGACCAAAATGAACCTCCAAAGAAGAAAATAGACCATTATGAGCTTGAACAGAAAACTTAATAAAAATAGTAACTTTCCAAAAATACCAACTCTACACAAGATAACCCTCATTGAAAAGAAACCAAAAATATTTTTGGGTGATGCAAGATTTCTCTTACACCCAAGATGCTCCTACATCAGACACTTAGGGTAATTTGAGAAGCAACATTGTCATGTCTCAAGTGTGCAAAGGAAAACCAAGATGGTTAACCTCCTCCCTTGTCAGCCATGATGAATCTTCAACAGGTCATCCTTTCCATTTAACCAGATATTCTTCATATGTCTTGTTCCTTGTGCTTTTTCCAACACGACTATCTAGTACATCCTCAATCTCCTTGGTAGCTGAAATAGTTGCTGGAATACTCCATTGTGCTGTTGTGATCTCATCCTCAACACCTCCCTCATGATACTCTATCAGATCTAAAATGTTAAATATTGGTGAAATATTTAGCTCAGTAGGAAATTTTACCTCATATGCATTTCTTTAATCATGCTTCTTCAGTATCTTACATGGCCCAAACTTCTTCATTTTCAACTTGTTATATGTACCAACTAAAAATTTCTCCTTCCACAAATGAACCATGACTTCATCTCCAACCTAAAATTCCTTATGTCTCCTTTCCTCATCTGCTTTATCCTTATACTACACATTCATCTTAGTAATATTCTTTCTCACCTCTTCATGGATGTTCTTCAAGTGTTCTGCAAAATCCTTAGCTTCAGCACTACTTATCTCTCCTTTATCTATCTTCCTCAACTCAGATGCATTTCTGGGACTACTTCCATATACAATCTAGAATGGTGATTTACCAATGCTCTCATTGACAAAATTATTGTATGAAAATTTTGCCTGTGGTAAAATCAAATCCCATCCTATTGGCTTGTCTCCAACCAAACATCTCAACAAATTCCCCAAACTCCTATTCACCACTTATGTTTATCCATCAGTGTGTGGATGATGTGATGAACTAAACTTCAAATCTATCTTTAACTTCTTCCATAATGTACGCTAGAAATATCCAACAAACTTAGTGTCTCGATCTAAAACTATGCTCTTTGGCAAACCATGTAGTCTCACCACTTCTCTAAAAAACAATTCTACTACATGAACAACATCATTAGTCCTCTTGCAGGGTATGAAATGTAACATCTTTGAAAATTTCTCAACTACCACAAAAATTGAATCATGTCTTCGCTAAGTCCTTAGTAAACCAAGAACAAAATCCATACTGATATCCTCCCATGGCTTCTCTGGTACAGGTAATGGCTGATACAACCCTATATTCTGCTTCACTCCTTTTGCCATCTGACATACTCTGCAACTCTGTCCAAACTTCTTGACATCTTGCTACAACTGTGGCCAATAATAATTCTCACTAACCAAAGCAAAGGTTTTATCAGGACCAAAATGTCCATCCAATCCTCCGCTATGCTTATCCTTGATGAGATTCTCCCTCATAGAACTTTGTGGAATGCAAAACTGACTCCCTCTAAATAGCATACTATCCTGGATGATGAAATCCAACCACCTCATTCTGTCTAGAGTAACAAGTTCTGTGCAAGCTTTCCAAGCTTCTCCAAAATCAAGATCCTCTGGATACAAATTCTTGAGTTCCTTGAATCCAACCACCTAAACCTACATCTCTATCAGCAATAGTTGTCTTTTGCTAAGTGCATCTGCAACCCTGTTAGACTTTCCACTCCTGTGTTTTAAAACAAATGTATAACTCTGCAAAAATTGAACCCATTTCAAATGCCTTTGGTTCAACTTTCCTTGACTATTCAAATATTGCAAAGCTTGATGATCAGTATACAAAACAAACTCCTTAGGAAGAAAATAGTGTCTCCACTTCTTTAATGCATGAACTATAGCATAAAATTTCTGATCATAAATAGAATATTTTATCTTGGCATCATTTAACTTCTCACTAAAATAAGTAACAGGTTTACCTTCTTGACTCATAACAGCTCCTATTGTAGTACCACTAGCATCACAATCTACTTGAAACACCTTATTAAAATCTGGAAGTACTAAAATAGGTTGTTTTATAACTTTCTATTTCAACAGTTTAAAACTCTTATCTACCCCATTAGTCCACTTGAACTCTTTTCTATCCCCTCTCATTGTTTCAGTCAAGGGTCCAAAAATACTACTAAAAATTCTAATAAATTTTTTGTAAAAGCTAGCCAAACCATGAAAATATCTTACCTCAGTAGCACTCCTTGGAGTAGGCCATTCAAGGATAGCCTGCATTTTTTTTGGGTCTATTTTTAGACCTTCTACTGAAACTACAAATCCCAGATACACTAACTCCTTCACAAAACTACACTTCTTCAAATTAATCAACAATTTATCTTCCCTTAACTTCTCAAACACCATACAAATATGCATCATATGCTCCTCCAATGTCTTACTAAAGATCAAAATATCATCTAGGTAAACAATGACAAACTTACCTAGAAATTATTTCAGAACCTCGTTCATGAGCCACATGAAAGTGCTCGGTGCATTGGTTAGCCCAAAAGGCATGACTAACCACTCATACAGTCCTTATTTTTTCTTGAAGGAAGTCTTCCATTCATCTCCTTCTCTGATCTGAATCTGATGATATCCACTCTTCAGATCTATCTTTGAGAAATACATAGCTCTACTTAAATAGTCCATAATATCATCCATTTGTGGCAATGGAAACCTATACTTGATTGTGATATTGTTTATTGTCCTGGAATTTGTACACATCCTCCATTCTCCATTCTTCTTTGGTGCTAATACTACTAGTACAGCACATGGGCTCAAGCTCTCCTGAATCAATCTCTTCTATAACAACTCATGTACTTGTCTACTCAACTCTTCACTTTTTGTTGGTGTCATTCTGTGTGCTCCCTTATTTGGAAAATTAGCTCCTAGAATCAAATCTATTTGATAACTGATCTTCCTTACTGGTGGTAATCCATTAGGCACATTATTGGATACAATATCTTGAAACTCATTCAACAAATCTACAACTTCTATAGGTACATCTTCTACTTCCTCTTTACCAACTTTTGGAATTAAAGAAAAACATACATGCTCATGCCTCATACCCTCTAGGAATTTTCTTCCATCAACAAAACTTATTCTTGCATTACCACATACATTTTCTTATGTGTCTTTTAATGGCTTTAGCTTATGTCACACTTCATCCTTTGTCAGGGAATAGGTATTCACATGACCATCATGTACAACACACCTATCAAACTGCCATGGTCTACCCAACAACATATGACATGCATCCATAGGTATGATATCACATAGTACCTCATCATGGTATCCTCCAATCTTGAACTTCACTAGACACTACTCACTGACCATGACCTTATGGTCATCCTATACCCAAGCAATCTGGTATGGATGTGGGTGTTTTTGTCTCTTGAGCTTCAACTTAGTGACCATCTCTTCTGACACAAAATTTTTAGTGCTTCCACTATTGATAATCACATCACAACACTTATCCTCACACTTGCACCTAGTGTGAAATAGGCTACTTCTTCGCTCAGGTTCATTCTCACCACTCAATAGGACTCTTCTGTTAATTAGTGTTTCTACTCTTTCAGAATCTTCAAAATGTGATGATCTAGCATCTTCATCTACATGTGCAACTTTGGCATGGCCTTCATTTCTCCTATTTGTCCTTTCTTGGCATTGATGAAATTCAAATGCCTTATGACCTTGTCTACAATGAAAACGTGTTCCACGGAACCCTCCTCTTCTAAATTCTTGTCATCTTCCTTTTCCTCTCTGATCTCCATTATTGTGATCATGGAAATGATTAGAATTATTTCTTCTCTGATTCTGACTGCTACTGGCCTTATCCTTCTTTTTTGGATCTTCATTTCGACCTCCATATGACCATCCACCAGATCTTCCACCATGACCTCTTCCATTTTGTCTGCTCTCAAACTTCTTGTTCAACTTTTCCTCTACTTTTAGGAAAAATTGGTATGACTCTTCAGTACTATTCATTCGAACCAAATTCAACTCCTCTTGAATGCTTGGCCTCAACCCATTAAGTTAATAAGAAACTTTCTCCTTATCATCTTCTACATGGCCTGTTCTGATGAGGATTCGATAGAACTCTTCTATAAACTCCTGAACATATCTTCATGTTTGCTTCAAAATTTGCATTTTATTTAGTAGGTCAAGCTCATAATCAACAGGAATGAACTATAGCTTCAATTTATCCACCATCTGATCCCATCTTGTGATTTTATCCTTTCCTCTTTTATTTATCTCTAATTGAATCTCTTGCCACCAGATCTTCGCATGACCCTTTAGTCTGGCCTTCGCAAACTTGACCCGATCAGGATCCTCGATGTCTTCATACTCAAAATATTCTTCTAATTCATTGATCCAATTGATCAAATCCTCTAGGTTAATATTTCTTGAAAATGTGGGAACCTCAATCTTAGGTCTTTTCCCAATCTTGAAAATGACCCAAAAAAGCCTTTCTTCCTCTTGGTTCATAATTTCACGTTCTCCTTCTTGATTAGAATTTCCTCCTTCAGCTTGATCATCACTTTCTTCTTTGACATTAAGATTCATTCCTCTGTGAATCTCTTCTTGTAATGCTCACACTTGTCTCTAGAGTGCTCTAACCTTAGGTGTCACACCACTAGATCTTCTGCCACGTTTCCTTCATGGAGGCATTTCCGTGTTGCTCACTAAAACCCAACCACGGTCTTAGTGTAAACTACCTCACAGTCAGTGATCTATATACACACTCGGGAACTCCCACTCTGATACCACTTGATGAAGGGTGATCCCCTCAATACCACAAACACATAACAAAAATAGAGAAACAACAACAATTTGTAAGAACGAAAAATGGGCTTCTTATTATCTCCACAAATGTGGAATTACAAATTTTAGAATTACAATATGCAAAGCCACATGGGCATTTCCCTTAAAATATTTTGTAGGAAAAATCCTTGAATTATTACCCAGAACTACTATGAACTGCTTTGAACTGTCCTAAACAACACTACAGGCCTTCCTTATATAGGCAATTTTCCACTGCCTAGGAAGGTTCCTAAAATTTAGCCTCTAAGGCCGACCAAACTTAGAATTATTTTATTTTTCATTTTATTACACCAAAGTAGGCTCAAAACAATTTTTGAAACCCAAACAGAAATTTTGAAGAAAAATTATTTTCTGCCCTTTTAGGTGACCCAACTTCTGAAGACCATAAGTCATCACCCATTGACCCAATTGACTATTATGACCTCATTTTGAAAATGGCACGAAGTGCTCTACAATGCTTGAATCAAGAAAGCTTCATTCAACCAAAGTTTCAATCTCATACAGGGCCTCTAAAGCCTTCAAAACTAAGTTCAAAGTTTTTGTACCCTATTGCCAATACCAAAAATTTTCAATATCTTCAAAACTAAACTTGATCTGGCAATGAAAATTTACCGGCAGGCTAATATGACCAAAATGAACCTCCAGGGAAGAAAATAGACCATTATGATCTTGAACGGAAAACTTACTAAACATAGTAACTTTCCAAAAATAGTAGCTCTGTACAAGATAGCCCTTATTGAAAAGAAACTAGAAATATTTTTGGGTGATGCAAGATTGCTCTTACACCCAAGATGCTCCTACATCACTACCCAATCTGCATCAATATAAAATTTCAGTTCAAACTTGTCATTCTTCTTGTAATACTGTAGACACCAAAAAATCCTTCAGAAAATAAATTATTTTTGTTTTCTGAAAATCTTTGATGACATCATCATTTATTAATTAATTATTTATTTAATTAATTTATTTATTTTTATGGCATTAAATCCCTCTCTCTTAATTAAAAATCTTTAATTAAGGAATCTAGCCTAAAAATGTCATTTGGACATTATCCCTAATTTATTAATTATTTAATTAATAAATTGACCAGAAAACTTCAAAAATAAATTAATTTATTTTTAATTTATTTTTTATCCCAAAGTTGGCCAAAATTCTAAAGAGCACTAAACTCTTCTAGAAAGTCCTAAACCTTCCTCTAAATGGGTCAAATCCCTAATCTAGTCCCTTCAAACCCTAAGCCTAGATATTTAATATTTATTAAATTTACCTTTAATAAATATCTAAATCTCACCAAGAGCCACTTGCCCATCCCTTTCTCCTAATCCTAATCCTAATCCCCTTTCTAATCTTGTCACATTCCATTAGCAAAAGGTTTACCAAAACTTATGCTAACCTCCTCTTAGTCATCCTCCTTAGTCAACAAGGATTGCCACCTCTTGGCCACCTCTTGCAAATGCATTTAAGGATGCATTTAAGCCTTCCCTATCTTTCTTACATGCATTCATTATGCATTTAAGACCTTCTTATCCCTTCCTTGCCACCTCTTGGCCTTGGGCACATTTACCAAATTGTGCACATGCCCTCAAACTTTCAACTCAATCCTCCCTTGACACTTGTCAGGACACTTGTCCTTGACTCAACCCTAACCTTAGCCCTAACTCTGACTCATCCTTTTAAACCAAGCCCTTCCCTTTTCCTATAAATACCCTCACTTCCTAAGGCAAATCATCTTTCAACTCTCAAACTCAATAGCAAAGTTATAATGACATTTTCATTCTAGCATAAGCATAAACTCATCATTTTAGATCATTTTCAAGCTTAAATCACATCTAAATTAGCTTAATTGGATTAACATAGATTCATTTCTTGTTTAATCAATCTTAGTTCATCTTTTAGCTTTGCATATTTGTGTGTTCTTGAGGCCTTTGAGGCAAAATAGGTTCCTCATACTTATTTTGTGTCATTTTGGGTCTTCTTGATCCTCAAATCATCCTAATTTGCATGCTCCAAGTGCTTGAGTTTGCACACCCACATCCATCTATATCTAAGCATATCAAACGGTGCATGGGCGCATCCATTTTAGGCTTAAACTGAGGTGGCTTTGATTTTAATTTGTTTACCATTAAATTTGATTTGATTATATGCTATGACGTTTGTTTGTCTTTGGCCTTCAAAACAGGTTTAGGTGCACACTCAAATCCTAGTCTACAAATACAATCCATAATCTTTTGTTCCTTTTAAATATCTCAGTATCCTTTTTACTACCATCATGTGATTCTCCTTAGGATTTGCAAAAAATATTGTAACAATCCCAACTACTAGTGCAATATTTGGTCTTTTGTGAACAACATATTGTAGTTTTCCAATCATTGACCTATACAAGGTTTGATTCAATTCTATTGTTTCATCATTCTTTGATAGTTTCTATCTAGTAGTCATAGGTGTACTTACTGTTCTAGAGTCCTCCATGCCAAATGTTTTCAGTATCTCCTTGATATACTTAGATTTGGTCATGTAGATACCTTTCTTCATCTGATAAACTTGCAAACCAACAAAGAATTTGATCTCTCCAAACATAGACATCTCAAATTCAGTTTGCATCTCATTTGCAAATGTTTGGCATGGTGCATCTTGTCCTTCAAATATGATATCATCAACAAATATTTCAGTTAACAATATCCCTTTACCTTTTGCAGTATTTAAGTACGGATTGTTATTGTCATTTGTCCTTACAAAACCAATTTTGACCAAGTAATTATGAAATCTTTCACACCATGCTCTAGGGGCTTGTTTCAATCCATACAATATTTTGTGTATCTTACATACCATGTTCCTCTTTCTTGGATCAACAAATCCTTCTGGCTATTCAATGCATACTTCTTCTTCTAGTATTCTATTTAGAAATGTAGATTTGACATCCATCTTATACACTTTGAATCCTTTGTAAGCTGCATATGCAAGTAGAGTTCTAACTCCTTCCAATCTAGCAACTGGGTAAGATGTCTCCCCATAGTCAATCACTTCTTCTTGTGCATATCCTTTTCATACCAATCTAGCCTTGTTCCTTGTGACTTCTCTGTGCTCATTTAGCTTGTTTCTGAACACCCACTTGGTTCCAATAACATTCTTGTCCTTTGGTCTAGGTACTAGTGTCCATGTTTTGTTCTTCTCTATTTTCTCAATTTATTCATTCATTTATTGAATCCAATCTTCATTATCCAAAGCATCTTTCACTGATTTAGGCTCAAATTCACATAACAAGCATGTTTGGTTTTTCAACTTATTTCTTCGCATGACTCGTAAATATTTTGCTCCAATGATTTGATCTGGTTTATGATGTCTTCTCACATATTGTGCTAATGTAGGCTATGGTCTCCTTTCTTCTTCTTGTTTTTCTTCAGGTTCATCTTGTAAATTTACTTCGGGTTCATTTGGTATCTCTACTTCATCTTCTGATTGTTCAGAAGTTACTTCCTAATGTTAGGCATCTTCTTGTTGTAACTTGATAGATTCTTGTTGTTGCTCAATAGATTTGTTCTCTAGTTTAGGTAAATTTTTGGCCTATCCTTCATTCATGTATACAAATGATTTGTAATCTTCAGGTTCCTTCTTGCATTCAATTTCATTCTTTTCTACATATTCATCAACTCTAACATTTGCATTTTCCACAACTTTGTTAGTGTTAGAATTAAAACACTTGTAATCTTTTCTCTTAGTGGAATAACCTAGGAATATGCCTTCATCACTTTTAGCATCAATTTTTCCATTCCTATTGTCTTTCAATATATAACATTTTCTTCCAAAGACTTTAAAGTATTTCACATTAGGTGCATAACCATACCATAACTCAAAAGGTGTAGCATTTGTACCTTTCTTGACTTGTACTATGTTCAAGGTATAGATAGTTGTACTTATAGCTACTCTCTAGTACTTTTGGGTAAAAAATTTCTCTATCATTAGTGTCCTAGCACAATCCATAATTGATCTATTCCTTCTTTTTGCTATACCATTCTATGGAGTAGTCCTTGGTGCATACATTTGTCTCTTAATTCCTCTCTCATTATTGAATATGTTGAACTCATTAGATATGAACTCTCCTCCTCTATCATATCCCAGACATTTCAAAGCTCTTACCTATTTATTTCTCAACTTTTTCCAAATACCACTTAAACAACTTAAAGGCATCATATTTTTCTTTTAGAAACATCACAGTCATCATTATAGAGTCATCATCAACAAACAGAATAAAATATTTGCAACCAAAGTAGATTTTCACTCTAATAGCTCCACAAAGGTCAGTATGATCCAATTCGAAAATATCATTAGAAGTATAGGTTTTTCTTTTAAAACTAGACTTTGTCATTTTTCCCAATTGACATTGCTTAAACATCACATTATCAAGTTTCTTAAATCTTGGTAACCCTCTTACTCTTTTCATCTTCCTAATTCTTACTAAATTATCAAAGTTCACATTACACAATCTCTTATGACATAACCATACATCATCAAATTGTGCAAACAAACATGTCTCATCAGATAGGTCTAGATAGAACAAATTACCTCTTATTTGTTCTCCACTTCCAATTAGTTCACCAATGGCATCAAATATCTTACCCTTTTTGTGATAGATTTTAACTTGGTAACGAGAAATGTTCAACTGTGCAACACTCAAAAATTTATAGTTAAGTCCTTCAACCCAATAATAATTACCACATCTGATCTTATCAATCAATTGTATTGTTCCTTTTCCTTTCACAAGACATGGTGCATCATTACCAACTTGACACTGCTACCTTTTGTAATGTTGGGAAACGTGATCACCCAAAATGTAGATGACCAAATTGTGTTATATTATAAATGAAATGTTGTGTGTGATAATATAATGAAGATGGGAATATAAGATATACTTCTTAACCTCAAATTCCCAAAGGGAGATCTAAATTGATTAACCACAAGAGGGTGGTCAATACATAGATGAATCAATCAATGGAGAATATGAAGAGGATAACCTTGTATTCTATTAAATAAAGTGTTTATTAAGATCTTAATTGAATTGAAAGAAAATATTAACCTCAAGTAGGACAGATCTGGAAAACAATAGTTTTTTGATGTCTATGTACAATTTCGGGGAATTTTGCAACTGAATCTGGGCTAGAAATGTAGAAATAGAGAAAACCCAAAAACCTTTTGCTTTTCTAAGTGAGGTCATCCTTGACCCAAGATAGGGGTAAGATCTTACCCTAGGGTAAAATCTTACCCCAAAAGGTCACCCTTGACCTGCACTATTCCGATGAAAATTTTATTCACAGATCTCAGAAGTTCACTGAAAAGGGTACTCAGATCTACACTGATATTCATTGTCCTGCACCTAGATCTACAAGAAAAAGGATTTTGTTTGTTGGGTGAGGGGTTTTACTTTTTCAAACTCTATTTTTGAATCAACCTTGAAATTTAATTGAAATTGCAATAGATAAACAAATTAAATGGAACTATTCACCTTGCTTATGTTGAAATCCTTGTGGAGGATTCAAATCCTTGAATCCACAAGTATGGATGCTCCAAATGAATGTAGAGTTGAATGTAGGATGTCTCAAATCAATTGGATTATATTTTCAACACCAATCTTGAGTGGATCTTGTAATAGGAAGAAGCTTGGATGAATGTGGATAGAGGAATCTTCAACAAGAGGGCTCCAAAGAGATTGAATCCTTCAATGGCTATCAATGGATTTCCTTGATGAATTGGATCTTGACTGCTTGAATGCCTAGATGCTTGAGGATGAATGAATTCTTGAATGCTTTCCTTATCCTTCTTTCTTTCTTTAAGATTTCATGATCACTTAATTGCACTTGAGAGAGATAGATGGCTTGATCGTGGATTTATGAGATATGTGGATTTGAAAATGAGAGAGGAAGGCTTCCTTTTATACTAGTCTAGGGCACAAACTTCTAGAGAGTCTGACATAGGGGAATCAAATTCCAATTAATTCCTAACCCCTAGAAATGGACCTATATTAAATACAATTTAAGAGTTTACCATTCTGAAATTTGAAACAACCAACCCAGAAGTGGGAAATAAAACTTTTTAAAGCCCGACATCTTGAAACCTCTGAAATCTAAAATTTGGACCTAGGTTCAAGGTCAAGGTCAAATTTGACCTAGGTCAAAGTCAAGGTCATTATTGAACTAGATCAAATTAGAGGTCAACCTTGACCCAGAAGGTCATCCTTGACCTTGAAGTCAAAGATCTCAGTTTCTCAAGATGGAGTGCCAAAAAGAAGTTGGAAATAGGTGGAGAGAGAAGAAAAATAGGGGGAAAAAGCTAGATCCATTCAAAGACCCACTCAAAGGTGCTTGACATGACCCCATACCACTTACTTAGAGGGATAAACCTATCCTAAATGGAAGTGCTTCCATTTTTTGACAATACATTTATCCCCCACTTTAGCAAGAGAATGGACTCGATGCAAACTCTTGGTAAAGGAGATCATCATGAAAAGATAATCTTATTGAAATAAAAGGGACAAATAATCCTCAATCCCCTAGGGACCTAATTCTTCATCAACTCCAAGATCACAATAAGAGATACATCTCTTAGAAGAGAGAGAGAGAGAGACAGAGAGAGACAGAGAGAGAACTTATGTCCCACTATGAACCACACAAGGAAATAGCGCAATTGGAAAGATGGAATTGAAACACCTAGTGAATGTGGCTACTCGCTAGTCAACCCACCAAAGATTCACCCCTAGGAATATTCTATTCCATGGGAGTAAAACCAAAAGAAAAAAAAAGAGATCCAATCTTAAGGACACCTTCGACCTTAAGGGATCAAAAAAATTTGAAACTGGAGGGATCAAGAGATCCTATAAAATAAAAATCCATGCTTTAAGGATTAGTCACTAATCCATAAAGGGCAAGAAGAGCTTAGAAAAATATATGTATATTGAAAGTGTGTGTGTGCAATAGGTGAGCAGAGCATATGCCCCCATGTTAAATTCATTGCTAACACTTTAACATGAGCAATGTCTTTAACAAAAACATAAACAACTCCACTGATTACATTTATACTATGAGATGCCCCCAAACAAAGACAAATCAAGGTAAATACCACATAAACATAAAGAGAACATAGAAGGGATCTACCTACCATGGGGTCAGTATGATCATAAGGTAATATATATATATATGATATTATTGCAAATGAATTGACATCATTCCCCAAAGAAAGTAGAAATACAATCACAATGGAGGAAAGATCACATAAGAGATACAAAGAAGAATATTTTCGGGCCATGACATGGAGACCAAAAATAATTAGTGCTACCACATCATGAATCCAAGAAGATTACACAAGGAAACATTTATGAACAATAGCACAGGTACAACATAATATGAAATAATATTTAGAAGAGTAAAGATACATGTAGAGGAATAGTACACCAGGTTTGATTCTTTTATCACCTTGAACCAAAAAAGTAACAAGGGTCATATAAAAGAATCTAACAACATTTAGCAAACACATTATAGGAGAAGCACATTACAACAAACAAACACACAAAAAGCTACCATGAAGGACTAGCCAATCAAGTGCACCACCTACTCTCCCCATCTTGTTCTATATCATTTAGGAAAGTTGGATAACTCGCAAGAGGGACTATATCCAACACCATAGGAATGATAGCCAGTTCCAAACAAGGATCCTCTTGAGAATCATAATGTTCGATACTAGGTGTAAGTGTCAATTGTGATGAAAGCATATTAGGTAAATCAATGTCAATGTCAATAGTCTCATATTCATCATTAACATCATTAGTATCATCAAGAATATTTTCTTCATCCAAATTAATCAAAATAGGATCTAAGATATGAATGGAATCATCATAATCTTGTATCTTAACATCATTATTAATAGTAACTTCTTCTAACACCTCATACATAGATTGATTAAAAGAAGGTAAAAAACTTTGAATAACAGAAGTATAGGCTTTAGATTGAGCACAATGCTTCTTACGACATTCATTAGTAGATCGATTATATTTTGTCTTGTTTGAAATATGTTGAGAACTAGGAGGAACAATTATTGGATCCTTCACAGGTTCTATAGGAGGATTAGTAGGATTCTCAGCAGACTAACAATAAACATTGGGAGCTTGATTAACAGAACTAGAATCCATAGATAAAGGAGCTATGGAAGGTGTAGGCAAAAGACTACAATTAAGATCCATCGGTGGCATGCTTAACTCAAGAATCTTGTGGTGTTTATAGGCTTGATATGAGCATAAAATATTATCAGGTCAAGAAGGATAGGAATTGGGTATTGAAGGCCAAAAGAAGTCAAGTGTAGCACAATCTCTGGGCCTAGAAGGTTGATATAAACTATGATTAATCATCTTCACCTCTTCATAATGAAAAAATTTAAGACACTCATGGATAGGAGAAGCAACAGCATGCATGGCATTCAACCAAGGCAAACCAAGCTTAACTTGAAATTGATCAGAAGTAGGAACAATAACAAAGGTAGTGTTCACAATTTTACCACAAAGTTCAACTAGCAAGTTAATAGTGTAGAAACTAAGAAAAATAGATTCAACTTCCAAGACCAATCTACATGCAAGATACCTATTACAGAGAACAAAGCAAAAGATGGAAAAAACTAAAACCCTTTTGTGCTCAAAATGAGAGAGAGAAAAAATGTATTCAGCATAATGAAAAAAGGATTACAAGGTTCAACCTATAAAGGTGAACAAAACCCTAAAACTAGAAAAGCTAGGTTGCACATTATAATTAATAAAGATATTAACTATAATGTACCTAAGAGATAGCTTAAGTAAAACAAGAGTAATGAAACTAACTAATTACTCTAACACCCCCCCTTAAGCAAAGCTTAGGAGGTAAGCTAACCTAGCACAGCTATGAAAGCAGGAAATGGATCCTGGCAACAAGGCCTGATCAAGTACCCAGTACAAGGAAATCTCTGTAAAATGGAGACAAAGGAGAAAACCCAGTGGGAAAAACTCCTCTCCAAAAAGAGATATAAAAGCAAGAAAAAGACAAAAAATGACTTCAAGAGACTCTCTCAAAGCCATAAGTACATTGTGTGTTTCCAACCCCCCCCCCCGTGAGAGAGGGTCAAGGCTCCAAAGCCCCCCTAGAATGAAAGAACCCCTGAATCGATGAACAAACCACCATGATGCCAATACAAAGGAGTGAAAGGCAGTGAGCACTAAAGAGGTAACCTTGAAAGATGAGGTGTCACTGGAAGGCCAAGATGATGCTCAAAGGAGTAGACACAAGGATCCTAAAAGGGAATCCCCAATGTAGGTGTAACACAGGTGTGCAGACATTGTCAGGAGAGAGGAGATGAGTGTCCTCTGTAGAATCCTCAAAAACTACACCTGGTGGCTCAATGAATGGAGCTGGAGGGTTTGGTAGTGCTGAAGAAGAGTCTTTCTAAAGAGAAGAAACCCCAACAAGATGAGGTGAGGCAGTCATAAAAGTGGTCTTAGGAACAACACAAAGGTTCAAGTGACCTGACTGTCCCACATGATGCACTCACGTAAGAGGAGAGTTGTGCTCTGATGATGGAGATAGTGGACCAAAGTGTGAGAAGGTGTAGAGATGGGTGGAATGATCAAATGTCCCTATAGCAACAATACCACCTATTGCACTATCTCAGATGAAGACTGAATCTGGCATCAACTCAACTATCTTCCCTGACCCACTGAGTGTAATTTGATAAATCAAGAGGAGGTTTGCAGACAGAGATGGAACATATAATACATCATTGAATGTTCCATCCTGAATGCCTATAGAACCTTTCCCGCAGACTAGCATAATAGTGTTATTCCCCATGAGAATGTGAGGAATAGTAGAAGCCTTAATAGAAGAGAAGATCTTCGGAGAAGATGCCATATGGTGAGAAGCACCTGAATCTAGTATCCAAGGGACCTGTGAAGGGGATGCAATGGAAGCCCATAATGCATGACCCTGTCCAAAATCATGTTTAGATGTTGAAGATGAGGCAAAAGACTGAAAAGAAAACCCCTATGAGGTGGAAGAGGATGGAGAGGCAATAGTGCTCTTCTGAAGGAGAGCTTGCAAATCTGCAATCTATTTCTCATAGCCATCAAATCTCTTTTGAAAACAATGTGACTCATCATGAGGGCCCTTCTGACAATAGGAACATGTAGGGCTCTCAGTCTTCTATTTCTCCTTTTTAGAAGAAGATGGTGGGCCAGTAGAGTGTTGAGAAGAGGAATCAGATGTTTTCTTCGGCTTTTGCTTCTATGTATCCTGAGGTGTCTTGGCAAGAAATGCCTATGACTATGAACCTGTAAGTGAATCCATCTAATTGAGCTTGGACTGCTCATGAGTCAACCTATCATAGAAGTTCTCAAAAGAGGGCATAACATATCATGCACCCAGTGCATTCATAGTGGAGTAGAAGGTAGAAGTGAAAATCTGATAAGGGCCACAAAGTTTTGAGAGTATCAGAAAGATACACTCATCATCTGACTTCATCTTTCCAACAACCTGTAAAAAAATAGATCAAAGAGACTTGAACTTCATCAAGAAGTCCTCAATGTTGCTGAATGATTCAGGTACCAAGAAGGTGAACTCTACATCTATCTAGAGAACCCTGAATTGATTCATTATGCTAAACAAGGTGGAAAACTTGTTCCACATATCCTTGGGTGTGGTCAAACCATCCAGGTGGAACAACAACCCATCTGAAATGTTTATTGGAATGAGGCCCAGTGCCTCATCCATCATGTTCCTCTGCATAAGAGCCTCATAAGGCCACTGTAGAACTGGCTGAGTCTCATCAAGACATGACCATAGCCCTTTTGCCATAAGCAATCTGGTCATCTATCCTTTCCAAGTGTGATAGTTGTGAGGTGTAAGGCAAGCGACAGAAGAGTCCACCATTGAGAGAAAGAAGACAGAAGTAGAAGTGTCTTTTTGAAGTAAATTACAAAAAGTAAAGAGCACCCCCCCCCCACAAAGTATAATACTATCCCTCGTACACAACAAATTACTATGAAAGCACAAGAAACGAGAAAAAAACCTGAGTTCTAGAAGTAGAACTAGAGCATAGAAGAAGGGGAGTCTTTGACTGCAAAAAATTTTAATCAAATGGAAAAATTAGGAAGTGAAACCTACATGAGAGTGATGGGCTCAAAAAGACCTTTTCGATGATATATCATATGTCAAATTTTGAGTCCGTATGAGCCCTGTAGGACAAAAAAATCTGAGGTACCCCAAAAAATACAAGCATACTGAAAAAAATAGTCTCGAGAAAAATTTTAACAGCCGTATGGCCGTCATAGGACATCCAGAGGGGTCGGTGGCACACAGGCGGTAGTTGCGGGGCACAGTGGTGCAGCGGCGGCTGGGCGGTGTGGTGGCCGAGGCAGGCAGCGGTGTGGTGGCGCAATGGTGCATAGGTAGCAGTGCAATGGCACCTTTGAATTTGAATGGGAGGCATTATTTTTTAACGTTGTTTTAATTTTTTTAAGAAAAAAAATTAATTTTTTTCTTGATATTCATGCCGGTATGGCCCTAATAGGGCAAAAATTTTCTCCCAAATGCCCCAAAGGCCAAATAGGTCAAGTTTTATATGGAAATAGGGGTTTTTGGGCCTTTCAAATGCAACCGTGAGGTCAGTTTTTGTCCAAAGTGATCCAAAAAAATGAGACCCACTAGATCCAATAAAAAATAATAGAAAAATTGCTTGATCCATAGCTTCAAATGAACTCGAGAAAGAAGTAGTAGAATGGCTCTAATGCCATGTAGAAATTAAGAAAAATAGATTCAACTTCCAAGACCAATTTTCATGCAAGATACCTATTATAGAGAATGAAGTAAAAGATGGAAAAAATTGAAACCCTTTTGTGCTCAAAATGAGAGAGAGAAAAAATGTATTCAGCGTAATGAAAAAAGGATTACAAGGTTCAACCTATAAAGGTGAACAAAACCCTAAAACTAGAAAAGCTAGGTTGCACATTATAATTAATAAAGATATTAACTATAATGTACCTAAGAGATAGCTTAAGTAAAACAAGAGTAATGAAACTAACTAATTACTCTAACAAATAGAACCAAATGATAGATAAAGAAAACCATTACAAGTTTGAATCCATACATCAGATGTATCATAAGAATCACGTTGCAAGTTTTTCATAAAAAGATTTTCTTCAGTGATAACATTGACTAAAGATGTAGGATCAACAAGACAACCACATGTAGGTATCTGAGAAATCCTTGCATAAATTTAAAGGGAACCATCAAGAGATTTAATAGTCTCAGAATCATCAAAGGTAATAAAGAGTTCCTGAGGTTTCTTACTCTTAGGTTGTTTTCAAGGTTTTGGCTGAGATTTCATTTTAGGCTATGGTTTTGGTTTTGGTTGAGGTGTAATTTGAGTTTGAGTTTGAGGTTGAGGTAGAGACATATATTGAGACAATACAACATGCTCCACATGGTTAACAATGTGATTAAGATCATCCATCTTTGAATCATAAACAATATCCATAGAAGATGGCTGAGAAATGGTATTAGTATCATGTGTAGGTAAAGGATTCGTATAGATTTAAAGGTTTTGATTAAGAGGAGAGACAGACTTATTCCCACTACCTTCAAATTTATCAACAAATAAGGCATTAGAATCGATTAAGTCTTGAACCTTATGCTTTAAAGAATAACATTTCTCAGTATCATGACCATTTTGACAATGATATTGATAAAAGGCTTTAGGATCAAAGGATTTGGATGCTATTATAGCAGGTAAAGAGGGCCAATAGGAGGTAAAGTAATCATATTAGTAGTTAACAACCTATTCATAATAGAATGTAAAGATTCAGAGAGAGGAGTAAACGTACGATTCAAACAAAAAGTAGTGGATGCAAAAGTGGCATTGTGAGATGCAATGGCAACTTGATTAACAATTGTATTCACTTGTTTATTTATCTTGACATAGTTGTTGAGTTTTTGAAATTTTTTTGGATTAGGAGCAGCATCACTCTTATCAACTAGAACATGAGCCATTGGAGTGTTTCTCTCAAATTGACTCACTTGTAATTGATAATGATGAAGTGCTACACAAAGTTGTTGAAAAGAGGTAAATTCAGTAAGCAGAATCTTATCTCTAATATCCTTTTGTAAATTTGAAATAAACATACATTGAATATCCATATCAGGAATAGGATAAGAAATTTGAGCATGCAAATGCCTAAATCTACCAATGAATTCAGTCAATTTTTCCTTAGTGTTTTGTTTACAATGCATCAAATCAGTTAAAGACACTTGCAAACCAATGTTATTTTGAAATTGTTGAATAAAAGCATTGGCAAGTTTTGGAAAAGAGTTAATAGAATAAGGAGGCAAGGAACAATACCATTGTAAAGCCTTGTCATGAAAATTTTTAGCAAACAACTTGGCTAAAATCCTATGGTCATGAGCATAATCACTAAAAAGGATTTGAAATGTTTTAACATGAGTAACAAGGTCTCCCTTACCATTATGATTCTCAAGACGAGGCATATCATCTTGCTGAGGAATGGGAGTATGAATGATGTCTAAGGATAAAGGACTTCCCATGTCACATTTAGGAATGCTAAACTTGTTTTGAGTTAAGGACTCAAGTTGTTGTTGTAAAGATGACACAGTTTGAGCCAAACTGATAATTGTTGAATCATTAGAGGAAATAGGAGGCATAGCAACATTAGAAACACTAGGTAGAGTGTATGAAGCAGCAAGAATGGAAGCACAACTGGAGGAGCACTTAGAACCAAAGTTGGAAGAGGATTAGAATAAGTAGAAGGAACATTATGGTAAGAAGGTTGTGATGTAGGAAGGGATACAGGAGGAACACTCATAGTAAGAGAGGGAACCGTTGTAGTCACCAAAGGAGTGGTATAAGTAGGAATACTAGGTGTAATACCCCAAAAATGGGCTATAGGTTCATTAACCTCTTACATCTTCAAATCAAATGAAATCGACATCAAACTCCTAACCTAAGGCACATATGCACATCAAATCATTGAAACCTAATTGATTATCCTAATTCTGCATCAGGGAATATTCCTTGAATATTCTTATTTTATCATAATTTAATTATCTTTAATTTAATAATTATTTGGCAATAAATCCTATTTATCCTAAAGTTTTATTAATTGAATATTCTGAATATTTGATTAATCAGATTTAATATTGCCACTTAATTATTTAATTAAAATTAATTCAATTTATTCCTAAATTATATTATTTAATTTTGAAAATAAATTAAAATTCTTACGACTAATTGATTAAATTATTATTTAATTAATTAATGTCAATTGTCAATATTTAATGATATAATTTTTGAATAAAGTTTGATTAAATAATTGAGTAACCCATAAATCAATTATTTCAAAAATCAGTTAAGTTGAAGATAAATCACTTTATTTATTAATTCATAATTATTATGCACATTCAAAGAGCAGTTAAACTTAAAATCAAAAAATCAATTCAAGATGTTATCTTTTGGGAACTCAATATCTATTTTGAGTTGAAAGTTGATCTAAACTTCTGATTTGAGTTAAAAATTTGTTCTTACATGATTTTGCATGATTTTGTGAGTTGATTTGTTTCTAATTTCTTGTTAACTCAAAAATCAACCTGAGTTCATCAAGAGTGATTTATGGCTTTTCTCAATGCATCCTCAAGCCCTGGATTTCTATAAAATCAAGGCTCAACTCTTCACAATTAACCACTCTCAAATTTGCACAATTACTCTAGTGAATTTGTAGCTGAAGGATCGAGCACTTGCGACAGGCGATTTGTGAGATTTTTCATTGCTGGTCATAAGCATTCATAGCTTTTTCATAGCATATCATAGCATTCATATCAATCCATATCATTCTTAGTTTAAATCTACATATCATTTCAATTTCATCTAGATTAGTTTCATATCAAGTTTTTTATCAAATTGCATTCAAAATCCAAAAAAAATAGATTAATCTGCATTCATACAGTTTTTCATTCTTTTGCATTCAAATCCTTTGTTTAGGTTTTGCATTGTCACTAATCTCAATTTCAATTTGAGAACATCATACTCACACCTACAAGAAGGCAGTAAATCACCTGGTTAGCTTAGTTTCATTTATCTGCAGATTTCAATTTTGCTAACCTCTAATATTTTAATGAAGTGTTGTGTCCGCAGCTAGGTACAATTTTCACACACACATTTCTAGCCCCCATCATGGGGCCCTGAAATGGGTTTCCATTTCTATTCTAATCATTTCATTCCATTTTCTATCATTTTCTACCATTTCTATGATTTTCAAATTCTATTCATACATTCTTCATACAAATTTTGTCAAAAATTTGTACCAAGAGCCCCTGACTGTCCTACGATAGTTGAGATTTTTGAGGCTCATATCAGAACTTACACATTGTTGTTTGGGAGATACTATGTTGTGTGGGAAGACACCCACTGTCATACAAGTTTCTAGATTGTCGTACAGGAGGTAACTAACTGTCGTACGAGTTTTGCCATCAGAATTCAGTTGTCATTTCAAATTTTTAGGTAGTTTTCCAAATTTGATTTTTGGATTTGGACTAAAGGCTCACCCTAACAATTGAGAACTTCTATTTCTGATTGGTATTTGTTGATTCTGATTGGAAAAGCGCAAGAAAAATTGCTAAAATAGGTAAAATCTACTAAGTCTGTTGCAAGGAATTCAGGTATTCTGATGTGGTCTGATAACATTTTGATTTGGATTTAAAACAAACTCTCTTGTGTCAAGCCTGAGTGCCTTTTATAGCTTTCATAATTCACACTTCAATTTTGGGCTATAAAAATGAAAATAGATTTTCTTTTCGCATATCTGTTACACATAGTAAATAGGCCCTATGAATACTATTTGTGGATGATCTTGAGAGAGTGGGCTTCATTCGCTTGTTCACACATGTGAAGCTCTTCTTGAAGAAGGATCCCCTTGTAGGTAGGGAGGATAATAAGATTATCTTGTGTTCTACTAGGTTTTGTCCTCAGCTTTTGATCGATACATTGTCTTTCAGGAGGGAACAATAGAACATAGTTGTTGACATCACAAATCTTGGTGAGATAATTTTAGTCTTAGTGTGTCAGATTGATCGGTCTATTATGTTTGGGTAAAAGTGATAATGCTAGAGGAGTATGCTCTACTCCCTTTTTAGGTAGTATCAGAAACTCAAATCCTTGGATCTAGACCAAGTCTCCATGTGGTATCTTTTGTGAGTCACCTTTAGAGAGGGTTAACCATAGTGGACATTCCCTTTATTGGGTCAACCACGTGGACAGAACCTCAAACGGTAATAGCCATTTTCATCATGGTAGCAACAGCCACTATATAAATGTCCTTGTGGAGGAAATCTTCACGGGTGTGGTCTCTTGTTGGGCTATCAAATCTCCCTAACAGCTCCTAATTGATTAAATTCTCAGACTATGTCAAAACCCCAGTGCGCCTAGATTGGAGTTCGCCCTCTTGAGATCACAAAATTTGTAGAGTCAGACCATTACTACAAACACTAGTTGTGTGTGTGAAAATTGTACCTGATCTGTAGACACAACACTTTAGTAAAACATTGGAGGTTAGCTATAATCAAAATCATGCAAAATTGAAATCTAATCTAACCAAGCGATTTACTGCCTTCTAATAGGTGCGAGATTGATGTTCTCAAATTGTAATCAAGATCAGTGACCTAGACGACACCTAAATGAAGGATTTGAATGCAATTGATCTAGATATGAGATTGAATGCAATTAATCTATATTTTTGATATTTTATATGCAATAAGAATGATAAAAACTAATATGAATCTATGCTAATATGAAATTGATATGCTATGAATGCTATTGAAAATTGATATGCTATGAATGCAAAAATAAGATTGATCTCACAAAGATGTCGATTCGCAAGAGCTTTGATTCTTCAATTCCAATTCTCCAACATGATTGTGCAAAATATGAGATGCTTGGATGCAAATTTGAGAGATGAATTATGAACAGCTGAGCCTTGTTTTTATAGAAATCTACGGCTTTGGAGGTGCATGGATAAAAGCCATAAATCACTCAAATAACTCAAGTTGATTTTTGAGTTATTTTTAAATAAAAGATAATTAACTCACAAAAACATGCAAAAGCTAAGTTTTAACTCAAAATAGAGTTTAGCTTTAATTGATAATTGATAGTTGTTTGCTTTTATGATTGTGCATGTTTTATTTATGAATTAATTTAATAATAAAGTGATTTATGCTCAAATTAACTGCTTTTAAAAGTAAAACAATTGATTTATGGGTTAATCAATTATTTAATCAAACTTTTATTAAAAAATATATTATTAAATAATGACAACTTGCTTTAATTAATTAAATAATAATTTAATCAATTATTCATAGGAATTTTGATTTATTGTCAAAATTAAATAATACAATTAATAATAGATAGAATTAAATTTAATTAAATAATTAAGTGGCAAATATTAAATCTAATTAATTAAATATGTAAAATATTTAATTAATCAAATTTTAGGATAAATGTGATTTATTGCCAAATAATTATAAAATTAAAGATAATTATGATGATTAGGAATATTGCTAAGAATATTTCCTGATGCAGAATTTAAGATAATCAATTAGATTTGATGATGTTCAGATGTGCCTTAGGTTAGGACTTCGATGTCGATTTTGTTTGATTTGTCGATGTAGGAGGTTAATGAACTTATAGCCCATTTTTGGGGTATTACATTTTTCTCCTCTTTGAATTACTATGCGAAGCGCAGTGGTTCAAAGATAGTTTGTGTTTGATAAAGATATGAAACTGATTCAAAAGATAAATCGATCTCAAGATAGAAACCGATTGAAAGATATTGAGATAGGAGTTGATTGATATTGAATTTGATATGAAGATAATAGGTCCTAAATGACCAAAGATAATGTTCACTATAACAGAAAATGAACCTATGATTGTGAAAAAGTGTCCAAAATGCCTGATTCCAAACCTTAGGATTGCAAAGAAGTGAGTGACCCGTTCTAGACTCGATTGTCTTAGCAGAACTAGCAGGTATCACATCCAAACCCTTCAGTTGCCAAAGAACCAAGGAAAGAACACTATGATCTGATGGTTGCAGAAACTGATACGGATTACAAGATTAAGAGAATACCAGATTGATATGGATCAATGAATCTGATATGCCCCAAGTGATGATAGATTTGCCTTGAGCGATGAGGACTTTTGATGAATCAGTAACTAGACGTGATTGTTTGTCTTGATCACTGATGAAAGATATTGATAGATTTGATCGATAGAATTTGATTTACAGACTTTGAATTATGTGCAATACCATGCCCCCTTCGGGATGAAAATTGAAATCTGACAAGAAAAGTCAGTGTCGAGAGTTCAGAAGCATGTTAATTGATTTGAGAAGTGGTTAAAACACATCTAAGAATGCATTTTGCATCATTTGGAGGTCCAAAAGACCAAGTTTGACTAGGTTTGACCATGAGTTGACCATGGTTGACCAACTTGAAATTTTGATAGTTTGATGTATGATAATCAGTTAAGTTGAATACTAGATTTCTGTGATGATTGAAGGTTGATTATGTAAGCAATTAATAATATGAATGATCTCAGATTTGAATTTTGATCCCGAAAAAGGACTCTACTTGCTATTTCATTGGAGGAACCTTCGTGTGAGATTTAGCTCTTGTTAGATTTGAAGATGTGATTGAAGAATCATTTAAGCATTGAAGTTCATTTAGCCATTATGAGATCATGCAAAGATGAAAAATGCAAAGAAGCATGCAATATGAAATGCAACCTAAGACCTAAGACCTAGTCACTGATCATATGTCGATTTGTTATCATCATTGAACTTTTAGGTAACCGGATAAATCAATACAATGCCCACTAGCTAAAAAAAAATATACATATGAATATTGATTTGTATGCGCAAGAATCAATACAACCCCCACTGGTCAAACAACCATGGACATATGAATATTGATTTTATTTTTGGAATGTCGAATTAGATATAAGTACCAAGGCATAAACGCTAGGATGACCTGAATATCATATCCATTTTGATATAGCAATTTGTACAAGCATCAAAACATAAACATCGTGATGACCTAAGTACACCTTGCGTTTAACATACACATCAAACAATCATTCTAAATCTAGTGTGAATTACCCGTAGTGACCCTTTATCATTCACATCCTTAGGCAAGATCGCGTTTCACAGTAGGAGAAAGAATTCACTTCAAAAAGACAATAGTTAGATCAAACTTCCTTGAATTTTCTAGGTATCAATGGTCGAGGTACGCATGGCCATCCAATTCGAGATAGAGGCTCTTATAGTCGGACACCATTTCAATCCAAAATTTCCAAAGTTGTTAGATTTTCACATACGAGCAGAAAACAAAGAAAAGATTATGCCCCCAGTCATCACCCTCTAAATCCTGTAAAGGACATCATCGAAGAGCTCAAAGGGACACAATATGCAAAAATCTCAATGCGGATCAGCAAGCATACAAGGAGATAAAAGCATGTAAAAAGCATAGATTATTTTCAGTTGAGTTTTGATGTTTGATTGTTGTAGATGCAAAATCCTTTCTGGAGATGAGATAGACAGACAGACTCAACTAGAAGCTTCAAAGGACTCTGACTGGATAGGAAATGTCTAAGATACATGGGAGACCATAGGATATGACATTGATTGCCCCCAAATTTGAACATTGATAGGATACAGACGCTTGAGCTGATTAGTGTACAGATCGACTTATTGAAACCAGGATATGCAGAAACAAACCGGGAGATATGTACAAACTAAAGCAAGACTGAAAGCTAGGAAAGACCAAGATTGTGCTAATAGATGGAGCATTTTGGAACAAGTGGTGCCCATTTGCCAGGTTTTCACCATCTTGGTAGAGATTCTATTTTTGCTACCAAGGCGCCTGTTTCCAAGTTTTCACCAAGGTACTTTTTCTTTTTTTTCTTTTTTCTTTTTTTTTTTTTTTGGATTTTTCATTTTTTGAATTTTTTTGAATTTTTGGATATTTTTTGATTTTTTTTGTGAATCATCAAGGTGCCTATTGCTAGGTTTTCACCAAGATGTTCATTTTTTCAGGACTTTTTTTGATTTTTAAGATTTTTTCAGGACATTTACCAAGCAATGAATGCCTTAGGCGTAGAATTTCTTTAGATGGAGAACGTTGATTGGTTCTCGGAGCTGTTCTCCTTCAATCATTGAGAGTTGATAGGCACCAGAGCCAAAAGTAGTAGTGATGACAAAGGGACCTAGCCAGTTGGGTTCGAACTTCCCCTTGTGTTCTCGTTGGGATTGATTTTTAGGATTTTCTCTCAAGACTAGATCGCCAACCTGAAATTCTCTGTGTTTGACTTTCTTGTTGTAGCCTCTAGACATTCTCTTCTGATATACTCTAAGATGATCATATGCTACTTGTCTATGCTCATCTAGTAGTTCAAGTTCTTGTAACCTAGACACTCTATAGTTTTCATCAGTGACAAGTCCATGCATTCTGATTCTGAGTGATGGGATTTCAACCTCAATAGGCAGTACCGCTTCAGACCCATAAACTAAAGTGAAAGGTGTAGCCCCTGTAGGCATTCTGATATTAGTTTTGTATGCCCAGAGAGCTGGATTGATCATGAGATGTCAGTCTCTTCCTATTTTATTCACTATTCTGTGCAAGATCTTCAGGAGATTTTTGTTGGAAGCCTCAGCTTGTCCATTCCCTTGAGAATAGTAAATAGAAGACCAATGTTGTGTAATCTTGAATTTAGCACATAAGTAATCTAGATCCTTGTTTTTGAATTGTCCCCCATTATCTGTGATTATAGAGTGAGGGATCCCATATTTGCAAATGATGTAGTTCAGGATGAACATAGAGATCTGTTTCCCCATTGCTTGTGTTAGAGGAACTGCTTCTACCCATTTTGTAAAATAATCTGTAGCTATGATTATATGGGTATGTCCATTAGAAGAGTGCGGATGGATAGCACCTATGAGATCAAATGCCCATTGTTGAAAAGGCCATTGTGTATTAAAGGGAATCAGATCTCTCCCTAGACCATGAATCAAGTTGCCATGTACTTGACACTGTTGATAGTGTTTAGCAAATTTAATAGCCTCTTTCTCCATTTCAGGCCAATAGTACCCAGCCCTAATAAGTTTTTGAGCTAACGTTAAACCATTCGAGTGTGACCCACATATACCCTCATGGACTTCCTCTAATGCATGTTGAGACTCTTCCCGTTCTAAACATCTAAGCAGTGTACCATCTAGACCTTGTTTGTACAGATCATTACCAATGATGACATATCAGGATGTAGATCGGATAAGGTTTCATTTCTCAAAATGGTTAAAGGACTCAGGGATGATTTGGTCATGGAGATAGGAGAACAAATTTTTGTAGCGAGATGAGTCATAACCTACAACAGTGCAGATCATGCGGGTTTCAGGGGAGTCATATGCAGGATACGATAGGGCTTCCACTAGGAACTTGTAGTGTAGTTCATGTTCGGGCTGCTGTAAGAGAGTAGATAATGTCACCATTGCATCAATAGCCTTATTCTCCGTTCTGGGTATTTTCTCAAATGTGATAGAGATGAAGTATTTCTTTAAATCATCTATCATTCTCTTGTAAGGAATGAGCTTTTCATCTTTGGTTTGGTACACATCATTGACTTGGTGGATAACTAGTTGTGAGTCTCCATGGATGTGCATCTCTATAACTCTCCACTGTATTGCCATTTTCATACCATTGAGAAGTGCCTCATATTCTACAATATTGTTTGTGCAAGGAAACTTTAATCTAAATACTTTTGGTATCGAGTATCCTTGAGGAGTGATGAACAATATGCCTGCTCTAGATCCATTCTGTGTGTAGGAGCCATCAAAGAATAACCGCCATTCTCTAGAAGAGAGGTGCATGATAGAGGAATCAGGAAATTCCATTTGCATGGGTGTATCATCAAACATGGGTGCATCTGCTAGTTGATCAGCAATAACTTGACCTTTTATAGCTTTTCTTTCAACATATTAAATGTCAAATTCGCTCAAGAGCATGACCCATTTAGCTAATCTACCTATGAGGACAGCTTTGCTTAGTAGGTACTTCAGTGGATCAATCTTAGCTACCAAATGAGTGGTATGAGCTAACATGTAATGTCTTAGTTTTTGCGATGCAAAGATCACAGCTAGACATGCCTTCTCTATCATTGAGTAGTTCTTCTCATAGGCCACTAAAGTTTTGTTGATATAGTAGATGGCTCTTTCCTTCTTGTTCTCATCATGTTGTGCTAGTAATGCCCCTAGTGATGTATCTGTTGCGAAGACATATAATATTAATGGCTTCCCATGAATAGGAGGCATCAAGATAGGCGGATTTGATAGATACTTCTTGATATGGTTAAATTTGTTCTCGCATTCTTCATTCCATGCAAAGGTCACACCTTTATGTAATGTTTTTGTAAAAGGCTGTGATATGTCCGCTAGCTGTGATATGAATCTTTTGATAGATTGAACTCTACTTTGCAACGTCCTCATTTGACTGATATTTGTGGGAGGTTGCATCTCTATTATAGCCTTGACTTTAGCTGGATCAACTTCAATTCCTTTCTTTGAAACTATGTATTCTAAGAGCTTTCCAGAAGTGACACCAAAAGCACACTTGTTAGGATTTAGTCGGAGACTAAATTTTTCCATTCTGTCAAGGATCATGCTCAAGTCAGTTAGATGTTCAGTTCTGATCATTGATTTTGCTAAGGTATCATCAACATAATCCTCCATTATTCTATGCATCATATCATGAAAAATAGATGTCATTGCTCTTTGGTATGTAGCTCCCACATTTTTGAGTCTGAATGGCATAACATTCCAATAGAAGGTTCCCCACGCACATGTGAAAGTTGTTTTCTCTTGATCTTCTGGAGCAATTTTGATTTGGTTGTACCCAAAAAAGCCATCCATTAAGGAATACATTTCATAGCCCGCAGTCATGTCCACTATCATATCAATGTTAGGCAGTGGAAAATCATCCTTAGGGCATGCTCTATTTACATCTCTAAAGTCCGTGCACACTCTGATTGAACCATCTAGTTTTGAAACAGGTACAATGTTAGAGATCCACTCAGCATAGTCTATGACACGGATGAATCCAGCTTTTAGGAGTTTTTTTAGTTCTACTTTGACTAAGAGTGCAACATGAGGATGCATCTTTCTCAATTTTTGCTTGATTGGTTTTACTCCAGGAGCAATGGATAGATGGTGCATAATGAGATTGGGATCCAATCCTGGCATATCTGAATATTTCCATGCAAAATTGATCTTTTTTTCTAATAAGAATGTAGTGAATTTCTATTTCTCTTCTTCTGATAGAGATTTTTCTACATGTACCAATTGTGGTTCCTTTGTTGTACCCAAATTGATGGATTGAGTGGGCTCAATCAGAACTGGAGATCTATCCTGTAAATGACTCAGAAGGACATCAAATATCTCATCCTTAGGTGCCTCAGAGAGGTTTTCACCTTTAGATACGTCTTTTCTTTTTTCTTTTGTAGGATATGAGACTACCACAAAGTGGTTTTCACCCTCAGAACTAATTTTCTTTTTATTTTTATTTTTTTGACTAAGATATTTGATGTTCGACTCAGTCATGCTGACGCTCGGTTCGCTAATGGAAGTACTCATAGGCTCGACTACATTGAGGTAACAAGAAAGGGCATAGTCACTGGAAAAGGTGTAAACACCATGGCTTGGGTTTGTGGAAGTTTGGTCGATAAGATCAGGGTGTTGGATAGTCAAAGCGGGAAAGGCTTGGGATATGGTGTTCACAAACATGGATATGTCATCATTGGTCCTAACCTGACGCTCAAGTTCAAAGGTGATATTATAGCTCAAAATGTTCAATTCATGAATAGGCTCAACATCATCATGGGAGTCCTCTTTAGCCATAGGTGGATTAGACACGTTAAGTTCATTATTTTGCTCTAGACCTACGTTGGGTTGAGATACATTTTGGTGAATAACATCAATATATTTCTCTGTGATAAGTTCATCTTCTTCTGGAATGGCACCCCATTCATAGTCATTTGACTTAGCTTCTGATTCAGGATCTCTAGAAAATATTAGAAAATGTGTGAAATCAGGATGAATACCCCAAGAAGGATTACCCTCAGTCTCTGACTTGAATTCATATTCATGGGAATCAATGTCAGAATAACTACCCCCTTCTTCTTGATCAGTTTGATTGCCTTCAAGATTGGCTAGTTCTTGTGGTGCAACCATCTCTTGCGCTACAGTAGGTTCTTGTGTTTCTACTACATTAATTCTTCTAATAGGATCATCTTTATCATCAAGAAGATCTTGTTGGAAATATTCAGGGATTAACCGAGGATCTGAGAGGGGAGGGGTGAATCAATAACTTCAAATTTTCTTACAATTACAGATGTATTAGCATATAGTTCACTTTTTCTTTATGCATATAGAAAGCATGAAACTTAAAAGCATTCACAACAATGACACATAGATTTGGTTACCCAGAAACCTTCCAAAAAGAAAGTAAAACTAGGGTGGGGATGAAACCCACAAAGCTTTAGTACTATAGAATAAAGTTGGCTGGTTAAGGCTTACAATTGATCACTTCTGATGATCTGCCCTGTTAGGAGCAATAAGGATTGCTAAATCCACCTTGTTAAAGGATTTACAAACATATAATGAAGTATGCACTCAGTAAAGAGATTTTACAACAGACTGTTAAGTCTACCTGGTTAAAGGATTTTAGTACTGATTCACCTGTTAGGATGAAACAGTAGATCTCTTGCTTTGCAACTGGATTGCTGATTGAGATTCATTGAATGTACTGATCACCTTCTGTGATGAATTTGTCTTTGATGTTCCCTATACTGGTGTAGCCCTTTGTAATTCGCTTATCTCTGCTTTTTCTTTTTATTCACATACATACTCATGTAATTACATCTTGACATTTTTACAACATTGTTTATATACAAGTCTAAACAATTAATTACAATTACAAAGTCAACTTGACAAATAAACATAAGTGCCACTAAGTCGGCCCAAGTATGGTTACACGGTTCCTGCAAACTAACTCGGTGACTTTCTGATACTCGGCGTCCACTACATTACTCAGCATCGTCATGCACTCGGTAGAAGTGAAGGCACGGTTCATACTAACCACTCGGTAGGTTTTGAACTCAGTAAATACTGGTGACTCGGTAGACATAATGTTACTCGGTTTACACTGTCCTGCTCAGTTTGCATTAACTTGATCAGTTTGCACTGTCTTGCTCGGTTTGCACTGTCCTGCTCAGTTTGCACTGTTATGCTTGGTTTTCACTGTTCTGCTTGATTTGCACTGTCCTACTCGATTTGCACTATTCTGCTCAGTTTGCACTGTTCTACTCGGTTTTCACTGAGAATGCAAATAAGTGTTGTCACTAGTGGCAATTCTGCTTAATGCCAACAATCTCCCCCTTTGGCATTAGTGACAAAAACACTTATTGCACAAAACTTATATACACTTATTGAATTTTTTTTTTTTAAATTTGTCTTTGTCATAGGGCTTTATACATTATCTCCCCCTTTCAATGTGCTAACTTTTTCTTCTATACAAATCTCCTTCTATACATATCATCTCCCCCTTTTTGACGATAATGCCAAAGGTGTATATACAAGTGATTTACAGAGAGAATCTAAAATTTGATAAAAAATTAGAATGTACCTTCATGATTAGTGCCAGGGTTCTGTCCCAATTTTCTTGTAGAATCTTGCATGTTTGGATTGCAATTTGGACTTCTGCAGAGAGTTCAATCATGTGATCTGCTATAGAGAACTGATTGTCATGAATCAATGTTTTGGAATGTTCAATGTGCTTATACATTGTATTCATGATGGGAAGGATCATGTTCTGGATGTCTAGCAGTGTGGACTGGATCCTTGTGTCTTCTTTTAGTAGATCTGACTGCATATTTGATAGGTATGAGACTTTCATGTGATGAGCAGAGCTTGAACTTGGTTCAAGTTGTAGCTTCTGTATGCTAATCTTCATATCCTCATCCATTTTATTCATTTTATCCTTAACATCCTTTGTGAACTCGGCAATATTGCACAGTCTGGCCAAAAGAGAGGTGACATTCGAATAGGTAGATTCAATATTTGACAAATCTGAAGACAATTCCACTTGATTAATAGCTATGTGCTGAGCAATGTGCTCAAGCACTTTATTGTTGAATCTCTTCTCGGCTCTTTCAACTAACTTTTCTGTCCCAGATGAATCCTCATTGTATTTATTTACTGCTTCAGCTAATTGTAGCAAAACATGTTGAGAGGAGTCTACTTTAATACCTAATGCATCAGACAAAATGTCTTTAGCATCCTTAATGATTTGATATTCCTTGTCTCTCTCCTCTTTAAGCTTCTTTTGCTTTTCTTTCCTTTGGAGGATTTCACCTATATTTTGCATTTGGTCCGCTGATAGATTTGCAAAATCTAATGTTGGAATCTCTATTTCTTCATCTAGGTCTATATCCTCTACTATATTCTTACCCAAAAATTTTATACTCGGTAGAGCCTTAGGCTTATCTGTACTTAATGCCTTAGTAGTAGTGACAATAGACATAGTAGGACTGGCTATAGAGACTAGCACACTGTCTACTGGAGAACTTAAAATATTTACACTTGTAGAATCAAAAACTGGAATACTTACTACTGGAAAACTTGATGAAGTGGGAGACTGCAACTCAGTAGAAGAAATGGTGGTTGCTTCTATTGTTGCTATAGGTGATTGGACAAAAGTTGAAGTTGTCACAACCATGCTTGAAGGTGTCTCCAGGCTAGATGTAGAAACTTTTACTAGAGAGGTAGGAAGTGATGCAATGACTTCTACTGCTATCCTCATAGTATCATCTACCTCAGTGGCTTCTTCTTGTTCATCACTGTCATCTTCAATATCTTTTATTATTACTGTTTCAATACTCGGTTGGTGAAGATGGTATATGTTCTTCCATGTGGCATTTGCAGCCTTCACAACTGATTCAATATTGTTGATCAAAATCAAACAAGTATTGAACTTTAGTGTCATCTTACTTTCATTTTCCTTTAATGCCTTCTTTACTTCATCATTTTTCAAGCTCGGCATTAACTGTCTCAGGGTTTGATCAAATATGTCTATCACAGTTTGTTTTGCATTGCTCCATCTCATTTTTATTGGATTTAATAAGACTGCTGGAACCTGTGGGGCTATTTCATCAGGAGAGTATTTCCACTGTCCCATCTTTTCAATAATAGCATCTTCTAATTCTTTCTATTCTATTTCTGATCTGGTTTCATATTTAAAAGATTTTATGTTACTTACTCCAGATCCTGATCCATCTCTAAAAAGTTTGATCCTCTCTTGAAAGTTTAGAGGAGGCCTTTTGAATACTATGTCTTTGTCTGCCTTATCTACCTTATCTTTATCTTCCTTACCTCTTGCACTTCTCCTTGTAAATATAGTAGTGGGAGGCTTAGGTGCCTTAGTGATGAAAACCTTTCCTTTCTTCTTTGCAGGTTCTGGTTCCTCTATTTTCTCATCCTTTTCCTCTTCTTCTTCATCGTTATCTCCTTTGTCCTCGGTTAGCATTTGCATTTTGGCTATCCTCTTCTTTCCTTTGTTTACCGCCTGTGGAAGTTTTATGCTTAATTCAATTCTCACCTTTGCTTCATCATATGTTCCAAAATATGGAGCTTTGGGATTAACAGGCTGATTAAGAAGGTCTTCAATGATATTCTTGGTTTCATCAATATTTACCTCATAAGGAAGAGGTTTTACATATACAATCCTCGGTTTAGCTGCTTGAATATATACATTGTCACAGTCTACCATGAAACAAATGTCATCCTTGTAATCCTCCACCAACTTCTATGGAATCCAGAATCTGTCATTCATTTTCTCTTTGAAAGACTCAAAATAACTATCCATGATGCTTTCAAAATTTTCACCCATTTCTGAGATGTATTCATTTATCTCATAAAGGACTGGCACATCTTTTCTCCATACAACTTTTCCTTTGGAAGGGAAGAATTTTTGAACATAGAAGAATAAACAGACCAGTAGGGATCCAAACTTACATGGATTATTTTTGGAAGTTTGAATGCTTTCCATGTTCTTGTTAAACTGTTTTAACAATAAATCTGCAAGGTCAAATGATAAGTTGTTCTTGACCACTTTGTATGCTAGGTCAATAGCTTCACAGGAGACACTATTCTATTGACTTGAACTGTATATTTTATGGGCAATTATGTGTGTACCAAACTTTAGTTCAACATCGGTAATGCTGCTAACTTTCATGCCTCTACCATCCCACTCAGCTAGGGTTTTCTTTTCCAGTTCTGACCGACCTAGGGTTTTGGTAGTTTTTTGCTTTGTTCAACATGGGAAGACCGGTGATTTGATGAATCATCTTCTTGGTGATCTCTATGGGTTGCTCAAGCCAAATCTTGCCATCATGTATATGGCTGAGAATGTATCTAACCCATTTCTCTCAAAAGTTTCAAGGTAAATGTGCAATGTGAACTAATCCCTTATCTTCCAGATGTTTGTGCTCGGGTTTCAGAATACCATCCACACACAGTTCTTCATGCATAATATCTAGTTCTAGGTTTCCCATTTCATGAATTGCACAATTGAAATGATTGAGAATATCGTTAATAAGTAGTACCTTAGGAGGAATCTGAGATTGAGCTCCGTTCGGGTCTAGGGCTACTGCAATTGCAGGCACGATCTTGAAATCTGGTGCTCTCCATTCCCCTTGGACTAACATTTCAGATCCTTTCTTCATTGAAGTGCTGGATGATGCCATGGTAGCTCACAGAAAATTCTTTTTGCAAAAGGTATTTGAGTCGTTGGATTGCTCTTGAAGTTTTCTGCTCTCAAAGTGCTAAAATTCATGGTGAGAAATGAGTTCGATTTCTTGCCTTTTGTTTACAACTCTGTCATTAATGCTCAGTACAAATTAGGGTATAAATTCTGATAGACTGTCACCCACTAAGAATTAATTGCTCAGTGAAGACTTCGCAACTCGGTGAACTTGAGAATTCATATTGCTCCGACCTCGCTCGGTAAAGACTAAGACCGACCTTGCTTAGTTAAGACTGGTACCGACCTTCCTGTGATCTTACTGCATCTTGTATGCTGATATAGATCTTTCTTTTAATTCGGTTCTGGAACTGCTTGAAGTTTGTCTAGGAGAATACAGTTCCAGTGCTTTCTTGGAAATTTAGTTTGAGTCGGTAGAGCCACCCATTCCATTACTTGGACTAGTTTGCTCAGTAGATTTAGGAATCCACTTTTGTCTCACCTGTTTCCTAACCTTAGTTGCTTCATTCTTCTTTCCATCTTCAACTTCACTAGCATTCATGTAGTTTCTGGCTATGTGACCGAGTTTAGTGCATTTGAAGCATCTTACGGTAGTATCTCTTTTCCTTAGATGATGTTTTATGCAGTTCATGCCAATGTGTCCATATTCTCCACAGTAATGACATCTACATCAGGTGTTGTAGTCCCATCCAAACATTGCTTTCATAATTTGTTCTGCTGGATTGAATGTCTTGGATCTGCACTCGGATGCTTTGTGACCTTGTTTGTTGCACTTGTGACAATTTCCTCTGAATCTTGGTTTTTCCCTGCATTCATTTGCTTTGTGACCATGTTGATTGCAGTTGTAGCATTTTCCATTGAATTTTGCTTTTTCATTGTTCCAACATTTATTTGAAGTATGTCCTATTTTACCACAATGATTACAAGTAGGTTTTTGATTTCTTTGAGTACCTTGCTTAGAAGATTCACCTTCTCCTTTGTATCCAAGTCCTACTTTTCCTTTTTGCCTATGCAGATTTCGCTCATACAGCTGATTCAAGTCTTCTTGGCTTTTCAGCATTCCTTCATTGATTTTTTTTTCAGCGTTTAGGTCATCCACCAATCTTAGATTGATTTCCTTTTTAGATCTTAGTTCTTCTCTTGTGTTTTCTATTTCTGATCTTAGATTCAGAATTTCCTCATTTGTATGGGAGATCTGATCAATTAGGTTTTCTAGCTGAAGGGTTTTATTTTGGACTTCACTGTTCCTTCCATCTAATTCATCTTTCAACTTGTTTCTTTGTTCTAAGATCTCACAAAATCTTGTTGAGTGTAGCTCTTGTTCTCTTTTTAATTTTCTCACTTCTTCCTGCAGAGACCCATTCTTTTCTAGGAGTTCTTTGACAGCATTGTTTGCTTCATCTGAGCTATTTGAGGGAAAAAGACCTTCAACCTTTTCTTCAATGTAATTCTGATCATTCATCTAATTTGCAAGTTCCTTCCTTCTTCTTAGGGATTGGGAAAGATGTTCTTTTGCTTCCTTAAGTTTAGCTATGGCCATTTCCAGATCTAGCTTTTCATTTGCAATCACCTTGTTCAGTTTGAATACCTCCATTGTCCTGGATCTTTGCTCAAGCTAGTTAAGCTTTATCTTGAGAACCAATAAAGCTCTAATACCAATTGTTGGAAATATTCAGGGATTAAACAAGTTACTGAGAGGGGAGGGGTGAATCAGTAACTTCAAATTTTCTTACAATTATAGATGTATTAGCATATAGTTCACTTTTTCTTTATGCATATAGAAAGCATGAAACTTAAAAGCATTCACAACAATAACACATAGATTTGGTTACCCAGAAACCTTCCAAAAAGAAAGTAAAACTGGGGTGGGGATGAAACCCACAAAGCTTTAGTACTGTAGAATAAAGTTGGCCGGTTAAGGCTTACAATTGATCACTTCTGATGATATGCCCTGTTAGGAGCAATAAGGATTGCTAAATCCACCTTGTTAAAGGATTTACAAACATACAATGAAGTATGCACTCGGTAAAGAGATTTTACAACAGACTGTTAAGTCTACCTGGTTAAAGGATTTTAGTACTGATTCACCTGTTAGGATGAAACAGTAGATCTCTTGCTTTGCAACTGGATTGCTGATTGAGATTTGCTAAATGTACTGATCACCTTCTGTGATGAATTTGTCTTTGATGTTCCCTATACTATTGTAGCCCTTTGTAATTCGCTTATCTCTGCTTTTTCTTTTTATTCACATACATACTCATGTAATTACATCTTGACATTTTTACAACATTGTTTATATACAAGTCTAAACAATTAATTACAATTACAAAGTCGGCTTGACAAATAAACATAAGTGCCACTAAGTTGGCCCAAGTATGGTTACACGGTTCTTGCAAACTAACTCAGTGACTTTCTGATACTCGGTGTCCACTGCATTACTCAGCATCGTCATGCACTCGGTAGAAGTGAAGGCACGGTTCATACTAACGACTCGGTAGGTTTTGAACTCGGTAAATACTGGTGACTTGGTAGACATAATGTTACTCGGTTTACACTGTCCTGCTTGGTTTGCATTATCTTGATCGGTTTGCACTGTCTTGCTTGGTTTGCACTGTCCTGCTCGGTTTGCACTGTTCTGCTCGGTTTGCACTATTCTGCTCGGTTTGCACTATTCTACTTAGTTTGCACTATTCTGCTTGGTTTGCACTATTCTGCTCGGTTTGCACTGTTCTGCTCGATTTGCACTATTCTGCTCAGTTTGCACTGTTCTACTCGGTTTACACTGTTCTGCTCAGTTTGCACTGTTCTGCTCGGTTTGCATTGAGAATGCAAATAAGTGTTGTCACTAGTCACAATTCTTCTTAATGCCAACAGATCTTTGATAGCTTTAGGCAATTTTTCATAGGGGATAAGCTCAGAGCTATCTGAATCATCATCAGAGGGTTCTGTTTCTTCTTTCTTAAGAAGGGGTTCTCCTGGTGCAATTTGTTCTATGACATGAGAACAACCACCTTTGAGATGATAGGGTTTCTTCTTAAACCCTAAGCCACCAGTATCTTTGTTGGCTCTACCAATATGTGAAATGGGTGTCACAAGACCCTTTCCTCTGATTCCTAGAGGTCCTTGACCGGAATATCCCATCTTGGCTATCAAGTTGTTTCCTAGACCATATGAATTAGAAGGGATTGTAGGTGCTATAGATTCACTAGGTTGAACAATTTTAGATTCGGAATCCTCTTTATATAGCCATGCCAACACAGCTTCATCCTCTTCAAATTCTTGTTTGGATACTTGCTCCGCTACAAAATTTCTTTTGTATGCTTCCATAGGTTCCTTAGGTTCTAATTTAGACTGCTTCAAGGATTGTCCATACGACTTAGGTGAGATTGGGAGAGATGTTAGAGACAAGACTAGCTCTATAGTGTATTCTCCCATCCCATTTTCTTTGATATTGATCTCTTTAGCAATGTCATCCATCTTAGATGTGGAAGCCACATTTTGTTGCTTGATGGAAGATTCTTTGTTATTGGGAACAAGCTTATCGGCACTTTCCTTCAATGTATTGCAAGTTGTACTCAGATCTGCTAGGATAGTAACCTCCACTCCTTCATAGGGAAATTTCAAGCATTGATGGTACGTAGAAGGAATAGCTTGCATTTCATGTATCCAGGGTCTCCCTAGAAGGATATTGTAAGCCAATGGTAGATCAAGCACCTAACATGTGGTATCTTTGATGACCAGACCCACTTAGATAGGTAAGAAAATGGTGCCTTTAGAAGCTCTTTCTTGTTCATCATAGGCTTTTATGGTGATCTTCTTTCAAGGATCAATAGCCATCTCTGAGAATCCCAACTGTGTGATTAAGCTGTAAGAACAAATGTTGAGGCCTGCGCCCCCATCTATCAACACACGTTTGACTCGACGGTTCTAGATCAAGACTTCTATGTGCAAGGGCTGATTATGTGGGTGACTTAGGGAGTTGTCATCTTCCTCTGAAAAGAAGATATATTGTGAAGACGTTAGATGACCAACCATAGTCTGGAACCTGTCTAGATCTAGATCATCAGGAACATTAGAGCTGAGCAAAGCTTTGTCTAGGATATCTCTGTGAGCTGGAGATATTCGAAGTAACTCAAACATAGAGATTTTGGCATTGGTATGCTGGAGTTTTTGGATGATGCTATAAGATGTAGGTCTTGTATCCTTTGGATTGGAAGATTTCAAGGAAGCCTTCTATTTAGAAGCAGATGTGAGATTGAAAGGTATCTTAGGGACATTAGATGAACTTGGTGTTTGTCCTTTCAGATGAGCCTGAGCTTGTGATCTAGTAACCGCATTAGCTAAGGAATGATTTTTGTCTCTTCCTACAATCCTGATGACATTGCAGCTCTCAGAGAGACATGGTTCAACCATATTGATGACAGCATTGTTTCCAGGGTAGGCATAGTTGACTTTTGCCCCCATGTTAGGTTGAGAAGTGGAAACTCCCTTGCCATGTTGTGGAAATAGTTCTGTAATGTTGTGTGATCATTATTGCTAGTAGGATTATCGATCGTGATGTCCCCTTGATCTATCAAGTCTTGAATGGTATGCTTCAAGTGGAAGCATCCATTAGTTTTGTGGCCTTTAGTCTAATGGAAAGCACAGAATTAATTATCTTTCCACCAATATGGTTTTGGATCCAAATCAGGTTTTCAGATTGGTGGTAAAGAGATCATGTTATCAGCTATCAGGGTTCTCAGGGCAAATTCCAAAGATTCTCCCAGGGGAGTAAACTTTCATTTATTATCCCATCATTTGAATGGCTTCTTTGGAGATGGTTCAGCAGATTTTTACTCTGAAGCTTCAATGGCTTTGGTGGCAAGGGTGAGATTGTAGGGCGGTGCCTTTGATGGGGTGTGGATAGTATCAACAACACCATCAAAGATGATACCTTTGTTTCTATTCCAGCTCTTGCTTTTATCTTTTGAGCTAGATCCAGATTCAGACTTGTCCTTTTGAAGTGTGATTTCTCCTTTCTTGACAAGTACTTTCTCAATCTTGATTGCATTATCCACCATTTTATCAAAAGATACATGATCTTGCATTTGTAATGGATAATTGAGCTCTGGAATAAGGTTATTGATAAAGATTTCAAGTTTCTCCATTTCAGAAATTTGTCTAGCATATAGAGAGAACTTCTTTCTCCACCTCTTGAGAAAAGTTAGGAATGATTCCCCTGGATATTGCTTGAGGTTACAGATATCGATCATGGTGACCGGATGTTGAATATTGTAGGAATATTGTTGATAAAACAATTTAATCAATTCCTCAAAAGTTTTGATCGTAGAAGGTAATCTTGAAAACCACTGAATGGATGCTCCTCCCAAGGATCTAGGAAAAAGATGCATTAGATAAGTCAATTCATGCATGAATTCCATGGATTGCATACAGAACTCTCTGACATGATCTTGAGGATCAGAGTGTTCATCATATTTATCATACTTTAGTATCTCCACTCTTTTTGGGAATGGTGGCATATACAAGTTTTTGTCGAACGGGAAAGGACATAGGGCCTCCATGGAGAACTCCTTGGGTTCCTTCTCCTTCTTAAGATTGTTAAATTCGACTTGTATAGCATGCATCTATTTTGTCATAGCTGTGAGTGGAGTTTCTTCCTCATGTGTGATTATATCATCAATGTTAAAGTTGGGAGGAAGCTTAGCCCCTTCTTGGGCTAATTGTAAAAAGTATGCCTCTCTATCCACTTTCAAGAAATGCCTCATCATTCTCTTGAATTCATTGTCATTCTGACATCGATGGATTTTAGAGGGCATAGGTTCTTGGTCAGCATTATGTTGAGAATGGTGTCCCTGGGATCCTCCTCCTAGAGAACCGTGGTTTGTCCCTGCTTGAGACATGATAGGAGTTTTTGGGCTCCCTGGAATAGATTGAGGAGGAGTTTGCTGATTACCTGTGTGAGTTGATAGAGGAGGTATGTAACCAATTTTCAATCGAAAGTTACCGAGACCATCATCTTCGTAGATACCTGACTTGATGAGTTGTTCAAGAGTTGGACCTGGGGTATTGGTCAAAAGTAAGTTCTGAGATATTTCTTATGATTTCTTGTGTGAAGAAGCTCTGGTCTCCACCATTAACTTTGAATGAAACAGAAGAAAAGGATGAAGACAACTGAAGAACAATTTGATTCGAGAAAATTGGATGATGCAACCTTGGCAAGATTATGATAGTTTTGAAGATCTGATGAGATGTGGGTGAAGGATATTGTGCCCTGGATGTATGGGATAGATCACCCAAAAGATAGTGAACATGAGTTCTCAACACTTAGTCTATTTTTGAAGATTGATTGAAGATTGATAGTTATGACAAGGTTTTGACACGAGATAAAAAGGACTCAAATTGATCAAACAGAAGGCTAGATCAGATTCAAAAGATTAATCTTGGAAAATGGTAGAATGCTCAATAGCTACTACTTTGTTCCTAACACAATGATATTTTTGATAGATTCTAGAACTAGGCTGGAAACATTGGATATCTTGCAATTTGACAATTTCTGACAACTCTCTCAAATTTTTTCAAATGACACTCTGCAGACTCGTACGACACTGGGTAGTCTATGAAATGATAGTTTCTAAACTCATACGATAGTTGGGTAGTAATGAAACCCTCTCTAAAGGTGACTCACAAATTTATACCACAAGGGGACTTGGCTCCAGATCCAAGGTTTTTGACACCTTTTCACTTTTAACCCAAACAAAGCAAGCAGATTAATCCGACATGCTAAGACAAAGTTTTGTTCCACCAAAGTATGTGATATCAACTCCACATGATCTATCAACCTCTCCAGGGAGAGAATGTATCAATCAATAAGAGAAGATGCACTAACCAATTTTGATTCACCAAAGCTCGTGATATCAACCCCACGTGATCTATCAACCTCTCTGGAGAGAGAATGTGTCGATCAATAAGAGAAGATGCACTAACCAAGTTGAATGTGAAATGCACTAAGTATCCTCCCTACCTACAAGGATTTTGTCATCAAGAAAGATTTCTCTAAGAATCTAATCTCTCAAGAATCACGAATAGTGTTCATAGGACCTAATTACTATGTGAGCACAGATATATTCCCGAAAGCAAATCTACCAAAAGTACCCAAAAAGCAGAAAGAGGAACACTTAACGCTTTAAAAAAATATGAGATGAGTCCACAAGGTGGAACATTTAACACCTCACACAAGCTGAAAATGAGTCCCCAACTTAGAAAACAAGTGAGTTCCTAAAAAGCACAAAAGGGTTGCCAAGTGGAACACTTAACGCTTCTGTCCTATTGACCCCTCCCCTTTATGGCGCTGAGATTGCAACCACAAGGCAGAAATGAGGGGCCGGTGGATTAGTGAGTCCAATAACCCAAGATAGCAATCAAAATCAATCACACGTATTCTAAGACTACTTAATGAATCCTTAAGGGATCACAACCTAGTATCAAATTATGCAAGTGTGTAAAAATAGATCAAAAGCATGAAAAGATGCACACAAGCTTGACATATAAGAGATTTATTTTAAGTCCCAAATCAAAATATTATTAGATGAAGGAGAATACCTGGGATCCTCGCAACGCGCTTAGTAGATTTTACTTGATTTTTAGCAATTTTTGTTGAGCTTTTCCATGCAAGCAAGTGACGAACTCTCTAACAAGCAAACAAGCAAACAAGATATGCAAAATATAGTCAACTTATAAAAACCATACGGTTAGCTCTAAAAATCAATTATTATCAGTAATAATAACCAGCAATTAACCCAAATGACAACTCATATCATTCATTGAACCATGTAAAAAAAATAAGTGCATACCCATCACAAAACTTTATTTTTTTTGCTGCATTTGACCTAGTCAACAAGATCTAATTTTTTTGATATGATTTTGGCCACAAAAATAGAAATTTAGAATATAGACCCCTAATAAAAAATAGAGAGCTTTCCAAAAATGCAAAAATTTTAGAAAAATCTCTTGATTTGTGCCCTAGAGACCTATTTTATCAAAATAGACTAGTTTTTGTAAATTGACTATTTGAGCTATGATATCATGTCCAAATTTAAAACACAAAGAATGGACCCCTGTAAAATTTAAATAGATTTCTGAAAATATAAAAATTTCTAAAAAATATGTTGATTTGCGTCAGATATTAATTTTTTCCAAAATTTCAAGAAAAAATTATTAAAAATTAAAAACATCTCAAAAAATTCTAAATTTTTTACTGTAGCTTCCCTGACATGTTGTCAACCTGAAAAAAAAATTTCAAACCAAAATTCTAATCCGTTTGGGAGATAAAATTAAATCTTTGAAACTTTGGGGTTTTAGCTCGCAAAAAAATCAAAACCAGCATGCAAAGGTGGGTTGCCCCACGGTGGGTGCCAGAAATGTGTGTGTGAAAATTGTACCTAATCTATAGACACAACACTTTAGTAAAACATTAGAGGTTAGCTATAATCAAAATCGTGCAAAATTGAAATCTAATCTAACCAAGCGATTTGCTGCCTTCTAATAGGTGCGAGATTGATGTTATCATATTGTAATCGAGATCAGTGACCTAGATGACACCTAAATGAAGGATTTGAATGCAATTGATCTAGATATGAGATTGAATGCAATTAATCTATATTTTTGATATTTTCTATGCAATAAGAATGATAAAAACTGATATGAATCTATGCTAATATGAAATTGATATGCTATGAATGCAAAAATAAGATTGATCTCACAAAGATGTCGATTCGCAAGAGCTTTGATTCTTCAATTTCAATTCTCCAGCGTGAGTGTGCAAATTATGAGATGCTTGGATGCAAATTTGAGAGATGAATTATGAAGAGCTGAGCCTTGTTTTTATAGAAATCCAGGGCTTTGGAGGTGCATGGATAAAAGCCATAAATCACTCAAATAACTCAGGTTGATTTTTGAGTTATTTTTAAATAAAGGATAATTAACTCACAAAAACATGCAAAAGCTAAGTTTTAACTCAAAATAGAGTTTAGCTTTAATTGATAATTGATAGTTGTTTGCTTTTATGATTGTGCATGTTTTATTTATGAATTAATTTAATAATAAAGTGATTTATGCTCAACTTAACTGCTTTTAAAAATAAAATAATTGATTTATGGGTTAATCAATTATTTAATCAAACTTTTATTAAAAAAGATATTATTAAATAATGACAACTTGCTTTAATTAATTAAATAAGAATTTAATCAATTATTCATAGGAATTTTGATTTATTGTCAAAATTAAATAATACAATTAATAATAGATAGAATTAAATTTAATTAAACAATTAAGTGGCAAATATTAAATCTAATTAATTAAATATGCAAAATATTTAATTAATCAAATTTTAGGATAAATGTGATTTATTGCCAAATAATTATAAAATTAAAGATAATTATGATGATTAGGAATATTGCTAGGAATATTCTCTGATGCAAAATTTAAGATAATCAATTAGATTTGATGATGTTCAGATGTGCCTTAGGTTAGGACTTTGATGTCGATTTTGTTCGATTTGTCGATGTAGGAGGTTAATGAACTTATAGCCCATTTTTGGGGTATTACACTAGTGAGGCCAAATTTTTTATTTTCTAGGACTGTGTGCATCATTGAAAAACTTTTTGGAACATACACAACTAGCATTCCTAGGGATTAGCACATGAAGTCACTTGATTGTTCATGCACAAGGTTTCTTTGTCCCCTGTTCATTATTTTCAAATGAACTTGAAATCACTTGCTTGATGTTCTGTGTGCTTGTTTACTTACTTGGTTATTGAAAACAAATAATCCTAAAATGAACTTCAAATTTGGACAGAAAACCTTGCAAACACACTGATTCTAAAAACTGAGAAATTGCAAATCTGACGCAAAATTCCTTTCTCGAGTCAAAAGTTGTCCCACAGGATCAAAAAGTCATACGATTTTTGACCCTTTATCGTATCACAGCCCCCGGATTGTCATATGAGAGCTTGTATATTGTCGTATGAGTTTTGTCAAAAATCACAAGCAAAAAGTCAAAATCTGCTATCAATTGTTGTGTGAGCTTTGCAATTATCATACAAGTCTTGTCAATTATCATGCCAGAGCTTACCCACTATCGTACGAGCCTATAGAAAGTCATATGAGAATTTTGAAAAATTTGCCAAAAACTTGCCAAAATTGACAGAAATCCAATTTTTACAGCCTACTTCTAGATTTTGTCAAAATATTCACTGTGTCAGGAACATAGCAAAAACTAGAAAGAATCCAATCTATTTGCCTAAAAGTGGTCTCTTGAGTCTGATCTAGCCTTCTGATCTATCAATTTGAGTCTTTTCCATCTTGTGTCAAAACCTTGTCAAAATTATCTTCAACTCAATCTTCAAACAAAAATGGTTGTGTTGTGAGCTCATGTCCGCCATCTTTTAGGCATCTACCCATACTACTAGGACATAGTATCCTTCATTTGCGTTCAATCTAATATTCAATCAATCTAATCTTGACAAGGTTGCGTCATTTGATCTTCTTGAATCAATTCATTCTTTAGTTGTCTTCATCTTGCTCTTTTGTTTCACCCAAGGTTAATGATGGAAACTAGAGCTTCATCACAGCGAAAACAAGGAGAAAAACCTAGATTCTCTTTAGTTGCATCTTCTTTGATTGTTGTGACATTTCATCAACCTTTCAACACAACTAAATTTGCAAAAGACACTCTTGTCAATCTTTACTTGATAGGTGGTTACATCACCCCTCTTGCATCAACCCACGCAGGTCATCAAGCAACTCCTCATCGATCAATCCCTAGTAGTTCTCTCAACAACACTATGTCTCAAGGAGGAGGCACAAGCCAAGGGTCCCAAGGACATCAATCCCAACATGGTGCAAATCAAGAACCCACACCTTCTAAAATTTCTCAATATCAAAATGATGATGATGAGGCATTTCTTGAAAGAAGACAGAGAAACATACTTCCTAGAGTTGGCTCGTCAAGGGGCTAAACTTCCTCCCAACTTTAATGTTGAAGATATCATTACACATGAGGAAGAAACTCCAATCATAGCTATGATGAAATAGATTCATGTCATGCAAGTCAAACTCAACAAACTCAAAAAAGAAAAGGAACCTAAGAAGTTCTCCATGGAGGCTCTATGCCCTTTTCCATTTGATAAAGACTTGTACATGCCACCATTCCCTAAGAGAGTGGAGATACCTAAATATGACAAATACAATGGAAAATCTGATCCTCAAGACCATGTTAGAGAATTTTTTACTCAATCTATAGAGTTCATGCATGAACCAACCTACCGAATGCATCTTTTCCCTCGATCTTTGGGAGGGTCAGCTATTCATTGGTTCTCAAAAATGCCTCCTACCATAAAAACTTTTGATGAGTTAATCAAATTGTTCTATCAACAATACTCCTACAACATCTAGCATCCGGTCACCATGATTGATATTTTCAATCTTAAACAGAACTCAGGAGAACCATTCTTGACTTTTCTCAAATGATGGAGGAAAAGGTTTTCTCTATATACTAGACCTATTCCAGAAACTGAGAAGTTGGAAATTTTCATCAGCAATCTTGCTCCAAAAATCAACTACCATTTGCAAATGCAAAATCATACATCCTTTGATAAAATGGTAGAAAATGTAATCAAATTTGAGAAAGTACTTGTACAAGAAGGAGACATATCACTTCAAAAAGACAAGTGTGAATCTGGATCTAGTTCCAAAGACAAAGGCAAAAACTAGAACAAGAATAAAGGCATTGTCATATATGGCATTGTTGATAATATCTGTGCCCCATCTAAGGCACCCACTTTCAATCTTACTATTGGCACCCAAGCTATCAAAGCCTCAGAGGCAAAAGAAACAGAGTTGAACAAGAAACCATATAATTATAAACCTTGGGCTACAGATCCTAAACACAAGTTTACTCTTCTTGGAGAGTCCTTGGAATCCACCATGAAAACTCTATTGTCTAGCAACATCATCACCTTGACTGAGATAAAAAAATTTGATCCTGAACCTAAACCAAAATGGTGGAGAGAGAATGATTTTTGTGACTTCCATCACAATAAGGGTCATAAAACCAATAACTGCATATGCTTGAAACACATCATACAAGACAAAATCAATAATGGAGAAATCATAATTGACAATCATAAAAGAAATAATGATCATACAGCATTCACGAAACCATTTCTGAAACATGGTCAAGGAGATTCATCTTCTCAGCCTAATGTGGGTGCTAAGGTCAATTATGCTTACTCTGGAAACAATGTTGTCATAAATATGGTTGAACCATGTCTATCTGAGCATTGAAATGTCATCACAACTACAAGAAAGGATAGGGATAATCAATCAATGAATGTAGTTACTCGATCACAAGCTCAAGCGCATCTACAAGGACAAAATTTTGATTCATCAAATGTCCCTAAGATGCCTTTCAATCTTTCATCTACTTCTAAATAGAAGGCTACCTCTAAATCATCAAATCCTAAAGACATGAGGCCAACATCATATAGTATTATTTAACAACTCTAGTATACAAATGAAAAAATCTCCATGTTTGAGTTGCTTCAAATATATCCAACTCATAGAGCCATTCTAGACAAAGCTCTTCTCAAACCAATGTTCCCGAAAACCTTGATTTAGATAGATTCTAGACTATGGTTGGTCATTTGATGTCTCCACAGTATATCTCCTTTTCAGAGGAAGATGATAGCTCCTTGAGTCATCCGCATAACCATCCCTTGCACATTGAAGTCTTATCCAAAACCATTGTGTCAAACGTATGTTGATAGATGGAGGTGCTAGTCTCAACATTTGTTCTTACATCTTGATCACACAGTTGGGATTATCTGAAGCTTCCATTGATCCTAAGAAGAAGATAACTATCAAGGCATATGATGGACAAGAAAGATCTTCCAAAGGAATAATTGTCTTACCTATCAGAACATGTCCAGTTATTAGAGATACCACATGTCAAGTTCTTGATCTACCTTTGGCTTACAACATCCTTCTAGGGAGACCCTGGATACATGAAATGAGAGCTATTCCTTCCACATACCATCAATGTATGAAATTTCCTTATGAAGGAGTAGAGGTGACAATTCTGGCTAATCTATCTACCACTTGCAATACATTGAAAGAAATTTTTGATAAACTTGTTCCTGATAATAGAGAATCTTCCACTAAGTAGCTAGACATTGCATCAACTTCCAAGATAGAAGAACTTGCTAAAGAAATCAAAATCAAAGACAATGGCATGGGAGAATACACAATGGAACCCATTTTATCTCTCACAATTCTCCCATTGTCCCCAAAGTCTTAATGGACAACCTTTTGACAAAATGAAACTCACAGCTAAAGAATCCCAGGTCATATTTAATGGAAGGTTTGTCACAAAGCAAATATATAAACAAGAGTTTGAGGAAGAAGAAGTCATGCTTGCATGGTTATACAAGGATGAGTCTCAATCCCAATCAATCCAGAAATGTGACTCCACTTCAAGCAAAATTCCTTAGAAGTCATATGGACCAGGGGATAAATTGATAACAAAGATGGGATATACTAGAAAAGGGCCTCTAGGATGATAAGGTAAAGGTCTTCTATCACCTCTTGACCATCGTGGCCAAACAAACAAGAATACATAAGGTTTAGGATATCAAAAGAAGCCTTTCTATCTTAGCAAAAACTCTCCACATGTCTTAGAATAGATTGAACCGTCAACATAAATTCAACCAAAGGAAGAAACACCACAATCTGATAGTGATGATTCAAACACTACTGATGAGCTCATTCCTTATGAGTATTTTCCCAAAGAAATACTAGACCTCCTTAAAGATGAAGAGAAACCTAAGGAGAGTATCAATGTAGTAGAAACACAAGAACCTACTATTGAAATCAAACTAGAGGAACCCATTGCAACTATCCAAATAGTTGAACAATTGGAGCAACATAGTGATTCTGAGATGGACTCTCATGAGTATGAATTCAAATCAGAATTAGAAGGTTACTCTTCTTGGGGAATCCATCCTGATTTCACACATGTTCTTAGATTTCCTAGAGGCATAGATGAGGAATCCAATGATTATGAATGGGGAGTCATTCCAGAGGAAGATGAACTTATTATAAAAAAACATGTTGATGTTATCCACCAATATGCACCTAAACCCAACATAAGTCTAGAGAGAAATAATGAACTTAATGAGTCTAATCCATCGATGGCTGAAGTGGACTCCCACAATGACATTGAGCCTATTCATGAATTGAACATTTTGATTTGTAATATCACCTTCGAACTTGAGATTTAGGTTAGGACCAATGATGATAGATCCATATCCATAAACACTATTTCCCAATCTTTCACCACTTTGACTATCCAACATCCCAAACTTCTTAACCAAACCTCCATGAATCTGAGCCAAGGTATCTATACCTTTCCAAATGACTATGCCCTTGCTTGCTACCTCAATGTAGTTGAGCCTATGATGACTTCCATCAGTGAACCAAGCATTAGCATGATGGAGTCAGACATCAAGTATCTTAGTCAAAAGAATAGAAATAAAAAGAAAAAGAAAAGGAGTTATGAGGGTGAAAACCACTTTGTGGCAGTCTCAGAACCTACGAAAGTAAAAATAAATGACATATCCAAAGGTGAAAACCTCTTTGAGGTGCCTAAGGATGAGATATTTGATGTCCTTCTGAGTCATTTATAGGATGGATCTCCAATACTAATTGAGACCACTCAATCTATCAACTTGGAAACAACAGAAGAACCACAGTTGATCCATGTAGCACAATCCTTATGAGAAGAAGAAAAGAAAAAATTTACCACATTCCTAACAAAAAAGAAGATCAAATTTGCATGGAAATATTTAGATATGCCAAGGTTCGATCCTGATCTTATAACACACCATTTATCTATAGCTCCAGGGGTCAAACTTGTTAAACAAAAATTGAGAAAGATGCATCCACATGTTGCACTCTTGGTCAAAGTTGAATTAGAGAAAATACTAAAATTTGGATTCATCCGTGTTATTGATTATGCTGAATGGATCTCAAATATTGTACCTATATCAAAACTAGACAAATCTATAAGAGTATGCACAGATTTTAGAGATGTAAACAAAGCATGCCCTAAGGATGATTTTCCACTACCTAACATTGATATGATAGTGGACATTACTGTGGGCTTCAAGATGTATTCTTTAATGGATGGTTTTTTGGTTATAATCAAATCAAAATTGCTCCAGAGCATCAAGAGAAAATTTGTTTCACATGTGCATGGGGTACTTTCTATTGGAATGTCATGCCATTTGGTCTCAAAAATGTAGGTGCTACATATCAAAGAGCTATGACGTCTATTTTTCATGATATGATGCATCAAAATATGGAGGATTATGTTGATGATAGCTTAGAAAAATCTATGATAAGATCTAAACATCTAAATGATTTGAGAAAAATACTAGATCGAGTGGAGAAGTTTAGTCTTAGACTGAACCCTAAGAAGTGTGCTTTTGGTGTCACTTCTGGAAAGCTCTTAGGATACATTATTTCCAAGAAAGGAATTGAAGTAGATTCGAAAAAGGTTAAAGCTATCATGGAGATGAAACCTCCCAATAATATCAGTCAAATGAGAACATTACAAGGGAGAGTACAATCTATTAGATGCTTCATATTTCAGCTAGCAGACATATCAGAGCCTTTCACGAAAACATTACATAAAAGTGTGACTTTTGCATGGAATGAGGAATGTGAAAATAAATTTAATCATATCAAGAAATATCTATAAAATCCTCCTATTTTGATGCCTCCTATACAAGGGAAGCCATTGTTCTTATATGTCTCTTCCATAGATACATCATTGGGGGCATTACCAGCATAGCATGATGAGAACATGAAGGAAAGAGCTATAAACTATATCAGTAGAACATTGGTAGCATATGAGAAGAACTATTCAATGATTGAGAAAGCTTGTCTAGCTATGATCTTTGCATCATAGAAACTGAGACACTACATTTTATCTCATACCACACATTTGGTAGCTAAGATTGATCTACTAAAGTAGCTACTAAGCAAAGCTGCCCTCACAAGTAGACTAGCTAAATGGGTGATGTTATTAAGTGAATTTGTCATTGAATATATTGAAAGAAAAGATATCAAGGGCCAAGTCATTGTTGATCAACTGGCAGATGCACCTTTGTTTGATGATACCCCAATACAAATGGAATTCCCAGATTCCTCTATCATGAATCTTTCTTCTAGAGCATGGAAGTTATTCTTTGACGGCTCCTATACACATAATGGATCTAGAGCAAGCATATTGTTCATTACTCCTCAAGGATACTCAATCCCTAAAGCATTCAGAATAAATTTTCCTTGCACAAATAATATTATTGAATATGAAGCCCTTCTTAATGGCATGAAAATAGCAATTGAGTGGAGGATCACAGAACTACACATTCATGGAGACTCAAAACTTGTAATACACCAAGTCAATGATGTCTATTAAAAAAAAGATGGAAATCTAATCCCATACAAGAGAATGGTAGATGATCTAAAGAAATATTTCATATCTATCACCTTTGAACAAATTTCTAAAAAAGAGAATAAAGTTGTTGATGCTATGGAAATGTTATCTACTTTATTACAGTAGCCCGAACATGAGCTACACTATGAGTTCCTGGTGGAAGCACTATCTTATCCTGCATATGATTCCTCTAAAACCCACATGATCTGCACTATTTTTGGTCATGATTCATCCATATATAAAAACATGTTCTCCTATCTCCAAGATCAAATCATTCCTGATACATTCAACCACCATGAGAAATGATAACTTATCTGAAATGCATCACGGTATGTCATCATTGGTAATGATTTGTACAAATGAGATCTAGATGGTACACTCCTTAGATGTTTAGAATGTGAAGAATCTCAACACACATTAGAGGAATTCCACGAAGGTATATGTGGATCACATTCCAATGGTTTAACACTAGCTCAAAAACTTAGTAGGGTTGGGTACTATTGGCCTCAAATGGAAAAAGATGCAATCAAGTTTGCTAAGAACTATCAAAAGTGTCAAGTACATGGTAACTTAATTCATGCACCAAGGAGAGATTTAATTCCCTTTACTACATAATGGCCTTTTCACCAATGGGCATTTGATCTTATAGGATCCATACATCCTCATTCTTCTAATGGACATACTCATATTATTATAGCTACAGACTATTTTACAAAATGGGTAGAAGGAGTCCATTTGACTCAAGCAACCGGTAAGGAAATCTCTTTGTTCATTCTGAACTACATCATATGTCGGTATGGTATTCCACACTCTATAGTCATAAATAATGGTGGAAAATTCAAGAACAGAGACTTAGATGATCTATGTGCCAAATTCAAGATTACACAACATTGGTCATCTATCTACTATCCTCAAGGGAATGGACAAGCAGAGGCTTCAAACAAGAATTTATTGAAAATCTTGCATCGTACAATTAATAAAATAGGAAGAGACTGGCATCTCATGATCAATCCAGCTCTCTGGGCCTATAGAACAAGTATCAGAACACCCACTAGGGCTACACCATTCACTTTAGTTTATGGGTCTGAAGTGGTACTACCTATTGAGGTTGAAATCCCATCACTAAGAATTAGAATGCATGGTCTAGTAACTAATGATGACTACAGAGTGTCTAGGTTGTAAAAATTTGAACTGCTAGATGAGCACAAACACGCAGCGTATGATCATCTTAGAGCCTATCAAAAAAGAATGTCTAGAGGCTAAAACAAGAAAGTCAGACACAGATAATTTTAGGTTGGTGATCTAGTCTTGAGAAAGAATCCTAAAAATCAATCACATGGAGAGCGCAAGGGGAAGTTTGAACCCAACTGGTTGGTTCGCTTTGTTATCATTGCTACTTTTGGCTCTAGAGCCTATCAACTCTCAATGACTTAAGGAGAACAGCTCTAAGAACCAATCAACGTTCTCCATCTGAAGAAATTCTACACCTAAGGCATTCAATATTCAAAAATGTCCTGAAAAAATCATAAAAATTAGAAAAGGTCCTGAAAAAATGATCATCCTAGTGAAAACTTAGCAAATAGGCACCTTGATGTATCACAAAAAAATAAAAAAATATCAAAAGTACAAAAAAAATGAAAAAAATGAAAAATACAAATAAATGAGAAAAAGAAAAAGTGCCTTGGTGAAAACCTAGAAACAGGCACCTTGGTAGCAAAAATAGAATCTCTGCCAAGATGGTGAAAACTTGACAAATGGGTGCCACTTGTTCAAAATGCTCCATCTATTAGCACAATCTTGGTCTTTCCTAGCTTTTAATCTGCTTTAGTCTGTATATATCCTTGTTTCAATAAAGTCAGTCTGTGCACCATTCGGTCAAAGCGTTCATCTCCTATCAATGTTCAAAATTGGGGGCAATCAAATTCATATCCTACATTCATCAGTATCTCAGACGTGTCATATCTAGTCAGGTTCCTTTGAAGCTACATATGAGTCAGTCAGTCAGTCTCCTCACTAGAAAGGATTTTGCATCTACAACAATGCAATTAAACATCAACATGAACGAAAACAATCTATACTTCACATGTTTTTATCTCCTTGTATGCTTACTGATTCACATTGAGATTTTTGCATATTGTGTCCTTTCAAGGTCTTCAATGATGTCCTTTACAGGATTTAGAGAGTGATGACTGGGGACATAATCTTTTATTTGTTTTCTACTTTGAGTGAAAATCTAATAACTTTGGAAATTCTGGATTGAAATGATGTCTGTCTATAAGAGCCTCCATCACGTGTTGGATGGCCATGAGTACCTTGACCATTAATACCTAGAAAATTCAAGGAATTTTGATCTAGCTTACATCTTTTTGAACAATTTATCAATCCTACTATGAATGGCTATTATCCAAGGATGTGAACAATAAAGGGTCACTGCAAGTAATTTATATTGGAGACAAGAATGAATTCTACAAACTGTTTGGCGTGTTTGTTTTGCAAGGTGTATTCAGGTCATCGTGACATTTATGTTTTGATGCTTATACAAATTTCTATATGAAAATGGACATGATATTCAGGTCATCTTGGCGTTTGTGCATTGGTGCTTATATCTAATCTGACATTCTGAAAACAAAATAAATATTCATATGTCCATGGTTGTCTAGCTAGTGGGCATTGTATTGACTTTGGCGCAAAAATCAATATTCATATAGTTATAGTTTCCTAACTAGTGGATGTTGTATTGATTTATCAGGTTACCTAATAAAAATTCAATGATGAAAACGGCTGACACATGATCAATGACTAGGTCCTAGGTCTTAGATTTGCATCTCATTTTGCACTTTTCATGATTGCATTTATCTCACAATTGCCTAAATCAGCTTGACACTCAAATGATTCTTCAAATCTATGCTAAACATACCGTAAAGACTGAGTATCGCATGAAGGTCTTCTTAACAGATCACCAAGCAGGCACTCTTGGCTAATTTCGATGTTCTGAATCCATTTTCAGGATCAAAATCAAAATTTGAGATCATTTATATTGTTAAAATAGAGATTTCCAATGTTCAGACCCAGGATGGCTAACTGCTTACATAATCGACCTTCAATCATCACAGAAATCTAGAATTCAACTTAACTGATTATCTTACATCAAACTATCAAAATTTCAACTTGGTCACCCATAGTCAACCCATGGTCAAACCTAGTCAAAATTGGTCTCCAGGACCTCCAAATGATGTAGAACGTGTTCTTGAACATGTATAACCACTTCTCAAATCAATTAACATGCTTCTAAACTATTCAACACTAACTTTTCTTGTCAGATTTCAATTTTCATCCCGAAGGGGGCATGGTATTGCACATCAATCAATTTTGTCAATCAATTTATTTCCTTAGTAATCAAGACAACAACCACATCTAGTTGTTGATTCATCAAAAGACCTCATCTCTTGGGGCACATTGCTTGAGGCATATCAGGTTCATCAAGATCCATATCAATCTGGTATTATCTTAATCTTGCAAGTTGTATCATCTTTTCATAACCATCAGTTCATTAGTCTTATTTCCTTGGTTCTTCGTAACTGAAGGGTTCGGATGTGATACCATTTTGATTCCTTTTGATAATCAAGTCTAGAATCAAATCACTCACTTCTTTGTAATCATAAGGTTTAGAATCAGGCATTTTGATACTTTTTCATAATCATCGGTTCATTGTTCTTATAGTTAACATCAAACTCAGTCAATCGGGACCTAACATCTTCAAATCTTTCAATCAATTTCTGTCTCGAAATTGGTTTATCTCTCAAATCAGTTTTCAACATCAAAAATAGACTAATCTTTGAACCACTGCACTTCGCACAGTAATTCAAAGAGGGGAAAAATATAATACCCCAAAAATGGGCTATAGGTTCATTAACCTCTTACATCTTCAAATAAAATGAAATTGACATCAAAGTCCTAACCTAAGGCACATTTGCACATCAAATCATCGAAACCTAATTGATTATCCTAATTCTGCATTGGGGAATATTCCTTGAATATTTTTATTTTATCCTAATTTAATTACCTTTAATTTAATAATTATTTGGCGATAAATCCTATTTATCCTAAAGTTTTATTAATTGAATATTCTAAATATTTGATTAACCATATTTAATATTGCCACTTAATTGTTTAATTAAAATTAATTCAATTTATTCCTAAATTATATTATTTAATTTTGAAAATAAATTAAAATTCTTACGACTAATTGATTAAATTATTATTTAATTAATTAATGTCAATTGTCAATATTTAATGATATAGTTTTTTAATAAAGTTTGATTAAATAATTGAGTAACCCATAAATCAATTATTTCAAAAATCAATTAAGTTGAAGATAAATCACTTTATTTATTAATTCATAATTATTATGCACATTCAAAGAGAAATTAAACTTAAAATCAGAAAATCAATTCAAGTTGTTATCTTTTGGGAACTCAACATCTATTTTGAGTTGAAAGTTTATCTAAACTTCTGATTTGAGTTAAAAAGTTGTTCTTGCATGATTTTGCATGATTTTGTGATTTGATCTATTTCTAATTTCTTGTTGACTCAAAAATCAACCTAAGTTCATCAAGAGTGATTTATGGCTTTTCTCAATGCATCCTCAAGCCCTGGATTTCTATAAAATCAAGGCTCAGCTCTTCACAATTAACCACTCTCAAATTTGCACAATTACTCTGGCAAATTTGTAGCTGAAGGACCGAGCACTTGCGACAAGTGATTTGTGAGATTTTTCATTGTTGGTCATAAGCATTCATATCTTTTTCATAGCATTCATATCAATCCATATCATTCTTAGTTTAAATCTGCATATCATTTCAATTTCATCTAGATTAGTTTCATATCAAGTTTTTCATCAAATTGCATTCAAAATCCCAAAAAAATAGAATAATTTGTATTCATACAGTTTTTCATTCTTTTGCATTCAAATCCTTTGTTTAGGTGTTGCATCATCACTGATCTTGATTTCAATCTGAGAACATCATACTTGCACCTACTAGAAGGCAGTAAATCACCTGGTTAGCTTAGTTTCATTTATCTGCAAATTTTGATTTTGCTAACCTCTAATGTTTTACTAGAGTGTTGTGTCCATAGCTAGGTACAATTTTCACACACACACTAGGTAAGGGAATAGAAGAAGGTTCCACACTAGTAATAGGAGGAATCAATCCTAAATCTTGAGCTTCTTGAACTAAAGGTTTAACATTTGAATGCACAAGGTGAGTGATACCACGGAAGAGATTAACACCTTGATCGTTATCATGAAGAAATTTCTTAAGAGCCTCTATAGCTTGAATAGAATCTTGATTATGGTTTTCTTGAATAAGCTAATTACCCATTTTATCAAGTTCAGTTGAAATTTTTTGGACTTGTTCAGGAGGAACTCTTAAAGCATCATCCTCATCATGAGATGAGTGAGAAGAGTTTTTATCCATAGTAGGATTGGAATCATGAAGAATAAAATTGTCATCTAGAATCCTAAGGAAAGGAGAGGAAGACTCAGGATCAAAGGTGCCCATAAGTCTACGACATCATCTAACCAGAATATTATAGGTAGGACTAGAGGTAGTAAAGCTCATATACCAATGCAATGAAAATGAACTAAACTAAGAAAACACAAAGCAAGAACAAATGAATGTTTTTGTATTTTTATTTTATATGAGATGCAAACACATAAAAGAAATATACATGCAAGATCTAACACCATAAAAGAAAGAGTTGTCTATCGCGGGTTCACCAAAATGTAATGTTTGGAAACGTGGTCACCCAAAATGTAGATGACCAAATTGTGTTATATTACAAATAAAATGTTGTGTGTGATAATATAATGAAGATAGGAATATAAGATATACTTCTTAACCTCAAATTCCCAAAGGGAGATCCAAATTGATTAACCACAAGAGGGTGGTCAATACATAGATGAATCAATCAATGGAGAATATGAAGAAAGAGGGTAACCTTGTATTCAGTTATAGAAAGTGTGTATTGAGATCTTAATTGAATTGAAAAAAAATACTAACCTCAAGTAGGACAGATCTAGAAAATGCTATGTTCTGATGTCTGTGTACAATTTTGGGGAATTCTGCAACCGAATTTGGGCTAGAAATGTAGAAACAGAGAAAACCCATAAACCTTTTTCTTTTCTAAGTGAGGTCATCCTTGACCTAAGATAGGGGTAAGATCTTACCTTGGGGTGCAATCTTACCCCACAAGATCATCCTTGACCTACACTATTCTGACAAAAATTCTGTTCACGGATCCCAGAAGTTCACCGAAAAGGGTACTCAAATCTGCACTGATATTCATTGTCCTGCACCTAGATCTGCAACAACAAGGGTTTTTTTTGTTGGATGAGGTATTTTCCTTGGTCAAACCCTGGTTTGGAATCAACCTTGAAATGTAATTGAAATTACAATATATAAACAAAGTAAATGGAACTATTTACCTTGCTTATGTTGAAATCCTTGTGGAGGATTAAAATCCTTGAATCCACAAGTATGGATGCTCCAAATGAATGGAGAGTTGAATGTAGGATGTCTCAAATCACTTGAATTACATCTTCAACACCAATATTGAGTGGATCTTGGAATAGGAAGAAGCTTGGATGAATGTGGATGGAGGAATCTTCAGCAAGAGGGCTCCAAAGAGATTGAATCCTTCAATGGCTATCAATGGATCTCCTTGATGAATTGGATCTTGAATGATTGAATGCTTGGATGCTTGAGGATGAATGAATGCTTGAATTATTTCCTTCTCCTTATTTATTTCTTGAAGATTTCTTGATCACTTGATTGTACTTGAGAGAGAGAGATGGCTTGATCATGGATTTATGAGATATGTGGATGTGAAAATGAGAGAGGAAGGCTTCCTTTTATACTAGTCTAGGACAAAAACTTCTAGAGAGGCTGACATAGGGGAATTAAATGGGAATTAAATTCCAATTAAGTGTTAACCCCTAGAAATGGACCTAGCTTAAATACAATTTAAGATTTCACCATTCCAAAATCCGAAACAGCCGACCTGGAAGTGGGAAATAAAACTTTCTGAAGCCTGACATCCTGAAACATCTAGAATCTAAAATTTGGACCTAGGGTCAAGGTTGAGGTCTACTTTGACCTAGGTCAAAGTAGAGGTCATCCTTGACCTAGGTTAAATTCAAGGTCGGCCTTGACCTAGAAGGTCATCCTTGACCTTGAAGTCAAAGATCTTAGTTTCTCAAGATAGAGTGCCAAAAAGAGGCTAGAAATAGGTGGAGAGAGAAGCAGAACATGGGGGAAAAGCTAGATCCATTCAAAGACCCACTCAAAGGTGCTTGACATGACCCTGACCATTTACTCGGAGGGTTAAACCTGTCATAAATGGAAGTGCTTCCATTTTCCTATGATACACATTTGTAATGATTTAAGGATTCAAACTTACTTTTATAACTAGTCATATGATGTGAGAAACTACTATCAATTATCCATCTATAACATTTACTCACATAAGAAATAAGTACAGTTTTATCATCTTCATCAAAATCATCTTTCATAGAAACATAAACAACTTCTACATCATGATCATTAGATTCATTGTCAATTTCTTCTTCAAAAATATAGCAAGATTTTTAACCTTTATCCTTGTAGTCCTTATACCTTTTGTATTCTTTTTCATCCCCTTTGTCTGTGTACTTACTTTCTCTTCTTTCATCCATTTCATTCCTGTTAGGACATCTTGTTGCAATATGACCAACTTTGTTACATGAAAAAAACATTATAGGAAGTTTACCTTTGAATTTTCATTTTCCTCTAGGTAGTCTTCTAGCCATTAGTACCTCAATATCATCAATATCATAATCAAAGGTGTCACTATCACTATTCACATGTCTTTCTTTTTCTTTCTTAGACTTTTGAAGATCCAATTGAGATTTGAATGCAGATTCAATATTATGAGTAGTGAAATTATCAAAATTTGACATTTCAAAAGCACTAAGTCTACCAACTAGACCTTCCAAAGTTAATTTGTTACCTGGATCACATCTCATTTATTGTATTGCAGAAACTCTAATAGCATAAATAGAAATTAGGGTTCATAGTACCTTTCTAATAATAGTTTCATCATCAATATTTCCATTAGCTCCTCTAATTTGCATTCACAACCTCTTTAACTTAGCCACAATATTGTACAATAGTCTCACCTTCTAGCATTCTCATTTCATCAAACTTACCTCTCAAGCTTCCAGATTTGGCTCTTAGTACATTTGTATCTCCACCATAGATAGTTGTTAGTGTGCCCCACATTTTCTTTTCATTGGTATAGTCTTTGATGTCTTCAAATTTAGGATAATTTAGGGCTGATGCAATCTCCAACATTTCTTGATTGTGTTCTTTCTTTTCCTTCATCTATTGGGTTTTCAAAGGTGTCGATACTAGTATGTAATAATTTTCCACATAGTATTTTGTTACATCTCCAATTCTAGCTAGGTGTAGCTTCATCAAACTTTGCCATGCAAGGAAGTTCATCTTTGGTACCTCCTTTTTGTACATCTTGATCCTTAGCTCCAATTACCTTAAAAAAATTTCTTACAAGTACCACAAGCTCTAATACCAATTGTTAGAATGATTTTAGAATAACTTAGAGGGGGGCGAATCAGTTATCCTTAGGTCTAGATGTACCAATTGAACTTTTAAACACTTTAAACAACTCAGATCTACTCAATAGTCCACTTGGTCTCTATAGCATATAATCAATAACATAAACTTGTAGTCCACTGTCCAAAAGTAATCAACTTTGTAGAATATTAAACTCTTAATAGTATAACACATCAAATAAAATTCACACAAGTATGATACCAAGATTTAACGTAGAAACCCAATTTGGAAAAAACCACCAGTAACATGCTACCAATTTTTCACTCTTCTGAAGTGAGCTTTGTAAGGAGCCAACCTTCTTAAAGGTTATAATACACAATATTAGGTGTGACCCTATTAAATGATTTTATCACCCTATTAGGAGTGGCCTTGTTAGAGGCCTTAAGAACATTCCATTAGAATGTCACCTTGATTAAAGGATTTACAAATGACTATTAGGTCAACCTTGATTAAAGTATTTTAATTGATACAATGGTTAGAAAGTAATAGTAGGTTTTTATTTGATACATACAACTCACTTTGTAAATATAGATCTAATGTATCTCATATGCTAATCTACTGACTAGCCTCTATTATCATCTCCATCTTTTATCTACTTGGAAACTCTTCAAGCAATCACCACTTCACAGCTCTACTCAACCTTCTTCTTAGGTTTTCCAATCAACGAAATCAACCTCTTGCATAACCTACAATTAGGTTATCCTTATACCTCCTTATTTAGGCTTCCTAATATTTTTCTTCTTAATCATCTTCATAGATCTTAGGTTAAGGTCAGATTCATCGAATCCTTCCAACATTTCGTTCTCCCTCTATCCTTCTAGGTACTTCTCAAAACTTCTCTTTGAATCCATGCATAAAAATGGTTTACCATGCATTAAATACTCTAGGTCAATTATCCTTATCTTCAACACATTTTACATATTCCAATAATTCAACTATGTCGGCTGGGAATCTCAATCCCTTCTCAAATTGTAAAATACTACCACTCGGTCATCACTATGTTCTTCTGCTTGATCTTCACTAGATAACTCGATCATCACTAAAATGTTCTTCTCAGTAATCACTATCTTTGCTTGGTTATTATTTGATACTTGGTAATTACTGATGCTCGGTCGATACTATATTTTCTTGACTTATACTGGCACTTGGTCAACACTAGCACCACTCGGCTTATACTTAACTCCCTTAATCTTCTGCTCTTTTTCTCAGTCAAGCCTATGCTTTTAGACTTTCTTTCCTTATTTATTCTAAGCTTCAAACCAACTATATTCTTCACTTAGTATTGTAGATAAATAACACATTACCTTTCCAATGTGTCAACTAATCAAGTACCCATTGTAGTTTCTCATAACTCACCCTTATCACTACGTCTTCTTGTTATCTCCTCTTTTCAAATCCTCTTCATCAATCAAATGATGTGGTACTCTGCTAGATAGAAATTGTCTCACCAATTTATGGTTTGACATCAATGACAATATAACAATTGTTTCAATTGTAGTTTCCAACAATGTTCTCATGTATTTTAAAATAACCCATGGTACATAGCTTTTAATATGCCTCATCGTTGTGTAGTTTCCCAATCAATTTTTTAATTTGGCGTGATGTATGAAGAAAATAATGATGGTGATCAGCATGAAATAATAATTAATATGTTTTATGTTAAGTCCTATGATAGTTAAGAGTATAATTCTTCTAATGATGAAGGAAGTGAATATATGTTAATATTAAAATTCAAAGAGTTGACCAAGAAGTGCAGCAACAATGGGTTATCTTAGATTCTAAATATGAGGGACATGTGACAATAAATGTGGTACATTTAGCTAGTAATGATATCAGATTGAGAAGACCAAGTGAATAAGAGGTGAGGTCTCTTACTATTTCTACTATTAATCAGTCTAAAAGTAATTACAACTTAATAAATAGAGTGGTTGGTTCATATCAAGGAAGACCTAGAACTTGGTTTGTGAAAGAAACAGTAAATACGCAAAAGACCCCTGAAAATGTTGGAAAAACTAAGAAAAAATGTAAGGAACCTAAGGTACAAAAGGTACAATCTAATATGCCAAAAAAAGAGTCAAATATATCTCTTGGAGGAAATTAAACAAAGGTGGGTAATAATACTAAGGCCTCTTCCTCAAGTGAAAAGGATAAGCATGTCAAAAATGAAGCAAACTAGGGCATTCCCCAAAATGTGTCAAACATCCCCTCTTTTGACATGGTGAGATCCTTGTCATGGATGAAATTTGTAGTCTTGTTAATGGAGATGCTTAAAATTGAATAACATAGGAATATTACAATTGTTTTATTTTTAGGTGTTTTGAATAGACCGTGAGGTGATTCTAAAGATTCAATTATCACTATTAGAATTGCAAAGATTAAATTTCATGAGGTTTATGTTGAAATTATAATAACTAAAGAACCATCTTAGGTTGACCCCTTTTATATTACATTATTTATTAATAACATATTAATGATAAATTGTATTCGAGAACTACAGAAAATGTTATGATATATGGGCTAATGAAAGAAATGTGCATGTGGTTAGATACTTCATATGGTAAGTGTTATGTAATGGATAATAGGGAGGTCCCTATCATTTGAACAATGAAATATGTAAAGTTTAAGCATGCTTCTATTCTTGAGGATATGTATAAAATAGATATTCTAGTTGTATACATTTTACCTTAGTATGGAATACTATTATCTAGATAGTGAGAAATAGTAGTTGGTGGTAATGTGCAAATAGATATTTTATATGATACAATCCCAATAAATGGTAAATAGGTCAAGTTTTTCAAAAAACCAAGTTTACATATAGTTGTGGAATTAGTAAAGCCTAATGATATGACTTACTTTTATGATGTGGATTTGGGAAATTTTATAGTTGAACAAGTTCAGCCATTATTGAGAAGAGAAAACCCAATAGTTAATGAAGTACAAAAATAATAGGATGGAGTATGGAAAATATGTTGCATGTTGCATGTTCCAAACAGGGGTCTACTGGTTGTATTTATTTGTTTCTCCAACTAGTAGGAATTTTAGATATTAATTTTTACTATATTTTGAATGTACCAACAATACTGGTAAATATGAAGCCTTTTTATTGGGATTACAATTTTTTGACAAACATGGAATCAAAATATTGATGGCTTTTGGAGATTCAAAGCTAGTTGTTTCTCAAATTATATCAAAGTATGATTCTATGAATAAACAAATCAAATAGTAAAAACATGTAGTATGGGAATCAATTGAGTTTTTTTATGTGTTTTAAATTGATTGGGCATAAAGGTAAAAGAACATGATGGAATATTTATTGTCTAATGCTTCCTTGAAATCTGATGATGCTATATTAGTTGGTATTTTACAAGTTAAAATAGAGTCAAGGCCATGTATACCTAATAACATATACAACTAACAAGTGTTTGAATATGATGATGCTATCCTTAAGTTCATACAATGTATAGACCAATATGAAGCATAAGATGTTTATTTCAATGAAATTTTTGAGGTTTTATGTTGTAATATATAGTATTTGGGAAAGAAGTGGTGAAGTTAAAAATAAAGAAGATTCTTAAAGGACTAGTTGCATTAAAGAGAGTGTTTGATGGAAGTGAAAGTTATGTTGTTTTTTGGAAATTGGCATGTTAGATGTGTTTTTATTGATGTAAAAATATTAGAGGAATCAAAGGGATGTCAACATGTCAGAAGGTTTAGAAGAATTGACTAGAAGATCTACTTGTTGAATGCTAACTAAACTGTTGTAGGATAGCTAGGAGAAAAATATGTTCATAGGTCTAGTGGGGTCCAAATATAAAATACATAGAGTTGTACACATGGGAGATAGTTTATGAAGTTAAACACTTAGTTAACTCCAAGTTTCAAAGGAAGAAATGAAGATTTGAGCATGTTTCAAGGTTAGAATTGGTAACTGGCAGACAAAGTGACAGATAGTGTTAACGAGAAGGTAGAAAAGGGTTTGGTGTGTTGAATCAAGATTGAATCTTTTAGAGTTCACTTAGGAGTGTGTTTGGGACATACTCAGGTATCCTCAACTCAAAGAGTTATTACTTCAAAGTTCCACGTGGCATAATTCTATTATCTTATAGGTTGGACTGAGTTTCCATGAGGAATATATGAAAAAGGGCTAGAAAATCCAATGGTTGCAATGGATTTGTATAGATGAGTGTTCTTAATGATGCTATAGGATGTTCTTGAAGTATGTTCTTGATGATTTGGAAATATTTTTGGATCATAAGGATCTTATTGGGAGAATTTTTTATCAATAATAATATTTTTATTATTATTCTTTTTCTTGGCCAACTAGGTTGGTAAATCATGTTGTGCAAGTTGTAAATCATGAAATTTGAGAGATTTATGATTCCTAGGTGATTTATAAGTGTTATTATTTGGATTTTATGATTAGAGATGAATTTTATCATGATATTTTCCCCATTTATTTGAAAGGAAGATGAGTTAGGGCTTGTAGACCTAATTCTTGATATAAGTAGATGAATTAGGGCAAATCTAGTAGCATATTATGGGTGCAGATGCTAGAGCATGCTAGTAGAGGAAGATTCTGATTGAGAGATAATTAGAAGAGATTAAACAAGAGGTTTAATAATTATCTTCATTATGCTACATTATAGTTGTATTGGACATGAGGTAGATGTCATTTTCATAGTTCACAAAAAGGTTTCAATCACTACTACAGTGGTCAAGTTGTAAGGTAGTGAGTCTTTCTTAGGGTTGGATCCGAAGGGTTTTTTTTTGGCAGCGTGCTCTAGTAAATGAGCTGGAATATAGGTGCATTCCTCATATATTTTAATAATTTTTTACTTATAACAAGGTATTTACCTATTGTTGGTATTCACCCCCACTATGGTTTTTCCCTTAGTAGGGTTTCCATGATAAAGAATTTGTGTCAACTTGTGTGTATGTGTTTATTATTTATTTATGCATGTATTTTTAGATTATATTAATTCAAAACAAATTTAAGGATACACAAGGTTAAGGGTTTAGGGAGTTTAAGGGCTTAAAGTTTAAGGTATTGGAAATAACTAATTCACCCCACCCCCCCCTCTTAGTTGTTTACTACCTTATTATCAACATTTTCTTTAGCAAAGAAGGAATATTTGGAGAAGGAGAACTTGGGAACTAATATATCTCCAAAGATGGTGTACATCTAAAAGAGATTAAACCTCCATGTGAGAGAAATATTGATTGATTTGTTGAGAAAGTATAAGAATATTTTTTCTTGGTCATATGAAGACTTGAAGGCTTATTATGTTCAACATGAGATCCATTTGAAACTAGATGCTAATTCTTTTAGGCATACTAAAAGCCCAATTAACCCTACACTAGCCCCAAAAATGCAAATAAGAGTTGATGAAACTCAAGGAATGCATAATTATTAAGCCTATTAGATATTTATCCTAGGTTTCAAATTTAGTACTAAATAGAAAGAAAAATGAGATTATTAGGATATGTGTTGATTTTAGGAACTTTAAATCTCCATATTAAAGGATAATTATCCTTTTCTAAACATGGAGTTTATTCTTAAAAAGGTAACTAGGTGTGAACTCTTATCCATGATGGATGGATTCTCAAGATACAATTAGGTGAAACTCAAGTAGTTAGAATAGTACAAGACAAATTTTAAAAATCCTTGGGGGCCTACATTTATGTGAGGATTCTATTTGGACTAACTAATGTTGGTGCAAACTTTCAAAGAGTAATGGAAGTTTCATTTCAAAATAATTGATATAATCATGGTATTTTACTAAGACGATCTCACTGCATATTCCAAGAAGGTCCAAGATCATTTCACACACTTGGAGAATATTTTATAAATTCTTTAGAGAATAAAATTGTATTGAATCCAAAGAAATGCAACTTTTTTTTCATAGAAGGTAAACTTAGGTCATATTATTTCCAAAGGAGTCAAAGGGTGTCATAAATTGATAAAATATCAATTCCCAAAATATTTTAGCCCATATAGTCTTTCTTTAGTCAAATTAATTTTTTCAAAAGGTTCATTTATAACTTTGTTGAGATTGTTAAACCCATTGTCAAGATGTTAAATAAAGGGGGCAAGATTTCCTAGACAAGTGAAGCACTAGAGGATTTTGTGAGTATAAAAAGGGTCATCAATGAGGCACATGTGTTGAACTAACCATATTATGTGCGAATTATATTAAAAAAATTTAGTTATTCTCTTTTTCCACATTTCATACAATTGTAACTATGTTGTTTTCTGGTGTTTCCAATTGATGGTCCAAAACTTCTATAAAGTGCCCAATATTTAGTCTTGGAAGTGTTGGGTCAATGGCCAACATAACAAAGTGTGATTAGGGATAAGGATATAATCACAACTCTCTCCACTTTTACTTATATTATACCAAGGTAGGTGAACCCTAATAATACCACTATAATTGCAAAATCCTTTCTTGTAGGTATTATGATAGATTATGTTCTCTTCATATGTAATCAAAAATATGAATGGTCAACAACTATTGGAAATTTGGCTGAGTTGGTTACATATATATTGTCATTATGGAAACATATGATCTACATGAAGATCACACAGGTCAGAGAGCTAGTATGTCAGAGTGCAATGCAAAATTGTCTAAGTATGAGACACTGTGTTTTTACCAATGAACCTGAAGATAGTTTTTGTTTGTGATGTTGATTGGAGTAAGTTCAGTGCTTGTGCACTTGAAAATAGACTCTATGGTGACTATTGAAGACTCACCTTAGAGCACAAATCAGTACGGAATGTACAAAAGAAGTTGTGATAGTTTTACTAAAGATAGTATCAAGCCGATAGGACAGAATATGAAGACAGAATTGATAAAGAGTGAAGGGATTATTTTGTTTATCAAATAAATGACTTAACAATATAAAGGGATGACATCCTAGATGCTAACCCTTGGATAAATTTATTTTGTAATATGATAGCTGACTGCAAATTTATTAATCTTAATAACTTATATAAATGTAATTGTAAATTGTAAGAAGGATATCATCATGAAGTGATATGATGCGAGATATATGATGTATATGTGAAAGAGTAGCAAAGAGATATTGATGCAAGTAGTATAAGGTTATGTACCTTAACCCACTTTTGTAATCAATGAATATTGTATATTACTTGTTTGGGCAGTGGGCTCATCTGGTAATCACATTTTGTACTACCAACTCCTAATAGGGTTGAGGCTTCTAACAAAGCCTATAGTCCCTTAATCAAGACTGAGACACTATATACATGTAATAGACTCCTAATAGGGTCAATATCCTTAATAGGATACTTTTGATTAGTGGATCTTTGTGGGTACCATCCCCACCAAGGTTTTTCCTTGGCCAAGGTTTCCTTGAGAACAAATAATGTGTTATGAGCTCTTTAGTTTTATTGCTATGCATGTTGTTTAGCTTCTTATGTTATGCATGTGTTAAGATAATCTATTATATCCATAATTGGGAAAAATTAAAAGTTTGTAGAATACTGATTCACCCCCCCCCCTCTCACTATTCCCTATTTCTAATAATTGGTATCAGAGCTTAGTTACTCAGAAAGGAATCATTCAAGGAAAGCCTAGCGGCTTGAGTAAGATCTCTATAGATATGAATCAAATATAGAAGAATATTGAAGAAGCTCTTGAATAGATTGATATGCTTACTGATGAAAGAGACACTTTGAAAAAAAAATATGATGATGCAAAGAACCTCATTGAGAAACTGAAAAACAAGTTGAAAGATCTAAAATCTGAAAAGGAATCTGAAGTTTTTATTGAAGATTGTGATGACAACTTAGAAAAAGAAAATGAGATCCTTAAGCATGAACTGAAGATAGAAAATCTAAAGCTTAGTTTGAAAGATGGAAATGGCAAGAATGAAGCAAATCTGAAATTTGAGAATGAAAGTCTAAAGACTAAAAATGAAGGACTAAAATCTAAACTTGGTAAAGTAACATCTGAACTTGAGAAAGTCAATTTGTAGTATGTTGAACTTGAGAAATACAATACAATTGTGAAAGGTGAACTGACTCAATCTAAACAAAAACTTGAAAGCCTATATTCAACTAGTGAGAAGATTGATGAACAAATATCTTATCAGAAACCATTCTATGATAAGACTAGTCTTGGATTTAATACTTTTAAAGAAAATGAAGAAAGAAAGGAACCAAATCTGAAAATATTTGAAAGTATAGATGAGAAGAAGTCTGATGAGACTAACAAATCTGAAGATACACCTAATGAAGAAGAACCACCTAAGAAAGAGGAATCACCCAAAGGTATGCAAAGAGAATTAAAAGATAGATGTTTTGCTTGTAATACTATTGGTCATATGAAGAGATATTGCACAGGTAAGCAATTCAAACCTCTTAATGGTTATTGTTATAATTGTCATGGTTTTGGACATAGAGCTATTGAATGCAGGAAACCTAAATTTGTTGAGAATAATAATAGTAGTAGAATGTTTAGGAATACTAACAATGCAGATAAGAAACCTACTGAAGATATGAACAGAAGAAATGGAGTAGTCTGTTATAGATGCAACAAGGTTGGACACATGGCTAGAAATTACAGATCATAGATCAATCAACCTAGACCAAGATATGGAAACAATGGAATTGTTTGTCAGATATGCAACAAGATTGGACATACAGCAAAGTTTTGTAGAATGAACAATAGAGTTTTTATCCTAACCCTAACCCTAGAAATCATGCAAGTAATAGTCAAAAAGGATGTTGTAGTAATTCAGATGAAGTGAAGTTTATCAAAAGCACAGATCAAGGAGACATATTCAAAATTGAAGGTAATCAAGAAGGTGAAGTATTAAAAGGTAAGAATGAATCTTTACCTGACCCATCTCAAAGTACTTAATTTATGAAAATTGTAGTAGAATAGGAACTTAGATTAGTGTAGAAGTAGATATATGATAAATTGAGTCTTGCACAGTTAATGCAAGGTATTATATGATGTTCTAATGCTATGGTTAAGAGCACAAAGAAAAATATTATGTTTTGTGAGATCGCAAGAAGTTTTAAGTTTTCCAGGTTAGCAGAATCAGATTTTTGGAAAGAAGCGGCAAAAGAATTGAATGCGATGTCAGATCTAAGTGAGATTGAATTAATAAAAGGTCATGATCAATATTATTTCATCATCAAAGTGAATATAAGTGTTAAGGAGATCAAAGAGTAGTGATTGGAAGCATTTTGCAAGGATTTGGTGAAGAATTTTGTGTCGAATCTACGCAAGCCCTAAAATCACAAAATCAAGGTATTTTACTTGGCAAATCTTTAAATCAATTAAGGATTTAGAGGAAATCATGGATGTTTCTTTGATTCACAATGTTAGATATAAAAATAGACCTAAGATGAAAAGGGAACTAGTAGAACCCTTGAAAGATGATCCTAGGTTAGCTTTATCATCCATACCAGACGGAGTTTTACATCTAGAGAATGTTAGAAGTTATCTTGGATGCAAACTAGAGAGTATTAGTGATAGTGATTTCACCAAGGAATATCAAAAGATCTACAATCAGGACATGTCATTGAAAGAAGGATTTGAACATTTGCAAGATAATGAGATCATTTAGTATGCATTGCAGTATGAATTTGATAATGAAGAATGTACTAAGATAATTCTAAGGAGAATTCATAATGGTAAGTTTTGGTTCAAAGATAGAGTGATAGATATCACAGCTAATTTGATTCATGAAGTTACTGGACTATCTAAAACTAGAGCCATTCCTTTAAATGAGAAGAACATGAGGAAAATTGTCATAGACAACACAAATTCATCGTATAATGGTAGAGGAATTGTGATTAGTAAGATTCAACAAGATGATGTCAGATACTTATGTAAGTGTTAGGAATGAATGCTAAATGTTTGGCAGCCATTCTGTAGTAGTTTTTGTTGCATTCATGACTATGATTGTCATTGATGTCAACACAGTGATTTACTGAAGACTTGTAGAGAAGTAGACTGAGTTTGGATTAGCGCACGTGGGATATTGTAGTTGGAGCTATGAAATCTTGAGGATATACTCTTTGATATTTTATATGTCTATGGTTAAGAGTGTAGATAGTAATTCATTTATTCATGAAAGTTATGAGCATTTTGGTGGAAGCAGTATTCAGGCAGTGTTCCTGAGTAGCAGTTTGTGGAAATCAGATGATATCTCCTAATCATGATAGAATTTGGCTTTGCGTAGTTAAAGGGAAGTTGAAGACACATTGATAGTGACATGGATCATAGTGTAAACTTTGAGGTCACATGAGTGAAGAATTATTGTAGTTGGAAGCTGACAGTTTTGTGTAATTTTGATGTAGCGTGTCGAAACTTTTATGTTGTAATTGTATGCCAACTCATTTGTAATTATTTGAGTGTGGTATAAAGGAAGGAATTTTTTTCCTTGTTTTAATACGGTTGTATGTGATAATGTATGCATGAAGTGAAGAAAAGATCTAAATGTGGAAGCGAATTTGTGAAGGAAGACATGAAAGGTACAGAGATATGAAATTAAGATCTGGTGTAACAATGAGTGTGGTTTGGCATAGTCAGAGAAGAGGTAACATATTATTTTGTTGAGTAATAAAAATATTATTTAGATAGTGTGTTTAGTGATCTTGCCCTGAAGCTATTTGGGTAGCGAGTCCTTTTGTCTTCCATAACTCTTAACAGGGTTAGAATCTTTTAACAGGGATTCAAAACCTCCTAACAGGGATTCATATGTACTAAATGTATTTCATAAGACTCCTAACAGAGTCCATCCTTCCACAAGGAATATTCATATTAGTGCATCTTTTGTGGGCATCATTCCCACTGGAGTTTACTCTTTGATCAAGAGGCTCCCTAGTCAACATATCTTGTGTCATTGTGTTATTGTGTATGAATATCTTTCTATGGTTGGTAATTATATTTCTTACATGGTTTAATGTTGTTGAAGTTGATAAAAGTTATAATTATCTGATAATTGATTCACCCCCCCCCCCTCTCAGTTATCTTGGTGGAATTTACTTTCTAACAATTTTTATCAGAGCGGTAGTTCCTTGAAAAAGAAGTTTAATAGCTTAAGGAGATCCATTGTGAACTTTAGGAAAGAAAGCCCTAAGTTTGATGGAGTAAATTTTGACAGCTGGAAAGAAAAGATGAAGACACACCTACTATGTTAAGGACCATGTTATTGGTTGATTATAAAGAATGATAAGACTATCATTGAAGAGGACAATCTTGAAACATGTACTACTAATGAGAGAGATCTATTCATGTGTAACATACTTGCAAGAGAAGCACTTTTGACAGCCCTTCCAGAGAATGAGTACAGTCAGGTAAAATGTTTGAAAAAATCTCATGAAATTTGGAAAGCTTTACACTCTACTTTTGAAGGGGATGAACATGCAAAAAGAGTTAGATTACATAATTGGATATGTGCATTTGAAGATATAAGAATGTTGGAAGATGAATCTATTAGAAGCTATATTGGTAGAATGTCAAAAATTATTATAGGTATAAAATCTTGTGGAGGAACAAAGACAGAGAATGAAGTGATATGGAAAATTCTGAGGACATTGACTCCTATATTTAAGAAGACAACATAGATGATTGAACAAGTTATACCTTGTACTACAAAATTTACAAGAGAGACTCTTCTTGGAAGATTGGAAGCATCAAAAATGAACCTAAGGTTATCAGGAGACTTACCTAGAATGGAGATAGCATTCAGTACTCTTAGTGTTTGCCCTACTTTGTCAAGAAGCATCAGTGTGAGCAGAGATTAGGCTGGTAGCAGTAGATCTAGAAATGAGGAAGACAAGAAGATTGAAGAAGGTATTGCCTTGCTTGTGAAGAGAGAACTAGACGGTAAGAAAATTTTTAAATGTTGGACTTGTCAATAATATGGTCATTTTGCATCTAAATGTCCTAAGAGAGTTAAAAAATATAGAAACAACTTCAAACCTAGAAGATCTAAAGAATGTTATTATGCTAATGATGAATATCTTGAAGCTATTATAGAAATAACTTTAAGTGAAAGTGATACTGAGAATAATGATGACATAGGATTTGTAACAATTAAAGAAGAAAATCTTGAAACTAATGTTAAGGAAGAAAAAGCCTTAGTTTCTCAAGTTGAAAAGAAAGCTGATTGGATTATAGACAGTGGTTGTTCACACAATATGACTGGAGTGTTACAAGTAGTGGTTGCCATTGCACCAAAAGATCGACCTGTTAATGCCCGATACAACCACTAGACTTATAGAACACAAGAGGCTGTTAAACCATGTCATGAATCCCAAAGGGAGATGTTGGTAGTTAGTCCAACAATCCCCCCCTCAACGTCACCCGAGGGGATTCAAACCTATGACCAAGCTCTGATACCACTTGTTACAAGTAGTGGTTGTCGTTGCACCAAAAGATCGACCTGTTAATGCTCGATACAACCACTAGAGTTATAGAACATAAGAGGCTATTAAACCATGTCATGAATCCCGAAGGGAGATGTTGGTAGTTAGTCCAACATGGAGATATGAAAATTTTCATAAAGTTTAACGAATATGATGGAGGAGTTGTTAGAGTTGGAAACAATGCACCTTATTTGATTAAAGGTATAGGATCTATTACTCTTGATGGAAAGACTAATACTGATGATGTTTATTTTGTGGATGGATCGAAACATAATCTTTTGAGTGTTGGATAGTTAGTTGATAAGGGATATACAGTTGGTTATGGAATATAAGGTTTTTTCATATAAACTTTGACAACATTGTGAAAGTAAGTACTACATTTGTAGTAAGAGATTTGCCTAAAATTATGAAGCCTACTAACATGATTTGCAAAGAATGTGTGATGGCTAAATAGAAGAGAAGTTCTTTTCCCAGCAAGAAGTTTACATATGCAGAAAAGTTAGAGATTGTTCATACAGATTTGAGTGGTCCTACCACGACCAGAGGATTCTATGGAGAAAGGTACTTTATGATTCTTGTTGATGATTTTACAAGAATGATGTGGATTGCATTTCTTAAAGAAAAATCTGAAGCATTTGATAAGTTTAAGATTGTTAAGAATAAAGTTGAGAATGAATCTGGAATGAAGATTAAATTTTTGAGATCTGATAGAGGTGGAGAATTTACTTCTAGAGAGTTTAGCACCTTTTGTGAAGAAAATGGCATTAAGAGACAATTCACAACCCCTAGAACACCTAAACAAAATGGTATTGCAGAAAGAAGAAATAGATTAGTGACTAAAGCAGCAAGAGCTATGTTATTTGAGAATGATTTGGTGAAGATATTTTCAAGAGAAGCAGTGAACACAATAGTGTTTACAATTAATAGAGTACAAATCAGAGCAAACACAGACAAGACACCCTATGAATTATGGTTTGGACATGCACCCTCAGTTAAGTATTTTAGAATCTTTAGAAGAAAATGTTATATAAAGAGAGATGATGATATTGGAAAGTTTGATCCTAGAAGTGATGAAGGTATATTTCTTGGATGTTCTTTGAAAAGAAAAGCCTATAAATGTTACAATAAAATAACTAAGACTATTGTTGAAAGCGCAAATGTTAAAGTTGATGAAAAGTTCAAAATTCAAGAAAGAATGCTTGATTATGAATCAGATGAAGAAGCTCATCCTAAACCTAATACTAGATCTACTAAATTATTTTATGAAATTGACAATGATTTGTTGAATGAAAGCCACAGTGAAGTCATTAAAGAACCTACACCTAAAGTGAGATCTAAGATAGTGACACCTAGCAAGAGTTTATCAAGAAATCATCTTATTGGACAAATTATTGGAAGCATCAAAAGAGGAGTTCTAACTCAAAATAAGGTACAAGAACAGTTATGTTTGATTTCTCAAATTGAACCTAAGACTACTAGTGAAGCTTGTGAAGATGAAAGTTGGACTAATGCTATGAAAGAAGAACTAGATCAAATTGAAAAGAACAAGACATGGGAATTGGTCTAGACCTAAAGGAAAGAATTTTATTAGAACTAAATGGGTATTTAGAAACAAGACGAATGAACAAGGAGAATTAGTAAGAAACAAAGCAAGATTGGTATGTAAGGGATACTCACAGCAAGAAGGAATTGACTATGAAGAAACCTTTGCACCTTTTGCAAGAATTGAAGTAGTAAGAATGTTTTTGGCTTATGTAGCTTACAAGAAATTCAAAGTATATCAGATGGATGTGAAGTCAGCATTTTTGAATAGAGAGTTGGAAGAAGAAGTCTACATTGAGTAGCCTGAAGGTTTTCCTTTGACTTGAGAAGGAGACATGGTATGTAAACTGAAGAAAGCTTTATATGGACTTAAACAAGCACCTAGAACTTGGTATGCAAGACTGGACAAGTATTTGTTAAAGTTGGGATTTACAAAAGGAATAGCTAATAGCAATCTGTACACAAAAGAAATTGAAAATGGTTTGTTGGTTATAGTTATTTTTGTTGATGACATTATTTTTGGAGAAGAAGATGAAGCTAGTGACAAATTTGCTAATGAAATGAAGACTGAATTTGAAATGAGTATGATTGGTGAAATGAAATAATTTTTGGGATTACAAATAACACAAAACAATGATGGTATCTTTGTAAGTCAGACAAAGTACTTGAATGACTTGTTGAAAAGATTTGGAATGGAGAATTGTAAACTAGTTAGAACACCTATGGTGATTGGACATAAATTACCTAGCACAGATGAAGCACAGACAGTTGAATAGAAGAAATATAGATCTATGATTGGAGGATTATAGTATTTGACTCATACAAGACCTGATATAACACATTCAGTTGGAATTGTAGTAAGATTTCAAGATGAACCTAGAGAATCACATTATGCAGCAATAAAGAGGATACTGAGACATTTAAGAGGCATAATGGACTATGGATTATGGTATGAAAAATCTGATGACTTTACCCTATGTGCATATACAGATGCTAATTAGGGAGGTAGTGTTGATGATAAGAAAAGCACCAACGATGGAGCATTTTTCCTTGGAGGAAGATTGGTTTCTTGGCTAAGCAAGAAGCAAAATTGTATCTCATAGAGAATAGTAGAAGTAGAATATCTAGCAGTAGAAAACAATTGTAACTAGATAATTTGGATGAAGCAAATGCTGAAGGATATTGGAATAAAGTTTGTTGAACCTGTTATCATACATTGTGACAACACCAACATGGTTAGTATGTCTAAGAATCCTATATAACATTCTAAGACAAAGCATATAGAGATCAAGTATCATGTTGTAAGAGAGTAAGTTGCTGAGAAAGAAGTCATACTTGAGTACATAAGTACAAAGGAGTAGATAGCAGATATATTCACAAAGCTTTTGCCTAAGGATACATTTGAGTATCTTAGAGGTATGCTTGGGGTTATGCCCCAGCCTACTTTTGAGAAGTGATGCAGTTGGTTGCATCCATCCAGTGGTATATGAGCCTTATCTTTCTTTTGGACTAGATGTTGGTACTTCCTCTATGGGGGAGTATGTGTATCTGAGCTGAGTCATGAGGACTCTAGTGAATGTATTTTCTGAATAGTGTCTTTTGACATTGGAGTTGTTGTTGACATAATGATGAAATTTCTATCATTGATGTCAATGGGGGAGAAGTATACATCAAAAACCATCTGAAACATCTGTTGGAGAGAACTGAATAGGATAACGAAGAAAGATTTTATTGATAAAGAAGACTTGAAATCATTTTCAGAGCAGCAGTGTTGCAGTATTGGATTTTTGGAACATTGGATGTTTTTTCATCTATGTTTCCATTAATGCCAATGGGGGAGATTTTTAGGAATGAATTCTAAATGTTTGGCATCCATTATGTAGCAGTTTTTGTTGCATTCATGACTATGATTGTCATTGATGTCAACACAGTGATTTACAGAAGACTTGTAGAGAAGCAGACAGAGTTTGGATTAGCGCATGTGGGATATTGAAGTTGGAGCTATGTGATGTTGAGGATATACTCTTTGATATTTTATATGTATAGGGTTAATAGCACATATGGTAATTCATTAATTCATGGAAGCTATGAGCATTTTGGTGGAAGCAGTATTCAGGCAGTGTTCCTGAGTAGCGGTTTGTGGAAATCGGATGATATCTCCTAATCCGGATAGAATCTAGTTTTGCACAATTAAAGGGAATTTGAAGACACATTGATAGTGACTTGGATGATAGCACAAACTTTGAGGTCACATGAGTGAAGAATTATTGTAGTTGGAAGCTGACAATTTTGTGTAATTTTGATGTAGCATGTGGAAACTTTTATGTTGTAATTGTATGCCGACTCATTTGTAATTATTTGAGTGTGGTATAAAGGAAGGAATTTTTTTCCTTTTTTTAATATGGTTGGATGTGATAATGTATGCATGAAGTGAAGAAAAGAGCTAAATGTGAAAGCGAATTTGTGAAGGAAGACATGCGAGGTACAGAGATCTGAAATTGAGATATGGTGTAACAGTGAGTGCAGTTTGGCACAGTCAGAGAAGAGGTAACATATTATTTTGTCAATTAATACAAAGATTATTTGGACAGTGTGTTTAGTGATCTTACCTTGAAGTTGTTTGGGTAGTGGGTCCTTTTGTCTTCCATAACTCTTAATAGGGTTAGAATCTTTTAACAAGGATTCAAAATCTCCTAACAGGGATTCATATGTATTGAATGTATTTCATAAGACTCCTAACAAAGTCCATCCTTTCACAAGGAATATTCATATTAGTGCATCTTTTGTGGGCATCATTCCCACCAGGGTTTACTCTTTGATCAAGAGGTTCCCTAGTCAATATATCTTGTGTCATTATGTTATTGTGTATGAATATCTTTCTATGGTTGGTAATTATATTGCTTACATGGTTTAATGCTATTGAAGTTGATAAAAGTTATAATTATCTGATAACTGATTCACCCCCCCCCCCCCCCTCTCAGTTATCTTGGTGGACTTTACTTTCTAACAGTAAGATCCTAACCACTAAGTTTTGTGAAAACTCAAGAGAGGATGACATGGTAGCTGGAATGATACATGCAACTTATCTAATGTGTGTTGATAAAGTACAAGTTGATATGTGTGAGATTCTGATAATTTAATTGTTTGAGAATTTGGAAAAGATTAAGAAGACTAAGTATACACCATTTAGATTCTCATCCTTAATCACTTATATGTTTTTTCATCTATTGAGAAGATTTCCTTACACCATTGGAAATGACTGGAATGATGGCCAAACTACAATAGAAAGGATTAACCTAGTGTATAGGAGGCATGTTATTGATAAAGTGAATGAAAGTGCAGTGTTGGTACTCAAGACATTTCAGAATTTAGTGACAAGAAGATCAAGGATCCCACAGTCTCTTGTGGAGAAGTATAAAAGTGAGATATGTTTCATGGTTGATATTGACTTTACTTACATTGAAGCAGTAGAACCTAGAACAGAGTTCATATACCCTCTTGGCTATGAGATATCTGAGGTAGAGATAGAAGGATATGTGAGCAGGTTACTTAAGTGTAAGTTGGACACTCACTATAATAGGTTTGGAACCTTAGAAGAGAACTTCAACTCTACAAAGACCTTACTTGAAGAGAAATAATCAAAGAAAAGAGTTGAGAGTACTATCAAGAAATTCTAAAAGATATAGGGATGACTGAGCATGAATTCTTGGTAGCCAAGCAAACAACAGTAGCAATTAGAGATATTGGACAAAAAGAAGTTTTCTCTATTCCACCTCTATCATCAATTTCTACATAGGATGAAGAAATACAAGTCAAGGTGAAAGTAGAAGAAATTGAGAAGGATCAAGAAGCAAGGATATCCACTAGATCCACCTCCTCCACACCTAGAAAAAGAGTAAAAAAGTGCTACTGGACCAGGTAAGAGGTAGAAAAATTTGGTGCAACTAGTTCCAAGGAAAATTTTAGAAATCAAAGATGATGACACTTCTATTAAGAAGAAAACCTGGAAACCTAGAATTGAGAAGGTTAATGAGCAGATCATTCAGGATGGAGACTTTACAAAGATGAATAAGTATTATGATCTCTATGATTATGTAGAGAGATTAAATATGGAAAATATAGTGGTAAAGCATATGATTTTATCTAATAAGAAGTTTGACACAATTCAGGGTAAGATACTTGATGATTTATGCAAGAAACTTGTGAATAGGAAGAAGAGAGCATCAGAGGAAGACGCATCTATCAGAGAAAATCTTGTGAGGAAACTTTGTGATGTGAGAGATGATGAACACCTTAAGAAGATCATGAAAGCTTTAAGCACCCATTTAAGGGCAAAAAGGATAATTGTTCAAATTATGGGAGGATAATATGAAGAAATTAATGTAGAAACAAAACAAGAAATTATCAAGGTTATGTCAGAGAATGCTGGAGAACCATCAGTTGTAGTAGAACAAGCAGGTGAAATAGAACAAGAGGACATTCCCTCTCCACCAGCCATAAACATTGAGGACGAAGCTATGAATATAGAAGGAACTAAGATCACCTTGGATACTGATGATAATGTATTCAAGAATCTGGAAAACATTGTTGACAATTCAACTTTTGAAGAGCAGGAGACTACCAAAGGAGAAGAGGCAATAGAGACCACAGTTGTAGAACCTAAAGTGATGGTAAAACAAGTACCTTTTCCCACTAAAGAAGAAATCAGTCTTACTCTTGAGATTGGAAAGAAGAATCAGATTGGATCTATGATTGAGAATTTGGGAAAGGAAGAAGATGATGATGATCAGATGGAATTGATCACATCCTTGAACAAGATCATTGGAAAGAACAAGAAAGTAAAGAGTCTTGAAGGATACCTGAAGGAGATTACTGAGAAGTTACAAGGCATTGTAACTACACAAATTGTAGAAGCTAACCCTCTGGAGAAAGCAAAGAAAGTGATGAACACTTTTGATAGTGAGTTCACAAATTTAACTGATATAGCAAAAGTGAAAGCTCAACCAGCCTATGAGGCCAAAACACTTTTGAACATTAGCCAGAATATTAGGAATGATATCAACAATCTTGATATCTGTATAAAGGTCTTGAGGAAGAATTTGGAAAGAGGAAAATCCTTGTACATTCAGTGTACAAAATCAGAGACCTTGATAGTAGAAGAAGATTAGAAGATGAAGACGAAGGAAGCAGAAATTCAGAATGAAACAAACTTTCTTTCAAGCCCCAATGTGAAGGTATTTGATGTTGAGAAGAAAATTCATAAGATATATGATGAAATCAGAATTTTGCAAGATGAAAAGGATAGGAAAATGAAAAGATTCACTCTTCTACAAGAGCACACTTCTATGAAGTTAAGTATTATTGAAGGGCAATTGGAAGAATTTCTTTCAGCTAAGACATCTTTTCAAAAGTTTAGTTTTGATAATATCCAAGCATGTGAGATAGCATCTTATGGATTATGCGCACTACTCAGTGTGGTAGATTCTATTAAGAAATCATGAGAGAAAGAGTTAGAGGCTATAAAGATTGATTTTGTAGATTGTGTTGCAAGCCTACCAGCTTTACAATATTGAATTAAGGTATAACTTTTTGTGAATACAGTTTTGTAACCCTCCTTACCTTTATTTTGTCATTGTTGTCAAATGGGGACAGATATATAGCAGAAAATTGTTAAGGATACATACTCTTAGGGGGATTATAGTATATAGAAAGGATTAATAAATTCATAAGGACAGTACATATATATTTTGTATTATGGCCATAATTTTGAGATTTTGAAGCTGTAGACTTAGCCAATTTTCTCATATGTTGCCACCAATGACAAAGGGGGAGATTGTTGGAAATTTGGCTGATTTGGTTACATATATGTTGTCATTATGGAAACATATGATCTACATGAAGATCACACAGGTCAGAGAGCTAGTATGTCAGAGCGCAATGTGAAATTATCTAAGTATGAGACAGTGTGTTTTTACCAATGAACCTAAAGACATTTTTTGTTTGTGATGTTGATTGGAGTAAGTTTAGTGCTTGTGCACTTGAACATAGACTCTATGGTGACTATTGAAGACTCACCTCAGAGCACAAGTCAGTATGGCATGTACAAAAGAAGTTATGATAGTTTTACTAAAGACAGTGTCAAGCCAATAGGACAGAATATGAAGACAGAATTGATAAAGAGTTAAGGTATTATTTTGTTTATCAAAATAATGACTTAACAATATAAAGGGATGAAATCCTAGATTTTAACCCTTGGATAAATTTATTTTGTGATATGATAGCCGACTGGAAAGTTATTAATCTTAATAACTTATATAAATGTAATTGTAAATTGTAAGAAGGATATCATCAAGAAGTGATATGATGCGAGATATATGATGTATATGTGAAAGAGTAGAGAAGAGATATTACTACAAGCAGTATAAGGTTATGTACCTTAACCTACTTTTGCAATCAATGAATATTGTATATTACTTTTTTGGGTAGTGGGTTCATCTGGTAATCACATTTTGTACTGCCAACTCCTAATAGGGTTGAGGCTTCTAACAAGGCCTATAGTCCCTTAATCAGGATGGAGACACTATATGCATGTAATAGAATCCTAATAAGGTCAACATCCTTAACAGGATACTTTTGATTAGTGGATCTTTGTGGGTACCATCCGTACTGGGGTTTTCCCTTGGCTAGGGTTTCCTCGAGAACAAATAATGTGTTATGAGTTCTTTAGTTTTATTGCTATGCATGTTGTTTAGCTTCTTATGTTATGCATGTGTTAAGATAATCTGTTATATCCATAATTGGGAAAAAATAAAAGTTTGTAGAATACTGATTCACCCCCCCCCCCCCCCTCTCAGTATTCCCTATTTCTAACAACTATTTTGGATATATACTTGATTTTATTTTAGACCAAGAGAACAAACTAATACACTAAATCTAGAAAACTAAAAGGAAATACTTGAAAAATAAATATTTTTGGATTTTTGAAATATACTACAAGCTACTAAGATAATTCAAACCAATTCATTATTTAGGGTATACAGAGTCATAAGAATACAATTCTAAAAATTCATGAAGTTAAAACTCAAAAAAAACTTATTGACTAACTTAACGCCCTATATTGATCAACTCTAATAATGAAGAGTATGTTCTACAAAAATCATACACATCTATCAGATTCATATAAGTATTTTAAGAAATATTTAAATCTCTACTTCAAAGATCTTTAAAAATCACTCATACAATTACTAATATAGACAGAAGGAGAAACAATAAGCCCTTTTTTAAGTTAAATCTAAGACATATAAAACATGACAACATAGTAAATCATAATGCTTGATTCCATGTTGTTTCTACAACTACAAAAACTTTCACTAAAATTATATCACCATAAGGACTATATATCCAAAAACAAAAGACACTCTTCAACTTAACCTACTAAGCTTACAAGTATAAAATTTTGAATAAGAGCCTATCGGACAACTACAAAACTCAATATAAGGCCCTGAATTCCATTTTATAAGAAAAGGGAGTGAAAAAACTTCAGGCCTTTTACAAAAGATCTGCCTAGTAGTAGGTAATCACCATCAAGCTAAAATAAAAAAATACTAAATGACCTACTAACAACTTTTCAAGCACTCCTTCCTTTTTTCTACAAAGAATTATTTGCAATAGATATCTTCAAAAATATTCCTCTATGATCTTAGAGAAAGTTGACAAAAAGGCTAATGAGGTGTGCAAAACTCCTTGAACCTCGTGACAACAAGCTCCTTGCAATATTCTTCTCAAAATATATGAATTTACTTTGCTAAATCAAATCAAATTTCTATCAAATTTTCTTCTTTAAGTGAAAATCATCTTTTAGATAGGATGAGATTAATCTCATACTAAAATGATACCAATGTCTTCAACTTTTCAAAATTTGGTAGGAATCCAACAACTACTTTGTGGATCAAATTTTCAAAACATATGAATAGAGGGTTAGGGTTACCAAAATAATCACAAAAAACTCATCCCAACACTCTTGAACTACTAAACAACTTGAAGATTCTAGAGATAATCGTTGTCATTAATTTTGGTATTTTTCTTAATTAATCTAATCTATCCTTGATGGATTCTGACCAAATATTCCACATAGATACAAGAAATAATCAATGACCTGTCTTTATCTACTTTTATAGTTGTAAGTACAACATCTCCCAAGACTTATAACTCTTCCTCCCAAGAAAGAAAGGTATTTGACACCTTAGTAACCTTATTCTCATCCATTTAGTCAACAAAAGGAGAAGGCATCCCACAATCAATCAAAACATAAAAACTAGATAATTCTTCCCCAATCACTTGTGTGTTTAATTGATATTTTGAAAATAATTAGGATAGAACATTGAACCTCCATTCATACTCTGGTACTAAATATTGAAGGAGACATGGGGAAAATATTTTCCTAAATAAAATTTGAAAAACCTAACTTGTTCATATAAGAAAGTGAATACGCCAAAAATCTCTACCATTGCAAATGTGTATTCTAAAAAATCAAGAACTCTAGAGAACCTCCCCATAAAAAATCTTGTTCTTCAGCACATGAGTTATTTTCCCCCAATTATGCTTGGTTCAAAGCATGAGGGAGGTTATCACAAGGATGAGAAAGTTTGTCTTTCTCACAAAGACAATGCTCCAATGTTAGAGAACTTTTGTGTTCTTAGTATTGGGAGAACATTCCAAAAGGTAGTAGTATGTCTAACATACTTACTGTTCTACCTAATGTTTCATATGCATGAATCAGGAAAGGTAGCTATTTTAGCAAGTCATTTAATGGCTTTATTTAATTTATTTTGCTATAATTTTTGGTACATAGTAGGTTACATTTATTTTTTTCTAATAAGTGCATGAGCATGGCTATTTTATTCCAAGAAATTAAAAAAAATTGATTCTAATCAACTACAAGAGGTTGCATTTTTTTTCAGAATGACTCCATACCCAATGCATTGCCAAGATACTGGTCGTGTATACTTAGTAGGCAATTATTCTGCATAAATTGCCAAAAATATTGACTTTATGTCACCATTTCCCTCTAGTCATATTTCCATCACAAAGTTCACATGTTTCAAGGGCTAAGATCAGTTTGTTCCTCTCTTTGGATCACCTATTTTTTTTCTTTTTAGATTCGTCTCTCAAGACTAGTTAGTGTTGGAAAAATAGTCAACACTCCCCTCGAGATTCATGACATGGCTTAACCACCTCATGTGTCTTCTATAAGTCTAGTGGTTTTATCGGACATCAACAGGTCAATCTTTTGGTCAACGAAAACCACTACTTGTAACAAGTGATATGAGTGCTTGGTCATAGGTTTGAATCCCCTCGGGTAACGTTGAGGGGGAGATTGTTGGAAAAATAGTCAGTGCTCTCCTCAAGATTCGTGACATGGCTTAACCACCTCCTGTGTCTTCTATAAGTCTATTGGTTGTATTGGACATCAACAGGTCGATCTTTAGGTGCAACGGCAACCACTACTTGTAATAGTTAGGACACTCAAAAGTAGATTTTAGTGAGACATCTACCAATTCTTACTGAAATCTGGATGGACTTTAGTAGTCTAAGGTTGAGGTTGGTGATACATTCCTCATGTCTAACTAAAATGTACATGAGATTCATCGAGCTTTAGAACGATTAAAGAGGTCAGTAAGGCATTCCTCATGTCTCACAAAAATTTTAATAGGTCAGCCTCTATGGTGTTTTCTTGTTTTTAGTGAGATATTCCTCATGTCTCACCAAAATGAGGATTCATCAAAGGGACCATGACAATTGCTGCCAATTTTAAATTCCTCCTAATGAGTGAGGTAACCTAGACAATGCCAAAATTTATTGAGAATATCATTGAAATATAGGCATGAGGTTCATCAGGCTGAAGAAAAAAATGTCGGTGAGACATTCCCCATGTCTTATTAAAACTGATATCTATCTAGGAGACAACAAGGCTCATAGCGAGATAGAAGATACATTACAATAGCGCATGTCACCATGTCAAGCTCAAACATTGGTAAGAGGCTAACTAAAATACAAATGTGAGATGTCGGTGAGACATACATCATGTTGCATTGAAACTAACTTCATCAAAAAGATAGGGGCCATCGCCACAGCATTTGGCAATGGGAAAGGTCACCCTGATAAGGTTGAATTTCTGTGAGAGTCTCGTTGAAATCCATTTTTTGGAGGGATGATAGGAATGACAAGGGTGGTCATAGTGTTTTTCTCTAAGGGACAATCTCACCTCGACAGAACCAAACTTTTGTGGGAGTCGCACTAAAATGCAAATGACATACAGCTCATTGGGGAGACTTTGGTGGTCTCCAAGTATTTGGTCAATGGGGAATTCCACTCTGATAGGAATTAAATTAGAGAGAGATATGGTATGTCTTTCTAAGATGCACTCACACAAGATCCAATATATTTTGGCATCGCCAGGAGTCCTAAGGGTCTCCCCAATGGTCAGTGGATGTTTTATTAAAGGCTTAACACTCAAATGAAGAATGTTATTTTCAAAAGATATATCCCCAATGAGGGGATAGTGCAGCATGGCCCTGCCCTTAAAGAGGATTATTTTAGGTTTCAATTAACATGGAGTTTTCATGGGGGAATATTAGTAATAAATAACTTAAAATGGAGACCCAAGTATTAATTGACTCAACTTTCCTAAAAAATTTCTACTTGTAGGGGTTCCATAAGTATTCCTTAGGTCGATTCACGTATGGGGATCAATTCTCATTATAGTTGCAAATGATCTTAGGTGGCTCCATTCTTATTGATTATAGATATCTTGATTCCCTATTTCCATGTCCTTGAATGACAAATCATGAGGACAATGAATAGATGGGCCATCCTTTTTTTGTAGGGGCATTCAATTTTTACCTCCTTTATCACTTATCATGGGTTTCAAATTGCACTGAGATCAAATTTTGGTCTGATCTGATTCTTCCTTTCATAAATCAACCTTGATTCAAGGTTCAAACTTCATAATGTAACTTGATTTATGCCTAAACTCTATAAAAGGCAATATTTTGTATATATTCAAGGTTCTTCTCTGATTCTTTGTAGTGGCTATGCCCTATAACTATAATTATTTTGCCTTGCATTAATATAAATCCATGTTTCTTCCTTTTCTTTTCATTTAACTACCTTGTACATATTTTTCCTTAGGTTAAATGATTCTTTCATGTCTTCTAAGTTTATATATTATGTCAAATGTTCTCATAGATTTTGGATTGGGAAGATTGTTCTTTCTTTTAGTATCTCATTAATTTTGACATACATATGAGTCCTTGGAGGGTAGATTAGAGTCAACATAAGTGTAGTTTGGGAGCTCATGTTAATTTTATGTGTATTTATAAGTAGAGATCTCCATGTTTCAATTTGGTGCATCAACCCTTTTCCCTTTTATATATTCTTCTCCCTTTTCCCTCAAAAGCTTAGTTTTTAGGTGCACCCTAATTTTAAGGAAGTCTTCCTTCTCTAGAGACTCAATCTCATATTTCAAGTCCTACACTTGAAGTTTTTCCCATGTTTCACAAGGTTTTTTAGGTCATTAAAACTCACCTAAATAAGGGTGCAAACTTTTGTGACAACACGTACGAAAAAAGGCATCATTACAAGTAATGGTGGTGGAATTAGTACCACAAGAAATTTCAAAAATTTAAATAAGGGTCACATCAAGTGCACACACTATACGTAAGTTATCACTTCAAATCGGCTTCATAGGATTTTCAATTAAAAGTGACACGTTGGCAATGAAGTTTTAAAAAGTGTAGTGATATGGATGATATGACACATGTGTACCCTCTCGACAACCAAAAGTTTAATAGGTGGTCACCATGTCATTTAAATGTTGTAGGTTAGTCAGATGAAATTTTCTATGTGAAACATGCATATGAATAATGAAGGGTGGTCCCACAAAGCTGTGTCCCACTTTTCAGGACAAAGAAAATTGGTGTCCTACAAAAAAACAATTTTTAGAGTCTTTGTGTGAAGTCAACACTTTGGGTGAAGTGGTAGACCCACTTTGCGCAAAGTACCCTACGTAGGGGGCTTCACGTGAAGACCCCACTTTGTGTGAAGTACCCTCCATAGGGTACTTTGTGCGAAGTGGGGTCTTCGCACACAGAGGGTACTTCACGCGAAGTGGGGTCTTCGCGTGAAGCCCCTATGGCCAGATTTCTTTATAAATTTTTGGAAATTCTTTTTTATTTTTCATTGTTACTATTTAGATTTTGCAAACCCCAGGGCTTGGAGCGAAGCAGTGATGTCCAGTAAGACATCAGTACCTCCCAATCATTTTTTACCTCTTCAAATTGTTACTAGTATCAAGTACGTGCATTTTTCTCATTTTTTATTGTAAATTATATGTTTTATATTTATTTTAGTTAGTTATTTGTTTTAAATATTTTTTTATTTATAGAAATGTTAGAAAATCGTAGTTAAATATTAGAATATATTAGAAAATGATAGTAGAATGTTAGCAAAACATAGTTAAATATTAGAATATGTTAGAAAATGATAGTAGAATGTTAGAAAATTGTAGTTAAATATTAGAATATGTTAGAAAATGATAGTAGAATGTTAGAAAATGTTAAAAAATCATAGTAGAATTGTTAGAAAACATTAAAAATCATAGTATAAATGTTAGAAAATCATAGTAGATTTGTTAGAAAATGTTAGAAAATATTAAAAACCATAGTATAAATGTTAGAATATGTTACAAAATGGTAGAAAATCATTTTAGTTTGTTAGCAACTGTTAGAAAATATTTACAAAACATTAGAAACTGTAGTAGAAAATATTAGAAAATGTTAGAAAACATTAAGATCTTATAGAAAATATTAAAGATTATTTGATTTTAAATTTCAAGTTTAAAGTTAGTAAATATTAGGAATATATATATCTCTCTCACCTGTACACGCATTTTTAGTAAAGTTAGTAAATATTAGTTAGTTATTTTTTAAAATGATTTTTAGTTTGTAGAAATCTTAGAAAATTGTAGTTAAATTTTTTTAAATGATCTAGTAAGTTATGTTAGAATATGTTAAAAAATTGTAGTAGTAAGTTTCTAGGACCCTTATCCCTCCCTTACGACATATTAAGACACTTAGGATCCCTTAGGAATCTCAAGACCTTATAATTCATATTAGGATATCCTATGACCCATTGATGTACATGTTAGGTTCCATTAGTACATACAAGGACTCATTATTTCCCTCAAGGCTCCTTAAGACATATTAGAATGAATTAATGTAACCTATGATCTCTTAGGACCTATTATGATGCCTAAAACCCCTTAAGACATTCTAGGACCATTATGCATCACTTATGACATCTTAAGACACATAGGACCCCTTAGGACCCATACGACCCATTATTATATCTTAAAATGTCCTAGGACCCATTTATCTATCTTAGCTTCTGTTAATACATATGTGAACCCATCATTGCCTGTAAGAACCTTTAAGACATACTAGTATCAATTAATGTAACCTAAGATCCCTTAGACCACTTATCACATCTATGACCCATTAACATTCTAGGACCATTATACATCCCTTACGACATTTTAAGACATATATGACCCCTTTAGATCCTCAAGACCCATTAACATATCTTAGGTTGTCTTAGGACACATTTATGTATGTTAGATTCAATTAATACATACGAGGATCCACTAATGTAACCTAGGACCCCTTAGGACCTTTATGTTACCCACAACCCCTTAAGACACTCTAGGACCCTTATCCACCCCTTACACTATCTTAAGACACATCTAGGACCCTTTGTTTCCCTCAAGAAACCTTAAGACATACTAGGATCAATTAATGTAATGTAGGATCCCTTAGGACCACTTATTGCACCTATGACCCATTAACATTCTAGGACTCTTATCTAGATCCCTTATGAAATCTTAAAATAAATATGAAACTTTAGGACCCCCAAGACCGGTTAAAGAATCTTAGGATGTCCTAGGACCAATTGATGTATCTTATGTTCCATTAATACATACAAGGACCCATTGTCACCCTGAATACCCCTTAATAAATACTAGGATCCCTAAGGACTTCTTATGACACATACAACCCCTTAAGACATTCTAGGACCTTTATCCATCCCTTACAAAATTTTAAGACATATATGACCCCTTCAAATCCTCAAGACCCATTAACATATCTTAGGTTGTCTTAGGACACATTTATGTATGTTAGATTCAATTAATACATATGAGGATCCACTAATGTAACCTAGGACCCCTTAGGACCTCTTATGTTACCCACAACCCCTTAAGACACTCTAGGATTCTTATCCATCCCTTACACTATCTTAAGACACATCTAGGACCCGTTGTTTCCCTCAAGAAACCTTAAGACATACTAGGATCAATTAATGTAATGTAGGATCCCTTAGGACCACTTATTGCACCTACGACCCATTAACATTCCAGGACTCTTATCTGGATCCCTTATGAAATATTAAAACAAATATGAAACCTTGGGACCCCCAAGACCCATTAAAGAATCTTGGGATGTCCTAGGACCCATTGATGTATCTTATGTTCCATTAATACATACAAGGACCCATTGTCACCCTGAATACCTCTTAAGAAATACTAGCATCCCTAAGCACCTCTTATGACACATACGACCCCTTAAGACATTCTAGGACCTTTATCCATCCCTTACAACATCTTAAGAGACCTAGGAAGAATTAGGATCAATTAATTTAACTTATAATCACTTAGAAGCATTTATGACACCTACGAAGCCTTAAGGCAATCTAGTCCAACCTTATCCATACCTTATGACATCTAAAGACACATATGACCCCTCTAAGACTAATTAATGTATCTTAGGATTCCCTAGGACCCATTCATGTATCTTAGGTTCTATAATTGATATGAGGACCCATTCTCACCCTGAACAACCCTTAAGACCTAATAAGACCACTTACTTGACCTAATAGGACCTATTAATACCAATTAGTACATTCTAGGACCCTTAAGACCTAATACGACCTATTAAAATCAATTAGTACATCCTAGGACCCTTAAGACCTAATAAGACCACTTACTCTACCTAATAGGACCTATTAATACCAATTAGTACATCCAAAGACCTTTTAGGACTATTAGTACACTCTAGGTTCCTTTAGGACCACTATTATGGCATAAAACTCTTTAAGAACCCTTAGGATCCTTAAGACATATAATATGACCCCTTAAGACCTAATAGGACCCCTTAAGACTTAATAAGAGTAGACTTGAGACCTAATAGGACTAATACAACCTATTAAATTCAATTAGTACATCCTAGGACCCTTAAGACCTAATAAGATCTAATAGGACCTACTAATACCAATTAGTACATCCAAATACCTTTTAGGACTATTAGTACACTCTAGGTTCCTTTAGGACCACTATTGTGACATAAAACTCTTTAAGAACCCTTAGGATCCTTAGGACCTATAATAGGACCCCTTAAGACCTAATAGGACCCCTTAAGACTTAATAAGATTGGACTTAAGACCTAATAGGACTAATACAACCTATTAAAATCAATTAGTACATCCTAGGACCCTTAAGACCTAATAAGACCTAATAGGACATAATAGGACCTACTAATACCAATTAGTACATTCACGGACCCTTTACGACTATTAGTACACTCTAGTATTGTAAATTTAAGTATAATTTTATATGTTCAGATATTTATTTCCATTTTACACGCAGTTATAACATGTAATCAAGTACTTAATTATTAACACTTAGCTTTCACATGTTATGTATCTAGATGGCCACTTAGGATGCACCTCAGACTCCTAATATAGAGACCATTTTTCAAACTGCTGACACAGAGATGGCTCGACTTAGAGAGTCCATCCATAGATCTTTAGTAGATAGCATATATAGAGATATGTGTATCATTGTATTGACCAGTTTGGAGGATATTTCATCTAGATTGAGATCCCACTCCTCCTTCACGCCTCAAGTAGTTGAGACTATTTTTGAGAGTTGAGGGCTGAGGTCTCGGGTGACAATTCCTTGGACACGGTTTAGAGCCGTGTCCCCAAGGAAATCATCAAATGAGAGGTTTTCCCACATTATGAGGAGAAGCCCACTATGAGGGCTGTATACACCTAAAAATGGCTTCATTAATTAATTAAATATTTATTATTTAATTACTATTGACTTGATAAATTAATTAAATATTTATTATTTAATTAATAATTATTCCTCTATTTATTAAATAAATTATTCAATTTATTTAGTGAATTCACTATAGCCTATTCTTCTATCCTAAGTCTTCTAATTAGTCTTATTAAAGTGATTTAATTAAATACACAATCACCTAAATATGACTAAGTTTCCTAGTCCACCTCACCTACCTAGTCACCTAACACATCACTTTGGCTAAGATAAATAATTATTATTAATTATTTATTTACAATTATCCTCACCCACACATGTCCTATTCTTAAGGGCTATGTGGCCTCATAGGACTTAGTCTCATGACCACATGTCCTCTCAACAACCAAGTCAAGAGACATTCCCTATTCCTAAGGGGCTTCTGAAGCCACCTCTAAGGGTCAAAAGTGACTCATAGGACACTTGTGCAAAGAGTCCTCATGATGAAAAGGTCTCTCCCTCTTTCTCTCTTTGGTCTTTGTGAGACACTTGACATGTGTCTTTCACTTCCACCTTCTTCTCCTCCATGTCAATGTGAGAGGAACATCATCCCTATTCTTCCTCTCACATTCCAACTGCATCCCGCTTTCTCCCAACTCCTTCAACCAAGTCAATCCTAGCCCTAGGATCTTCCACCTTTCATTCTCAACCATAGGATTGCACCACCTAGGCCTAGATCCTCCAAAACTCTATAAAAGGAGCCGCATTTCCCATTTGAGAGCTAATAGGTATTTTTAATAGGCATTCAAGCATTCAAGAAATCAAGCATCCAAGCATTCTAAGAGCAATCAAGCATCCATACTATCACCATTTCATTTGCATTCCATCCATTAGTTTGCATAAGCTATTGTGCACTCATTTTATTCAATCTCCACACTTTGGTAGCATCTTGGGAGAAAGCTTCATTTGGAAATCTGAGAGCTCAACATCTTCAAGAAATCAAAGCTAGGAGGACAATGGAGACAAGCTGCATGGTAGGTGAAGGTAATTAAATTAGTTTCATCATTTCATAGTTACTTTGCATTCTTCATTGTGTTTGCATTAGATAGATTCATTGGCTTTAATAGTTAATTTATCATTTCTAGTTGTTAGAAATCTAATTTGCATACAAGGGCATATCAGGTCACACGGTGTGTCATTCCTCAGATCACATGCATGATATACCCTTGGTTTCTTATAGCACATGGTCATTATCCTAATAATGACCAGATTCCTTTATATTTTGCACAGTGGTTGTATGCTAAGATTTGTTTGGGACTCAGGGTCAACTATTTAGATCTTCCTACACATTATGGTCAGGGGAGTGGTAGGGTTGCAGACCATGATTAGTATCATATGGTTGATCAATTTGTACAGCCTCATAGATAGTTGGTTGGGCACAGGACTCTGGTAGTGGCACCGGTGATGGCTGCTACTGCAGATAGAGTTGGCATTGCTTCTCAGAGGGCAGTAGTGGATAGTATGGGACAAATTGCTTCTGCAGCCACATCCATCACTTTGTATTCAATGGGAAGATACATTTTGACTAGACCGAGTAGAGCTAGATCATCTTCTGAGGCTTTGTCTAGAACTACTATAGGTGTGACTGATGAGACATAAAGAGCTACAAGTCTTCCTGCTTTTGGAGAGATACGAGCACTTTCGGATCATCATAGTCATTTAGATATGGCCCTTTACTTTTTGGAGGATCTCCTACAGTCCTATTCTTATATTTCTCACATGCAGATGATCCCATTACATTTAGTCAGGGATGTCATTAGACTTGCATGGGGTCCTGTAGTTCCACTAACACAGGATGCACCATCTAGTCAGGCACAGCATAGTGCAGAGCGCTCAACACCCACAGATCACTCTATAGTTTTAGAGCCAGGTATACATGTTGGAGATGTACACATCACCACTAAGGGCCTAGACACATTTGATGAGAAGTTATGTGGGTTGGGTCAGGTGGACGTTGGCACTGATGTTGGATCATTTATGGATATGTTATTTCATCTTGATAGTCCAGGCTCTACATCACTCCCCTCCCAGCTAGTGTCACCCCTACACACCTCATTACTAGAGAGGTTCAGGACTAAAGGTGGTTTGGGTGATGCAGTTTCAGTTGATGATATGATGGTGTAGCACACTGATGATCCTCCTACTCCTAAGACCTAGGTATATAAAGTTTTCTTTTCTCTTTTCTTAGGATTTTTAGTGAATCATTAATTGTAGATGTGTGTATTGATGTTTTTTCAATGTATAATATTTTGCAGGCACAGTTAGCAGAGCACGTTAGCTCTCATGTGGGCTCAGAGCATCATCATATGAGATCCATTTGATGTGACACCTACTAGTGGTCAGGTAAGTTTTAGATATATGTATGTTTAAGCATACATGTGTACACATGTATTTATATATTTCAAGTACTTTACATAATATATATACTATGCACATGTATATAACCAACTATTGTACTAAATTTGTAGGGGTCATTTGTTGCTTCACAACCAGAGGATGCTTTTCATAGGAGAGATTCAGCAGATGTGACACCTAGTAGTGGTCAGGTAAGTTTTAAAATATGTAAGTTTAAACATGCATTTATAATATTTTAATTATTTTAGATTATTATTATATATACATGCATTTATATTCGCAATGATCAGTTGCTGCCTCATAGCCAAAGGATGCCTATGGTAGTCGCTCAGAGGGTCACTCTATTCACATGCGCCTAGATGACTCCCTAGTTTAGGACATGTTGCACATATCTTTTATTTGAGACTCATTATATATGTCATTAGTATATGTTTGATATTTTTAGTTTATGATTCGAGACATATATTTGATTAGAGACATATATGATTCGAGACATATATTTGATTTGAGACATATATTTGATTAGATGATAATATGATTTGATTAGATGGTTTTATTTGATTAGGTGATATGATTTGATTTGATTAGATTAGATAATTTGATTTGATGATATATGATTTGATTATATGGTTTTATTTGATTAGATGATATGATTTGATTAGATGGTTTGATTTGATTTGATTAGATGATTTGATTTGATGATATATGATTTGATTACATTATTTGATTAGATTTTTTTTTTTTATTAGATGATCTAATTTTATTAGATTTTATTAGATGGATGTATAATAAACACGTCATAAGTAATTTAACTAATTTCATCATTTTTTAGTGTCTTAAGGGGAGGTCTTAAGGGGATCTAGAATTAATATCATAAAAAATAACAAGTTAATACATATAACTAATGGACAATAACTATTCTAACTCATTCTAGAACTAACACGTGTCATAAGTAATCTAACTAATTTCATCATTTTTTAGTGTCTTAAGGGGATCTTTAACTAATAAGCAGTCTTAAGGGGATCTAGAATTAATACCATAAAAAATAACTAGTTAATACATGTAACTAATGGACAATAACTATTCTAACTCATTCTAGAACTAACACATGTCATAAGTAATCTAACTAATTTCATCATTTTTTAGTGTCTTAAGGGGAGGTCTTAAGGGAATCTAGAATTAATATCATAAAAAATAATAAGTTAATACATATAACTAATGGACAATAAATATTCTAACTCATTCTAGAACTAACACATGTCATAAGCAATCTAACTAATTTCATCATTTTTTAGTGTCTTAGGGGGATCTTTAACTAACAAGCAGTCTTAAGGGGAGGTCTTAAGGAGATCTAGAATTAATATCATAAAAAATAACTAGTTAATACATGTAACTAATGGACAATAACTATTCTAACTAATTCTAGAACTAACACATGTCATAAGTCATCTAACTAATTTCATCATTTTTTAGTGTCTTAAGGGGAGGTCTTAAGGGGATCTAGAATTAATATCATTAAAAATAACTAGTTAATACATGTAACTAATGGACAATAACTATTTTCTTTTTCAACACCTCTCCTTCTATTCAACAGCATATTGTTAGGATTTTGGGAATGAAGGTTGGCTCTCTTCCTAGCAAATATTTGGGTATTCCTCTGTTTGGGGGGGCTTCTAAGTCTAATTTATGGAAGGATCTAGTTGATAGTTTCTTGAAAAGAAAGGAAAGTTGGAAAGGAAAATGGCTCACTTACGCTGGCCATATTCTTATGTTGCAATTGGTTATTTCAGAAATTCCTATTTTCTCAATGAGTTGCCTTAAGATTCCTATGAAGGTTTTAAAATATATTGAACAGAGGATGCAAAAGTTCTTTTGGAAAGGTGGTCAAGTGGAGGAGAAAATTTTGCTTATTTCTTGGAACACTATTTTCCAATCTCGAAAACAAGGTGGGGCTAGTCTTTGAAGATGGCATTTGGTTAATAAAACCTTGGGGGCAAAATTGGTGTGGGAGATCTACACTAAACCAACTCAGTTATGGGTTAAAATTCTCAGGGTGAAATTTAGACTCTATGGAAGACAACCGTATTCTTACTATTCACAATCCTCCAAAATGCTCTGCTATCTAGAACTTCATCGTGGAGTGCAGGTTTGTTATTTGCGAGCACGTGTCTTGGCAGCTTGGGGATGGTCGTGATGCTTTGTTTTGGGAGGACTCATGGGATGGGAAACCTATTCTAGAAAATTCAATTGCATCTAGAGACATTATTCAGTGCTTTTCAAATTTGTGGGGGACAAAGGTGCGTGATTATATGGTGCTGAAGGTGGAGCCAGTTGGTCTAGTTTGGAGATGGAAAGAGTTACCATCCATAGGCCTTAGTGAAGAAATGTGTCGTACATTGAAGAGTTTTTTTGAAGAGAGGTCTATATCTCTGTTGGATGTTAAAGATAAGTTAATTTGGTGTGCTACAAAGAGTTGAAACTATTCTTCCAGAATAGGTTATAAACTATTGTTGAATAAGAATTTTAACAATAATTGGCCTTATAGGTTTTGTTGGGACAAAGATTGTCTTTCAGAAGCTGGGGCCTTTTTGTGATTGGCTATTCATAAGAGGATTCTTACTAGTGAACGTAGGAAGAAGTATGGTTTTTTTGGTCCTTCTATGTGTCTGATGTGTAGGAAGGAGCAAGAAGAGGTGGATCACCGTCCATTGTGACTTTTCATGTCATAAGTAAATTTTTATGGTCCACTCCCATACTCCTTGACATATGTGTTTAAAGGGTGGAGGTCTTATCCTACTAAATCCACTCTATCCAAAATATGGACTGTTAGCCCATCAATTATCATCTGGGAGATCTAGAAGGAAAGAAATAGGTGCATCTTTCATGACTCTCATGAAAGTGTGGAACGTGTTTGTAACAGGATTAATGTGTCTATTGAAGAAGTGATGAACTTAGCTATAAGGACACTTAAAGCTGACATAGTTTTTTTCCATAGATAATAGATTAATTCAAAAGCAGTGGCCTGGGATTGTTGTTAGATACAGGTTAGATGGGTTTAAGAAAGATGGGGTCAAAGTCAGTTGAAAATATGTGAAATGGAAGCCTCCAGATTCAGGGTGGATTAAGATCAATTTTGATGGCTCATTTAAAGGAAACCCAGACCTTTCTAGGATTGGGGTGATTGCTAGAAATGATAGAGGGAATGTTCTACCTTATGTAGTAGAAATAATTATGGATGGAACAAACAATGTGGCAGAGGTGAAGGCTACCCTACTAGCAGTTAGAGTTAGCCAGATGCTGAAGGTGGATAAATAACATTTGGAAGGGGACTCAAAGATCATTATAGAGGCACTGAAAAAGGGTCAATCTCAGACTTGGTTTATCAACAATGTTATCAACGAAGTGAATCATTTTATCGAGAGTTCGAGTGATTATAAATTTAGTCATACTTTGAGAGAGGGGAATGTGGAGGCTGACATTTTGGCAAATTGGGGAACCACATTTGATAAGCTGGGGATTTTGATTTTTGAAGATCTCCCTTCATAGGATATGCATTGAAAAAGATTTCAAATCATTAAAGGATACAGGTATTTTTGGAAAGGTGGATTATGGTTTTATGTGCGTTCAGATGTGTGGTGATTAGTTAATAAGGACAATGATGTGTGTGGAGATCATGAAGTAATGATGTCCTTTGATGACATTTAGTCTGGCTCATTCATCTCTTTGTAGGCCTTTTTTAGGCGCTTAGAAATATGTAAATTGAGCTGATGGCTCACACATTTGTGCTGGAGCGTAGCTTACAAGTTATATTCAACTTTTTTCTGAAGGTTTTTAGTTTTTGTGGGATAGTTTGTTTGCAGGTTGGTTGCAGGGGAACAAAAATGGAAGCGACCTTCAGTGTGGACTCAGAGAAATAGATGAAGGCCTTCAAGGGTCCTGTAAGTGCAGAAAGAATTAGAGGGTTGTTGAAAATTAAGTTCGAGAGAATGGTGGCAGCGGTTCTCAAGGTTATTGGCTCTTAGTTTTAGGAACGTAGAATTAAGCGAAGAACAAATTTGGATGTCATTTCTATTTTTATTGCTTGGGGTCTAGCGATTTGGGAGAGTGAGAAAAAATTTAATAGAATTACTAGAGCTTTGTTTGAGAAAGATGTTTTAGGTGGCTTGGACTCCATCTTGGAATGGTTGATCCCGATCATAGGGCAAAATTTTTTTGAATATTTTGAGGAAGATGTTGACGCGGATAGATATGGGCTTATTCCCTTTCTGAGATGGGAAGGGAAGGTGGACAAGTCTAAAATGTTTGTGGCTGCGGTGTCGGGGTGGAAGGTGGTTAAAGCAGAGCTAGATGCATAGGAGAAGATGGTCAATGCAAGAATAAGGGGGTTTCCTGTAAACGTGCCGAAAAGGAAGAGGAACCAATGTGGGCATGGACATGGTGGTGTGTAGCTGGACTGAGCCTTTGGCAACTTTGCAACTTGTGTGCAATTTTTTGGGAGGTTTATTTATGCTTTTAGCCTACTATATGTACGACTTCATTCGATGTGAAGGCTGGCGAATGTTGGATTTTGTTCGCAGATGTTTGTTTTCTACTATTTTAGCTGCAGTTAGCATATGGATGTCAATATTTCTAGTTTGTTTGCACACCTGATAGATGTGGTGTTTATTAGTATTTTGTAAAGAATCTTGACTCCTCTTTATTGTCGATTATAGTTGTTGATGTATAGAACTGTAAGAATCTGTATGGAATAGTATATGTATCTTTCTTTTATCTATCAATAAAATACCTATTACCAACCAAAAACAAATGGACAATACCTATTCTAACTAATTCTAAAACTAACACATGTCATAAGTAATCTAACTAATTTCATCATTTTTTAGTGTCTTAAGGGGAGGTCTTAAGGGGATCTAGAAATCATAAGCATCATAAAAATCATTGAATAATCAAAGCATACATAAAATCTTTAACTAATATGCAATCTATAAAAATCATTGAATAATCAAAGTATACATATAAAATTCTATATATTAAAACCATTGAACCATCAAATAGGTCCATCATATATCAACAAATTATAGTCCATCATATGTTTAAATATATAAATAAAGTATAATAAAATTTTAATCCCGAGATATCAAGTAGGTCCTAACACATGAAATAGGTATACATATTATACTTTTTAGACCAACTCAAGTGGTTCAAACCTTTCATGAAGAATATGTAATATTCTCTCATGATCCTCACTATCTAGTCTCCACTTACGATGTCCACATTGATATTTAACTGTATATATGGAGACAAATGGATGTGGCAACTACTAGGTGACTATATTGAAACACCTTATTGTTTGGTTGGTAATCAACAAAGTGAATACCATGTTGAATTACTTTATTTTCTTGAAATATGTTCCCTCTAAAACAATAGATCATGCAAGTCATTCTTTACATATTTGTAACTCTTGCAATTTACCATCTTTGTTACATCAATATTTTCATTTTTCAAAGGAAAAAGAGACAAATCAGCACATGTTTGACATATTCCTTTTATGCAATTTATTTGTCCAGCTACATCATCTCTTTTGTCACATAAAATGGATGAGATGAACTCACTTCATCTAGTAGGAGGAGCATTTTCAAAACCATGAGTGTCTTCTACAAACTTTCAAAAAACTTGATAGTGGAGATCAAATTCAATATGATAACGACAACAAGTTTCAAACACTTTGCTTGTCCTGATATAATATGGCTTCAATCTTTCAAACAATGTTTTCCCAATCTTAATATTAGGATTTGAACTACAAAATGACACATACATTTCATGTTGTGTTATGTCCAACCAATGTTTCATATGATATCCATATTGATCAGCTGAAATTCTATGTCTGATAACATCTCTACTATTTGATGAAGGACGTGTATTATCATTCCAAAATAATGTGACCAAATTTTTTAATCATTCATCAATCCTATCAAAATGAGGAGCTCTACACATGATTACCCAATTGCCTTCAAGGGTGCTATCATCCAAAAATATTCTCCTATTAACATATCGTGATATTATTTTCCTATTAAAACCAAACTGAGATGAAACTAAAGATATTTGTCTTTTTCGTCCCATAGTGTTACCTACAATGGATGTCAACATAAATTTTCTTGTAATGGTTTTAACTTTAGTTCGAGATCACTTCCCTAGCTGGTTCAAACCTTTCCTAAGATTTTCAATCATATCAATTTGCATGTCAACAACTTTTCTCTTCTTTGATGTTGTGTCTATACCCAATAATTTTAATGCCCCTTCCAAATTTTCATTTATAAGTACAACTGAAAGCAATTGAGCTTGTTCAAGTGTTTCAAAATTATCAAATTTAACCAATATTTCTCTTGCTATCATATTCATTGATCTCTTCTTAGCAAGACTTAAGGGTTGAACATTAGCAAGTGATCTCAAATTCTCCACATCCATTGTAAGTAAATGATCTAAATTTATATAATTAATATTTCTCTTTATATTTTGAACTAAATTTAAAAGGTCATCCATACCAATAGGAGCACGTGATCTTGACCCTTCTCCAACATCAATTGTTTGAGCTTCCATAGGGAGTGATCCCAACCCTTCTTCAATGTGCAATTCTTTGACTTGACTTGACCCTCCTACTTCAGCTTGTCTTTCAGCGTCTTTAGTTTTATGATAATATGTCAATGCAGCTTCACGATTTCTTTGTTTAGTATTGGGTGACCTTTTTCTAGAATATTTACTTTGTCTTCCCTTCTTGTTCCCCATTTCTTCTCTCCAAAAAATGTCTTCCACAAGATCGCCAATAAAAATTCTCTTCTTCAAAAAATACTTTAATCTAATATTTCTCCTCTCCAAAATTATGCCTTTGAAAAAATAGAAATAGTAATCCTCCTCCAAAAAATGCCTGAACAATAATAGAAAATGCAAATTTATTAATTGCAATTCGGTATAAAATAGAAAGAAAATGTTTTAGTTTTATACCATTCTAATTTTTTTTACAAAATAAATTCACTAGCCGACTTTGCTCGAAGTACACACTTCACACGAAGTACCCAGGGAAAAATTTTGGCGGGGTGTTTCTTCGCTGGACTTTTCACTTGAGTGGCTTCGTACGAAGGGTCTTTGCACGAAGCCCCTCAAGTGTCTTCGGGCAAAGGGGGTCTTCGCGGGAAGACCCTAAAACTAAAATTTTACCCTCAGAAAATAAGTGAACTTCAAAAAAATGGTCTTTCGAGGCTTGGAACAAGGACCAAACAAGATGGTTTTTTCAAACATATGAAGTCAAACGATGCTATTCAAAACAAGATTTCTAATGAATATAATTTTAATACATATTGAGTTCATTATCACTTTTAAATATTACTTTAACTAAACATAGATTGTTTGGTCATTCAACAACCTGTCTCTTCAAGACTTCGGGAAAAATAGTAAATTATAAAAAAAAAAATATCAAAAATATGTAGGAAAATCGTATTTGTGTTACCTTTCTATGAAAAAAAGAAAAAATGAATTTTGATATACACATATCAAGTTAGAGTGATCCAAGTGACCTTATGTCTAAATTACAGTCACTTTAGAACTATATAAACTATGAAATATTGACCCAAAATGAATAAAACCAATTGCATCCTTTATATATTGAAGTTAAAAATATAATCTCGAAAGAATTACATCGTTATCATATTTTTAAAAAAATTTATGTTGGTCCAAGTGACAGTAACTCCTTTAAAACATAGTTTTTTCACGCAAACCACTTTTCAAAGAAGGAAAAATAAATTTTAATGAATTTTAATTTTGTTTTTTAAATATATTTAGAAACTAGAAATAAACTTCTAAAAGACTCTAGTTTACATCATCTTCAAATTCCTAATAGTTTTGCGGCAACACGTGTTCAAAAGTGAAGTTTTTTTCTCAGAATGTTGATCTTTGTGTCAAAGTTTGCCAAAAAGTGGGACTCACTATTGTGGGACCACCCTGAAGTAAATAAATAAATGTATCTAAAGTAATAAATACACCTAATGCTAAGTACATAGCTATAATTTGTAATTAATCTAGAGTATCCACTCATAATTGAAGTTAGTTGCATGTTTAACTATTAAACTATGTAGAAAGAGAAATGAAATGAATGTGAAATGATTGTGGAAGAGAAGTAGAATGATATGGAAATGTGGTGCATTTATTAATGAATAAGTGTACTTCTACAAGAGGTGGAAATATGTAGTATGGCAGCATCCATTGAGATTATTAAGCAGAAGATGGGACATTAAGTCCTACTTCTATGGCTGCACAAATTTTTGAATTGTTGGTAACATCAAATTATTGCAAGAACTCTTATTTAGATGTCAATTTATGATAAAGCTACAAGTGATGACCATTGACTAATAATTTGAACTACACTGGATTGATTATTTTTAATTTCATAGCTCCATTGGGAAACACTTATGGCAATTTTATATGGCCCCAGCCATCTTTTCTATAACTTGACCATGTTGTCCGTGTACCTAGAGTCATATAGGAGTGTCAATCTCCTAGCTAAAACCTCTTTTATATGATGTACTTATCATGTCATCTGATCCTTTGGTTTTGCACTACTTTTGTCTAATGTAGAGAAGATTTCCTAAATTCATCTAAAGAATTCAACTGCATGAGCTTATCTTTATGTGGTGTAGAGATATACATGTCAAGATTAAGAATTATTCTCAAGGTTTTATGATTAAATTCAATTGGCATCATGGTTTTTTTACCATACAACATCTCAAAAGGAGTAAACATTACTTTTTTCCAAGATTTTTTGTATGCCCATACTGCTTCAGGAAGTTTGGTTGCCCAATATTTCCTATGTACATTCAATGTATTCGTAAGAATGGCCTTCATTTCCCTGTTTGTGATCTATGTCTACACATTTTTGGGGGTGATAGGGTTCTAGCTTTCTATGCCTTATATTATACTCATTCACCAAGGTTGTAGTAAGAGTGGAAGTAAACTGAGCTCCTTGTCTAAGACAATCTCTCTTGGAACTCCATAACTATGAAAATCTCTTCATACAAAAACTCCTCAACTTTTTTTTCCCTTACATGTTTCATGACTTTGACCTCTACCCACTTAGTCACATAATTAGTGAAAACTAAGATGTAAGACTTTCCATTGGATGGAGGATCAATAGGTCCTACAAAATCTAGCCCCTATTTGTCAAATGGTGTTACTACTACTTATGGATGTAATGGAATTTCATCTGATCTAATTGGTCTTCCCATTATTTGGCATCTATCACACTTGTATATTTGGTTTCATCTTTGTGAAGTGTAGGCCAATAGTATCATGTATTCACTATCTTAATTATTTCTCTTTTGGCCACAAAATTCCCTCCACATGGCTCATCATGGAATGCATGCAAAATGTCATAAGCCTCAACCTCTTGTACACACATTATCATCACCTCTTTGGTCCATTATAAAACAAGCATCCTGTTATCCACGAGAAATAAAATCTCTTCTCAACAAGTAGCCTCTTCTCCTTTCATGGAAAGTGAGAAGGAACTTTGTTTGCAACTAGATAATTTGCACTATAAGCATACCAAGGTGTATGAATGCTAATAGAAAAAAAGTGCTAATCTATAAATGGGTCATCAATGACATGTGGATCCTCCTTGGTTGTCAATCAAGATAGAAAATATTCTACCTCATTTTCCTTCCCTAGTTTATCGCGATGGCAATATCAAACTCTTGCATCAACAACAACCATCTTGCTAACCTTTTGGTGATTTAAGGGTTTTTCATGAGATATTTAATAGTTTCATGATCTATATGCACAAATATTTGATAACTATTTATGTAATGCTTGAATTTATTGAGTGCATATATGACTACTAACATCTTTTTTTATGTGATAGTGTAGTTAAATTCGAGTCCTTACATGTTTTTGTTGATGAAATAGATAGTTATTTCTACAGTTTCTTCTTTCTAACCTAGGATAGCTCCAATAGCATAATTTGATACATTAGTGTGGATATGGAAAGGGATTTCCCAATTGGGACCTTTAAGAATAGGTGCTTGAGTCAAATTTGTCTTCAAATAAGAAAAGGTTTTCTCACATTGTGGTGTCTATTGGAAATCAACATCCTTTTTTAACAAATTTTATAATGGTCTTGTCATGTCGCTAAAATCCTTTATAAACCTAATGTAATATCCTACATCTCCCAAGAAACTTTTGGAATCCTTCTTCTTAATAGAGGTTAAAAGGTTGAGAATTACCTCATGTAAGAATTGTCTTAAGGAAAAGAATGAAATGCCAAGATCTAGAAGCTCAATAGATAGCACAACAAATGAGAAAAAATGATATGATCCTCAAATGACTAGATTAATGATGATCAATAATCAAATGATAATGGATAAATACAAAGTAGATGTGTCTAAATATATAGGTGATGCATGATAACTAGGAGATATACAAATGATAACCTATCAACCACACAAGGTGGAATCACATGTCCACCAAAGGTGGATCATCCTCCATTCTACAAAAAAATATGTGCAACATGTGCATCAATGAGAGGATGATAATATGATAAGAGAAATAAAGGTGGATCTCACACATAAAGTGGAAATTATCCTACACCATGTGCTAAAATGAAATGAAAACTCCTAGGTGTATACATGAAAACTAATATGCAAATTCATTATCCTAAGTAAACTTAAGTAAAGTGTAATTAGTGAATATTTAATTACACTAACAGCCCCCCCCCCCCCCCTCCCCCCCAAGTGCAACTTAGGGGAATGCACTTAAGCTCACAATGCTAGATGACAATACATGATGGGTCCCAACTACTATGCCATGTTAGGTACCCATGTAAAATGTGTAAGAGTAATGTAATGCAATCTCTCATAAAGAAGAGAAAGAGGGAAAACCTCATGTGAAAAACTCTCCCCCAAAAAGAGAGATGAAAACAAGATACATGGATGGATGGAGTAATCAATAGCCCCCCCCCCCCACATTAAAACATACATCATGTATATACCCATATGAGGAAAAATTCCTCCCATAAGAGAGAAGAAGTAGAAGAAGAAGAGAGACATGGTAGTCCCCCCTCAATGTATCAATGATACCTGCTTTAGGATGAATGTATAATTTGGTCCATTAATATCAAACAATGTTTCTCCCCTTAAGAAGAAGAAATGGCATAGGTGTATATGAGATGCCTCTCCAATTTGTAGGAAGAAACCTCAAGATGAATGGTGTCTCTAAAAATTGTGCAACTTTCCCCATGTCGATACTAAAGGCTACCCCTTCCAAAACTGTTGAAAAGAACAAGTCGGGATCAAACAAGCATGGATGTATAATGTGACCCAATGAACCAAGTATCTCCCCTAATGATAAAGAGACCTCTTTCAACTGTTATACATAAGGATCCACATTAACATCAACCTCAAAATATTGATCATGTAGAGAATGGACAAGAGGGTCAGAGTATTCCCTTGCAACAAATGAAGAAGGATCTTCCTCATCAAGGAGAAGATGTATATCATCAAGGACATCTCCTATATCTGCAATGTAGGACTCCAAAAATAAACCTACAATGTTTGTCAAGTAGTCATCTCTTGATGTTGTAACTGGAAGACAGGGTGTACCCAACTGTGATGAATCACATGGACCTATCACTATAGAAATATATGCATGTGTAACATGTTGATGTTTTGACCTTGTCCTTCAATTGTTTCAAGGATCCCCCACAAATGGACCTACTGAATCAAGAGTTTGTCTAACCCAATGAGGTCTAGTGGAAGATGATGATGAAGGATTATCCTCAGCCTTAAGTTTACCAAGAAAAGGTTTAATCATGTGTGTAGAGGTTGAGGTGTATGAACCATTTGAATCACTTCCACTATTATCACTATCCATAATTTTTGAAGTATGGAGAGGAGTAGAGGATAAGGTAGGTGAACTTTCCTCAAAGTGAACATTCCTCTCTATGAAGATCTCATGAGTCTCAAGATCCATAAGTCTATATGCCTTAACACCTTCATATCCAATGAATGTAAAAGGAATTTATGGTGGCATTTTTCATTTATGTGAAGATATGTGTGTCCATGTTGGATAGCCAAATACTCTGAACTGTTTCACAACTGGTTTTCTTCTACACCATGCCTCAAAAGGAGTCATTCCATCTAAGGCATTATGAGGAGATCTGTTAAGGATGTGTTTGGTACAACTTATAGCTTCTACCACAAGTGTTAGGTCATCAGACTTGACTTCAATCATGCAACTTCTCATTGCCTTAAGAGTTCTAATATTTATTTCTGCAACTCTTGTCTATTATGGACTAAATGAAAGTGGATTTTGAAGATCAATACCCTCAAGTTCACAAAAGTCTCTAAGTCTTGAGTTCACATAGCTTATTTCATTGTCTACACAAAGAACCTTGATGGGTTTACTTGATTACTTCTCAACATGAGCCTTGAAGGTTAGAAACTTATCAAACACTATATTCTTGTGATCAATAAAGTAGACCCGTGTGTAGTGGGAAAATTCATCAATGAAATTGAGGTCATAGTGATCCTTGTTGATTGATGTCACTGGAAAGGGGTCTACTATAACACTGTGAACCAACTTAAGAACAACTAATGCTTTCCAAGACTTCCCCTTTTCAAACTTCTCTTCTAGATGCATATCCATTGAACAAGTTAAACATTCACCCTTAGAAAATTTGATTGTAGGTAGACTTTTGACCATATGTTTTGAGCTAAGTTGTTGGAGATAGCGGAATTCAAGATGTCCATATTGATCATGCCACAATTTACTTTGTGATTGGGTATGATTCAACAAGGCATGTGAAGGATACTTAGGCACAAATTGGGAGAAAGAATAAAGTTGTGTTTCATGATTAGCTTTACCCACTGCAACCAATTAATCATCCTTAAGATTTTGCATTATTATTGAATCAAGAAGGAACTCAAATTTATTTCCACCTCCATAGTGAGTGATTTGGTAAATTGAAAGGAGATTGGTGCTAAGGTTAGGAACATAGAGAACATCTTTGAAATCTCCATTTTCTATCTCAACTTGTACTTTCCCTTCAACTTCCACTTATGTATCATTCCCTACAAAGATGTGAGGTACCTTAGATGGTTCCAATGAAGAAATTTGTCCCTTTGAAGCACCCATATGATGTGTATCACCCAAGTCAAGAATCCATTCCTCTGAACAACTTGAACTTTTCATAAGTGCTTTCCCTTTTCCCTTTGAAGTGGATGGAGATAAATCATTGGAAGCATTTGGCACATTGATTTTGTTCTTTTCAAGTAATTTTTTCAACTCATCAATCCTCTTAGTCTTGCAATTATGGTCATCATGATTTGGTTTCTTGTAATAAGTACAAAATAGTTTATCCTTCTTGTAATTGTTCCCCTTCTTGTTGAAAGAAGAATGTTCGTGTTGTGAGGAGGAAGATTATTGTGTCTCTAATTGTGATTTTGGCTTTCACTTTTTGTTTTTGTTGAAACTTTTTCCACCTTGATTTCTTTGGTTATCATTATTAGCCACCAATTCCAAAGACTTTGAACACTTGATAATACCCATATCCATCAACTTTGACTGTTCCAACATTAACATTTCTACAAATGCATCAAATAAAGGCTTAGTGAAGGCACTTCCCATGGTCAACTTGTATGTATTATAACTTGAGATGAAAGTTTCATATTCTGAAGGTAGTCTCTTCAAGATGTGATGAATCAACTTATTGTCCTTCATGGGATTACCACAATCCTTAAGTAGTGCTCTAAACTCATTGGCTTTATTGACATAGTCTTTAATTGTGTCAAAATTCCTAGGATCCAAGAGAAGTAGATCGTCCTCAATTGAGAATCCCTTTTCCTCATCCACTTTACCATACAATTCTTCAAGTTTGTTCCAAGAACCTTTGGAATCCTTAAAGCTTGGAATGTGGAAGAAGAGATCTTTATGAACACAAATCCTAATAATTTATAAAACCTTATTGTCTTCAATTTTCAATACAATATTTGCATCAGAAACATAAATTTCTACAATTATACCATCTACATAGAGATTTAGACCTTTTTCTATTAATCCACTCTATACTATATCTTTCCATGTAGCATAATTATGTGGAGTTAACAATGGACATTTAAGTGAACCCATGATGCAAAAATGAAAGAGCACAAGAGAGAAAGAGACACAAGCACACATGACACCCCCCTCCAAAATTCACTCAATCAAAGAACCCCCCCCCCCTAAAAAATGATGCCTTTGGCACTTCATATATAGTACATGTACAATTGCCACTTGCCAAAATGGGCCAAACTGAACTTCTGATTTTGATGTTTACAACCACCTCAATGATGCCAAATCAGACTCGAAGAAATATTGCTTAGAGTTAAATCAAGATCCAAGCATTACAATGATCACACAAGGCCAAAAAGGACCTAGATCTGGAAGTGATATTTTTTCCCAAATAAGGCTACAATTTGATAGAAAATATGGAAAGTACTCAAAAAATTATTCACTTTCAAAAAAATTGGCACATGAAAATATGTATGTATGAGCCTGATCGGAGCCTTTGAAGTTGCAAAACTGAGGATTTGACAGGTACAATCACCAAAATCTACAACTTCTAAACAATATGTGCACCAAAACCATAAAATAACACCCCCACTGAAAAGTTCAGGAAATTCCAAAAGAAAAAAAAAATTGTGCTCAATTTGGATCTCGGATGACCAAGTTATGGCCTCTCAAAGTTGGACTACCAAATCAAAACTGCATATGGTGAGGGGTCCAAATTTTCAAAACCTAATGATGACAGAAAATGCATGATATTGAATTTGGCGGTCAAATAGATGTTGAAACAAAATAAAAATGCCCAATTTTGACAGTCAAAAGGACATCAGATTTAACATAGTAAATTGTTGATTCAAACACGAGCTTGAAATTGATTGTGAAATGGTCGTCAAAGAAAAATAAAAAAATGCCTAGTGACGTTGATATGGGCGTCAAATTTAACATCACAAAAATTGGACAAAATACAAAAAAAAAATTAAAAATACCAAATCTTCTGTCACATGTTAATATGGGATTAGTTGGTTTGTGTGGAAGTGTCCCACTGCGTCAGATCTTACTATGCTCCTTCACAAAATAGAAAGATGTCACATGTTCGAAGATGAAGTGGCTCTCAGTGATAGGGACAAGTAGTTGGCCATTGGTGGACTGGTGGCAGGCAAGTGGCTGGTGTTAACTGGCCTATGGGGGGGCTTGGGACTTTTAGTCCCACGTTGTGAAGGCGGTAGTAGAAACTTTCTTTAAATGAAAAGTTGTGGGATGGTATGTTAAAGAGCCACTGATGATGGTTGTTCAGTGATGCCATCTGCCAATGTGATGGATGTTGAGACCACTAAATTTGATGGATGGTGGTTGTCTACTTTGTCACATGGGCTATAAATTTTGTGTGTGGTGGTCGGGGTTGATTGTCTTGTCCTACTATATAGATTTAATACTTAGATGTCTCCTGCAGATCTAACAAACCCCAAAAAAAGGGAGGGGACCCCAAAACCAAAACCCCAATTTTTGCAACAAGAAACATGCGGAAAAAATGCAATAATGTCCAAATATATGTTCAGATCCAAAAATTACATTAACAAAAATATCAAAAAAGAAGCAGATCCAAAAAATTGATTTTTCTAAAAAAATTCAAATCTCTACCGCCAAATTGCAAATCGAGCTTCCCAAGCTTGATTTGCAAAAAAAAATTTCCACATATTTTACTTTTGCCCAAGGTAGGAAAATTTATAGTCTAAATTTACCAAAATGGCCACCCAAATGCAATGGTGAGGTCAGGTATTTCTCTAGACACTCTCACAAGCTATTACAACATTGGATCTAAATCGTGGCCCTCCAAAAGTTGAAGCAAAAATCTCTCCAATGGCTATGCAATGAAATATTCTATGGCTCTGATACTATGTAAGAATTTTCCTAAGATAATGAATGACATGCCAAGATTTAGAAGCTCAATATATAGCACAACAAGTGAGACAAAATTATATGATCCTCAAATGACTAGATTAAATGATGATCACTAATCAAATGATAATGGATAAATACAAAGTAGATGTGCCTAAATATATAGACAATACATGATAAATAGGAGATATATAAATGACAAACTATCAACCACACAAGGTGGAATCACATGTACACCAAAGCTAGATCATCCTCCATTGTACAACAAAGTATGTGCAACATGTGCAACAATGAGAGGATGATAATGTGATAAGAGCACTAACGGTGGATATCACACATAAGTGGAAATTCTCCTAAACCATGTGCTAAAATGAAATGCAAACTCCTAGGTGTCTACATGAAAAATAATATGCAAATGCATTATCCTAAGTAAACTTAAGTAAAGTGTAATTAGTGAATATTTAATTACACCAACACCTCAATCTTTGCCTAGTCAACTTGGATACCTGCTTCTGAGATGTAGTGGCCAAACACTACTCCCTCTTGCATCATCATGAAACACTTTTCATTGTTCAAGGATATATTATGATATTCACTCCAGTGTAAGACTCTTTCCAAGTTTATCAATGCTTCCTCATTAATGCCACCATAAGCAGTAAAGTCATCCATATAGATTTTCATGTAGTCATGTGAAATATTAGAGAATATACTAATGGTTTCTCTCTAAAATTTAGCTAGGGAATTGCACAATCCAAATGGGAGTAAAAAGTAGGCATAGGTACCAAAGGACACATAAATGTTGTCTTTTCTTGGTCCTTAGGTATAATCCTTATCTATTTGTATCCACTAAACCATCTAAGAATGAGAAGTATTGCTTAGCTGCTAGAGAGTCCAACACTTGATCTATGAAATGGAGTGGAAAATTATCATTTTTAGGTGAAGTATTAAGTTGTATGTAATCCACACACACACACCACTTCCCCCCTTCTTAAGAATTATAACAAGAGAGGATGCCCATTGACTATCATAAATTGGGTAAATGAATCCTGCATCTAGTAATTTCTGCAATTCCCCTTTTACTATCTCTCTTATCAAAGGATTGATCCTTCTTTGTGCCTACCTTATAGGTTTTCAATCTTCTCTATTGTAGATTCTATGAGTACACAACTTAGGATCCAATCCCTTCGTATCATGGTAAACCCATGAAAAATATTACTGATGAGACTTGAGAAATTTTATCAAAGACATATGTTGCTCCTCAATTAGCTTACTGTTAATGTTCAAACATTTACCTAGTGAAACTTATACTTTCTTATTCAATTCAATCATGGATGCTTCACTAAAACATGGCATTTAATTTTCATGTGGTATAAATGTATGAAGCATGTCCTCAGCTGGAGGAAGGTTGGGTGAATAGGAAGTGAGAAGGATGGTCTGCAATGGACATGGAGGACTCAATGGTTTCTCATCTACTCCATATTGGTTCTGAATGATATTGGAGATTATTTCATCCTATGCATGAAGCTATAGAAAAGGATCCCTACTTATCATCATAATGTTTGTAACTAAATAGGCCTCATCTTTTTCCTCCCCTATATTTGGCCACATTGGTTGTCCTAAATTAGGTTGAGGATGCACTAGGGGAGAAAGAGAAATATTTTTAGTAGTTATACCATTAGAAATGGTCATGTCTCCTAATCATCAACCTATAAAGGTATCTTTTGTAGCCAAGAAGGGTATACCCAAAATAATAGGATAACCTCCTAGAGTTTCTTTAGGAGAAAGAATGATAAAGGTAGTTGGGTATTTCCAATAATCCAAATTTACTACAAGCTCTTCTACCATGCCATCAAGTTTAATAGTAGAACTATATACTAACTACAAAATCGTAGGATTAGGCATTAAATTATTTATGTTGAGATGTTGCATGATATCCTTGAAATCTCCTTCATTATCCTTCATGTCATGAGAGACTTCCTGCTATAGCAACTCGTGTTGTACTTCTTTTTTTTCAATCTTCATCTATAGAGAGGTCTCCCTTGGTACAACCTTCCCAATATCCTCTTGCAAAGGCTCTCTTTCTTGTACCAGGGTAGGTCTAGGAGATGATGGCTTGATATCAACAAATGATTTCTCAAGTTCATACCAATAAATATCCCTTATGCTTTGTAAATTTCCCATGTCACAACATCCTACATGATGTGTTAAAGAAGCCATGAACTCCTTCTCCTGGACTCTTTTCTCTATTGTGACATTATTTATAGATTAGGGAGAAATCTCATGCGTACTCATGTGTATATCTTCAAGGAAAGGGTTGTCCTTGGGATCATCTGATTCTTCCCCTACAACAAAAGAGGAGAGCTCTTTAAATAAGAGGACATAGTCCTCTATTTATTTTTTGGTCTCAATTTGCAAAGAGGTATTTTCTTGTACAACCGTCTCAGTATCCTCTTGCAGGAGCTCCTCCTTCATCTAATTTTCATGCTCTAGAGTTGTAATAACTGAACAAGGGGCTTTGAAGCTTGGAATGAAAATTTTGAGAGGAGGGACTTCCTCTTGTGTATATTCTTGCAAGATATTGGGTTTGTCTTATCTTAAGCTAGAAAAATTGCGCCTAGGAGCCTCATATTATTTGAATTGACCAAGCTTGAGCTTCATTTATTTATCTTCCTTTGCAGCTAATCTTCTTGCAATATCCTCATCAAAATGCCTCTTTTTTGTTTCCTTCTCTTGTTTCTCTTTGAGATGGGCCTAGTGAGCCATATCCTTCTTGTACCTTTGTTGAGACTCTATAAATATATGATATACCTCAAATACCATCTCATATATTTGTGTATCACATGCCAACTACCATTTTTTTTGATGGATTTTCCATCTCTCCCAGAGGATTTTGATCTACCAAGGGGGGCTAGAAAGACCCTCCCCTCCCTTCCCTAGGAAGAAGGATATTAGTACCATGGTGACTCCCTTTTATGTTAGTAGGTTGGGCGGATCTCTTGGTGGAGGTAGAAGTTGAGGCCCCCCATTATTATTGATGAGGATGGTCCCATGTTGGTTCAAGTAATGGATAAACCCTTGGGGATATCATAGATTCTTATGATTCAAATGTTGATGAGTCTTATCTAAATTTTCCCTTATTGTCATCCCTACTGCTCCTACCCCACAAGTTAGACCTCCCAGTCTAATGACATCAGTTGTGGTCAAAGTAGAACTAATGATCTTTCTCATAGTGAAGGAGGTGCCCTTGTTAGTTTCCTTTATATGGTGGGTAGTTATAAGTCAGAATAGGAGGATGTAGATCAATTGGAATGGGCCATTGTTCCCTTTTTAGAATCTATTGATAATGTAATGGTTGAAGCTTTGTTAGCCCTTAAAGGAAGGACAAGAAGAAAGAAGGCTAAAGCAAAAAAAGATGCCCTCCAAAATAAAGGTAAAACTAAAGCCTCTGGAAACATTAAACCATCTCTAAGTGTTGAGAACTTTGTTGAATTCAAGGTGGCCAAAAAAAGAGGAAGGCCTTTAGGGTCTACTAATTCTGAACTTGGCAAGAAATCTATTCCTAAGACCTTTCCAAAGATTTATAAGAGATTTAAATTCTCAATGGATACTTCCCCATAAAATTGAAATGTACATCTTGGAATGTTAGGGGATTGGAATCCCCTAACAAAAAATACATTGTGAAAAGATTTCTCAACCTGTATAAAAATGTGGACATTCTTTTGCTACAAGAAATCAAAGTTGTCCAGTTTCACTTGGACATCAATCTTAAGTGCATATGGAGAGATGTTGTGTCCACTACCAATCATAGTAAGGGGAGAGGTCAAGAAGCTAATCTAGTGGGGATAAAATGGAAGAATGGTGTCGTCAAGTGGGGTTCATCTCCTTACAATAGAGTTGTATGGGTTGAGTTGAAAGACAAGGATTCTAGTTTTGGTGTTTTTTCATTATATGCCCTCGATAAATACAAAGATAGAGTGGAGTTATGGAAGTGGTTAGCCCAGTTAGAGGATATCCCTTGGATCATTGCAGGAGATTTCAATATGGTGGAAGGGCCTCAAGATAAAATGGGGGGGAGTAAGTTTTCTTAGAAAGGGGATGAAAAGTTCTTCTAGCTTAGAATGTTAAGCAAGCTCAACCTATGGGATCCTCTTTTTGGGAATAAACTTGATAATCTAGGTATATGGTTCACTTGGTGCAGCTACCAGTAGGGAAGGACAGAATATACAGTAGGTTTGATCTCTTTTATGCTAATAAAGACTTTTTCAACTTTAATAAAGAAGTGGGAGTGCTTGTGTTAAAGGGGTCCCATGTTCATTGTCTAATAACCACCCCATCGATGCAGAGATCTCATCTAGGGAGTATATTTCTAGTATCAGGACCAAGGGTGAATCTTTTGCATTAAACACAAGCGTACTAGATTCTAAGGAAGTGCTTAATGTTGTCTTTATCATTAAACAATATAATTCATGGTCTTAATAAAAAAATATATTATTGATAACTTGGTTCAAAACACAACCTCTTGGAAGAAGTTGTTCCAAGTGGTGGGTAAAAAACTAGTCAAGGATGCTAGATACCAGGAAGCCATTTTGCGTGAGAAATTATTGATTGTGGAGGATCATATCCAAAACAACTCCTCCAACCTAGAAGACACTAAAGACCTTTCTCATGCCAATAACTCCCTAAGAAGGATCCAAAATGGTAAGATTCAAGGAGAAAAGGTGAGGGAAAGACTTAACTGGCTAAATCATGGTGATAAGGGAGCCAAATATTTCTTTTAATTGATGAAAAAACAAGGAGGCAAAGGAGAGGATTGATAGTTTGTTGGAAGAGAGTGTCAATCTTACATACCAACAAGAGATCCCTTTGGTGTTCTATCAGTTCTAAAGTAAGTTATTTGTTATAGAGGATTCAAGAGTTTCTATGGCAAGTGCTAGACATCATATCAAAGACATCATTCCCATAAAATTCAAGGTTGAGGATGCCAACCTCCTTGATAAGGAGATCATGATGGAAGATATTAACAATGCCATCAGATCCTTGGAAAATGATAAGGCCCCAAGGCCTGATGGGCTTCCTAGGGAATTTTACAAGCATAATATCCATTGGATTAGGGAGGAGCTACTCAATGAAGAAGCTATTAGCCAAGGATCCCTTGGGGTGACATAAATGCATGAATCATCAAATTAATTCCTAAAGAAGGGGATAAGACCCTTATTAAAAACTGGAGACCTATAACCCTTCTCAATGTTTCATATAAAATCCTTGCAAAAATCCTTGCCAAAAGATTAGAAGATATCCTTCTAGGTGTTATTAATCCCGCCCATATAGGATTTGTTAAGGGGAGATACATTTTGGAATACCTGATTACTTGTTGGAAAATAATGAGTTGGGAAAAAGAATCAAAATAGTAGGCATGTATGATGCTAATTGATTATGAGAAGGCTTACAATAGGATTGAATGGGAATTTATCTTCATGATGCTAGATGGACTTGGCTTTCCTAAAAAAAATTAGCACATGATTAAAATCCTCTTGAAAGGTGCTAATGCTAAGGTGGATGTTAATGGATTTAAAATAGAACCTATTCTTTTATCCAAATCTAGTAGAAAAGGATGCCCACTAGCTCCTACCTTATTTGTTATAGCAGCAGATGCTCTCTATTACCTATTAAGAGATGTTGTCATTTCCCCTACAATTCAAGGTGTTACTCTTCCTAATGGTGAAGATCTTGTTGATGTCCAATTTGCAGATGATACATCTACCCTTCTTGCTCAAGAAGATGATAACCTAAAGAGATTGATGGACAAATTGGACATCTATTGTCAAGCCTTTAGAAATAAAATCTTTATCTCCAGGTCTATTATATTAGCCTAGGAGGATCCCCCTAGTTCTCTAAGTATGGTTTGGCATTGGGAGGCCCCAAGCACCAGATCAAATATCTAGGCATTCCTTTCTCTATTTGCCCTAACTTAAAAGAAATGTGGTGTTGGGTTAGAAATAAACTTGACAATAAATTAGGTAGATGGAACAAACACTTCTTGTCTTTGGAAGGTAAATACCAAGTTTGTCAAAAGATTCTTTCCTCATACAGTATCTATTACACTTCAGCTTGGTTGTTTAACCAATATCAGTTCAACTATATTCTGAAGAAAATCATAAACTTTTTTTGGTTAGATGGAAAAGGGGGTAAAAAATGACATGCAATGAATTGGAAATGATGTTCCATAAGGAGGAAAGTTGGGGGCATTGGTCTTAAAGACCTCGGTATCCAAGGGCTTTCCCTTTCTTCTAAATAGGTTTGTAAAGGATTGCAAGGACCTGAACCTTGGATATTTTTGATCAAAAATAATATTAGTAGAGGAGTCCCCCACGAAGGCTCTTCTTGGAAAGGGCTTCCCCTATGTGACCTTGTCACAAGATCCTTCCCTATCAAAGTTACTGGATCCGATGTGTCTAAAGTCATATGGAAGGCTTGGGAATCAGTGAGACACCTTGTATCTGGAAAAGACATTATAGAAGAGGACAACTCAATTTGTGGCGAGAAGTCTATCTAGTGGAACTTAGTGCACAAAGTAAACCCCTTTCCCTCTTGCAAGGTTGTTCAACAAGACACTGGGGCAATAAAGGCATAAGGTTTATGAAAGATATTATCATTAATGGATGGCTTATTGAGTGGGGGACCCTCTAAACTAGATATGGCATCCCTTGTGAACATTTCAAAAACCTACTCTATCCTCAAAGCTGGATACCAAGCCCTCTCCCTTCCTAAGCCATGTGTCTTCAAAGAGCTGAGGTTCCTCTCCTATCCATGGAGGACTAATGGTACCCCTCTTCCTACCATCAAAGCCAAGGACATTTACTCCCTTCTTACAGATAAAATAATATCTTTTGTCAACTCAAAAACTGCCAGTCTCTCAACTTTGATCTCTCCCAGTGGCAAACCTATGTGGATAAGTTAAGGGGTAGCCAAGTGGCTCCCAAAAAGAAATGTTTTTTTTTAAAGTACTTTTGCATAGACTCCCTATGAAACATCCTAAAGGTGAATTTAATTTGTGTCATGTCTGCAAAAGCCTAGAAACTATTAAGCTCCTTTTCTTTGATAGTTTGGTAGCCAAAGAAATTTGGGGTCTCTTTGGTCTGTATGTTCATGAGAACATACATGTCACTGAGATACTTTTTGGCAATATCTTGGGTCTTAAAAGAGACTTCAATGTTTTCTTCTCTATCTTATCAATTGATATTCTTTGGTCTATTTGGAAAATTAGGAATAACAAAGTTTTTAATGACATATCTAGAACCCTTACTGAATCTTTGAGGAGACTCGCCTATAATGACATTACTTTTCAAGTCACAGTTACTTTGAGGCTCTTGAGAAGGAAGTTTGAAGACCTTTATGATGGCTCGGTCAAAATTCTAAGGAAGGAGATATCTAATGGTTACATTTGGACTCGAGCTACAACTGATAGAACCCCATTTGAAATTGCTCTTCAAAACTTCTTGGTTGAAATCAAGGAGTAGGAGGAAAGAAACAAAAGAAATAATGACCTTCCAGCCCTTGTACCACCTATTGTAGCAATTCCTCCACAAGTTGTACCTGTTGCAACATTCCCTCTACCTGTCCTGGTTGCTGAAAGGGTTGATCATCCATATGTGTAGAGAATCAGAGATGATAGTGTACTAAGGTAGATGGATGGCCACACAGGTTGGATAGCGTGGATAGAGAGAAGAGGCAATGACATGAAGCTCAATGAATTCTTTCTCAAATATGTAAAGAGGGTCAAAATAGTACAAAGTTTCCACTAAATTTTGAGAGTAAGATACAAAATCATATGTTATGCAAAATTACTAGATATCTTTAATATATTTGTGTAAAAAATATCAAGAAATATTTGTTGAAATTATTCTATTTATTTAAGAATTATTTTATTTTAAGTAAAAATAATTTGATTTATTATATATAAAATAAATATTTTTTATGATATTTTCATTGTTTAAAATTTATTTGTATGTTTTTATATTTTTAATTTGTTTAATTATTTAAAGTTGAAGTCTTTATTCAATTTATATTCATCAAATTTTCAATAGAATTAATAAATCAAAATGTTTTTTGTCATTATATATAAAATAAATAATTTTTATGATATTTTCGTTGTTTAAAATTTATTTGTATGTTTTTATATTTTTAATTTATTTAATTATTTAATTATTTAAAGTTGAAGTCTTTATTCAATTTATATTCATCAAATTTTCAATAGAATTAATAAATCAAAATATTTTTTGTCACTCGTAATATCTTTAAAAATTTGATTAATCTATAAATTAAAATTTTAGAAAACTAAAGACCCCTTCTTTTATTTAAATATTAATATTTTGAAATGTAAATGACTATTAAATTTAAGATGAAAGATAAGAATTTTTGTAAACTCACTCATTTTCATTATACTATACCCTCTCCTATTGTGGAATCTCTCCGTATTATTTAAAATTTAAAAGAAAAAATCTAATGTTTATATTTGTTGACTTTTATACTATGTTCACATGAAAATAGGCATTCCACTATCTAATTTAGGCTTGACAAGCCATAAAAAAATTACTTAGTTTCAAGAAAGTAATAAATGTGACTTTGACACTTCAAATCATCTTGTTAAAAAGGTAGGTACATCCAAGATTTTGTACTTGATTTGGTGGGGTGATTTTGTCCTAGTTCTAACATTGAGGATTGAAACTACCCTTTTGTTTTTAGTTATGGGCTTTCAATACTCTTTTGTTTTGATTAGGTGAAAAACAGATTTTGAAAGGACCCGAAACTTTTTACAAAAAACTTACAAAGGATAAAGCATTAACACCCCATAGAGACAACACGAAAGCAGAAAACTAGAAAAGAACAGATGACGGCCAAACAAAAGCCATCTAGCACTAAACACCAGCAAAAGGACAGCAAACAACCAGAGAACATACCAATACTCTTTTGTTTTTAGTTATGGGCTTTGCCTATTTATCAGGTTCATGCACTGGTGCTATTCAATTGCATATTATATCATCTGATTCCCTTCAGAGTCTATCTCTTGTTACTCTTGATAGAGTACTGATATTCTATGAATGATTTGTAATTGTTATGTTACTGAATAACACATTGAGTATTCTTGAAGACTGGGTTTTTCCCAAAAGGATTTCTTAGAAACTTGCATATAATATGTTCTCTCCTCTGTTAGTGTTTAGATCTGTAACTTATTGCATTTCTTGGTCAGTTGATATCTTTCGGCATCAGAGTAACCCACTGAGGTACTACAGGAAACACCAAGGCATTTAGATTGAACATAATTAAACTTTGATAATATTTTAAAGAAAACTTCTAGATGGAGCTAAGGAGCCCTGGACTCTTCAAAATGTAGCCTTGCAAACAATTAGAAGATGTGATTTGCTTGTAATACAACTGTGTAATTTTGTCACACACTAATTATTATTAAAAGAATAAAACATAAGTTAGATGATGCATTGGATCCTTAACTGCCCCATAATGCTTAAAAGCAAAGCAGAGTAAGATCAACAAACCTGCATCTTACGTAAAATAATAAGAGCAGTGTGATATACAGCATAAAAAAGGATTCATCTCATTATTTCTAACACGTTAGATGTAATGCACTCATTGCCTTGCCTTTTAAGCCATGAGAGGCGACTGATCACATCCAGCCAAAATTTAGTGATAGTTTCTGACAGTCATAGCCATCGCATGCTTGCACTATTATGCAGAGGTTTCACAAGGTTTTTCGAAGAGCCTTTGCTAAATGACAAATTCACTATTGCTCATTAGCTTGTTGATTGAACCATTAGACTTTTAGAATGGCACGTGTAATAATGCAGAAGAGTATATATTGTGTTTAACTGCATACTGATCCTGCATTATAAATTCAGCAAGGATTCCACTGCTGTAGCTTCCACCAATCAGGAGAATTCTAGAAATAATATGGTTGCTAAGTATCAATTTAAGTTTATGAAAGAAGAGTTAGATTAATACAATTGCCTAGTATCAATTTAAGTTTATGAAAGCAAGCTAAATAGTAAAGCCCGCTCGGTATCAATTGAAGTTTATGAAAGCAGAGAAATACAATTGCTCAGTATCAGTTTAGGTTTATGAAACCATAATAGAGTGCCTCCAACAGAGGTATCTTTCAAAGGTTACCCATTTATGAAAGCACTCTAAACCCTCCAATTGAGATGAGCTGCAACAACAATTTGATCTGTTAGTGTTCTCTTAATATTTACGAGTGGAGTGGTTCAAATTCAAATCTCACAGCAGCATGTTCTTAAGGGCATTTTCCATACCAAGCACAATTAAAGCCTCCGGTTGATTAATTAAATTATGTAGTGATGGCTATATCAAAGCCAACAATGCCTTTTGCATATGTTTTATATGTATCTGTTTTAACCTGTCTTAACATTTTTCATAATACCTTGTATTCCAGATTTCAGCAAAAAGAATCACCAACAAAGCAAAAACAAATAGGCATCTAAACATATCATCAAAAACAAAAAATCATGCTACTTGACACTGTCATAACTCATTTAGAAACCACTGCAAAGTTTTGCTCAATGAATTAAAACATGAAATTGTAAGTTCTAGTCATGACTATGGAACGTCTTAAGACTTCCAATGTCATAATGTAATTTAAGTGATAACACCAAAATAGTATTATTGATTTATGCTGGATGTTATCGTAGTGTTTTTCAAACACTTCATTTTCCAGATGGTTCTAGGCTTCTAGCTAATAGATCATTCATAAGGGAAAATTTGAACACTGATAAAGTGAAAATACATGGAAAACTCCAACATGTGTGATCAATCATAAGTGGCTGTGTAGTCATGTTATAATACAGCTTACCCTTCAATTAAGGGTTTACATTGTGCGTCTCCAGAAGAGAAATATCTTTCCGACAAGGAGAAAATAAGGCAACAAAATTTTATGCACTGAACATGAGAAGATTCAAAAAAATTATTTGTATTGAATATTATGGTACATTTCCTTAATAGTAACAATGTGAAAAGAATAATTTGAACGTGTTTGGCAAAAGCGGCACTATGCCATCCAAAATTATTGCCTTAGCAATGGTAAAAAAACAATTACAATACACAGTGCTACTGCAGGCTTCCATGTGGCAGCGACTATGTCTGCAATACAGAGATGACTTCCAAGAGTTCTCTGCAATCAGCTTCATGTAATCAAGCCTGTCAATGAATAATCTGCCACTATCTAACATTTAAAATGCTTCCTCAACTAAACTCGGCAACTTTGCTGCCTATCTTAGCTTTGCGGTGTCTTGCATTAGCTGATCTTTTATCCCTACCATGTCTTGAAGATCCCTTTCTGCCTGAGCTCTTTGGAGCTTTCTCCAGAACTTTCTCTGGAACTTTCTCTGGAACCTTGTCATCTGATGATTTCCTGGATGGCTCATCAAATGATATTCTACTGGGTTCAACTATTGGCAGTGCAGGAGTCATCATCCTGGCTATTCTCTTCTCCAGAACATCCCTATGATAAGCCTGCAATGTCAGTTATAAAGGGATCAGGTATGAGCACATAATGATACATGCCCCCATGATGGAAAGAAAGAGCACAGAGAGAATCTTTTCTGTCTTCCAAAACATGATGCAGGTTTTAATAAACTGAAAACTACAGTCAAGAAATGCAGAAGCATAAGAAAGATGACGGAAAGGCCTCTCCTCAGACTACAATTTTTTAATCCCATTCCTAAAGACAAAACGGGGAAAGTAAGCATCACACAATGTAGAGTTTACCTGTACAACAAAATTCCGTCGTTCACAATCAAGAAACATGTTGACTCTCCAGTTAACTCTAGCCATAATTTTATCTCTAACTATAGCAAAACTGATCTGATCCCTTGATGTGAATCGATCAACTTCGTTGAACCAAAGGCATGTGAATAAATTTGTGATTGGGGTGTGCTCCCGTATGATCACACACCCTTCAGGAACATCTACAAAACAATTGAGAAGTTAATTATTTGTGATAAATCCATGCAATATTGAGGCCACAACCATTCAAAGGACCCATTAGCAATGTGCAGTTAAACCCTCTCTAAAAGCCTCCATTTTCACATTGCAAACAGAAAAAGAAAAGCTTCAAGGGACATACGAACCACTTGTAATTGGTAACTTGGATGAACTGTAATGAGTCAAGCCTTCCTTCCTATAGAACTCAACTTGAGCATCAATGGACGCATTATCATACTTTCCAGCAGCTTTGTTAGCCTCAGCTTCATCAAAGACATCAAACCGTCTATAATGTCGAGAAATAGCAAAATTATCATTGGTCCGCCACAAAAACCTGAGCAGGTTGGAACCAAGAAAATAATGAATTAACTTCACACTCTATCTAATATCTGCCATGGAGTATAAAGAGTAGACTTAACTACTAGTGAATTCTTCTAAATATATACTACCTCAAACCTGGAGACCTTTTCTGTTTTGCTATAGTGAACAGATTTTAAAAACTTATCAAGATGTCTATAATGAACAATCACATTTAATGATTAGGATGTAAAAATAGATCACAAGGAAGTTACAATTTAAAAAGACAGCAGATATGAATGCCGGAATTGAGGGGTTGCTGTGTCAAGAAAAACAACTTCTTAATAAAATAAAAATCATTCTATGTTTCTTTTGTATTCACTCAAGCACGAATATCTTTGTGGCTCCAAAAGCTTTTGAAATTATCTCCTCTCTAGTAATTTTCCCATCAGTGCAAATAGCATATATCCTGCATCTACACTTGCACCCAGGAATCATTCATTGCATGACAGACTGGAGAGAATTTCAGTTTATCAGGACATAACTGCCTAGAATTAAGTTAGATAAGCTGAGAAGAATTTCACTTCACTGGAACCTGAACAATTGCGGGCAAGTTAGACTGATTGTAGGTGATTTGCATGTCTAGTAGTTATAGGGCAATTTGCTTGCACTCTTCAATAGGGCAGGCAGTCAAATGGCCAAAACATAGAAGTAAGATTCAAAGGTCACGTAAGTGAAACTGGGTCAGGTCAGCCAAGTCAGCTTCACCTTCACAAGAAAATCGACTGAGCATAAGGCAGATTTTTATGAAGATGGCATGGAATCAAATACTAGAGCAAATTTATAACCAACTTGAGAATACACGACCAACTTCATGCATCGATTCTAAGGTGCTCCTAGTTAACCACAAACTATAAACATGTCAACTGCCAAAAAAATAATAAGATCAAACAAAGTTCTTTTCTATTTACCATAGAAAGCTTCCAAAAAAATCTCAAACAGCAAATTCATTTACAAAATATACTACATATATGGAAAAGGTCTTTTGGAGAAGCCAAATTGTAGTACAACTAGAAATTGTTAAAAAACAGCTATACCATTGATGTGTTAACCTTGTTGATAATTTTGATGCTAATAGTTATATAAATTTGCTTGATGATGTCTACAATTATCAATATCATTGCAGCTATCAGTAATATTATTATAAATATTTCTTTACCAACAACATTATCATTTGTAGAAATGATTTTTTCACAGTCCATGTAAATAATTTGGTATGCTTGTGGAACTAAATATACAAGTTATTTTTGCATCAACCTTTCAGATTGTACCCGATGATTCATTATAGGGATGAAGAAGAAAGCATTACTAATAAAAACATTATTGATAATGCTTTCACTATCCATATTTTCATTATTATTAATACTATTGTCATATAATAATCATAATATACTTCCCTCATCTAGGATAAATCTGTTCAGATTCAAGGCTCCTTTCTTCAGATGGTAAACTCAATTTGAGAGCTATGTCAAAACCCTCAAGCTAAAGAAATCCAACTAGAGAGCTAGAAGTTAGAACTTAGAACAACTAAAATATCATCAAAAGGCCTGTGATGGACAATCATATCAGCACTATAATTTATCAGTGACTCATATGACATGATTTAGGCCAGTACTCTTTCTGTAAATAGTTCCAGTTTTGGAATAAGCAGAACATCCCATGCAACAATAATACTCATAATTTTGGACAATTTCTGTATTGACACTAATTCTCTCAAACTCACCTTTCCCTTAGCATGCATGAATAGCATTTTGAGTGGAAAACAGCTTTGTATTTCCTACTAATGTTTGTTTGTGCAGTTATGAATGAATTATCTATAAAGCCTCTCTGATTGAACTGCTGCATAAAGAGATCAGAGTTGTCTTCGTTTATTAGAAAAAGCCACCGCCTGCCACCAAAACGACGATGATTGCTTTCATGTTGAGACTGGCAACTATGTCTGAGACAGACACAACAGGTAAAAAAGTTGAATAATCTGTCACTGATACTAGTTAGGCAGAAACCACAGGATTTTCCCTGAAGGCAATTGACCTTGTGCTTGAGATTCTCTTTAGTCCTGAATAAAATTGATTTTGCTTTTATGAATGTGCTGAAGTCCACCTGTACTCAGATATCCATCTGTCCAAAGCTGTACTTAGTTATTCAAAGATTCTTATGTTCCCTATTTGTAAGTGGAAAGGGCAGGACATGGAAGAATTTGATGTTGCACTAGGGACATAAGAGGTGGGAGGTGAAGTTAGTGTAAATCAAGTACATATGCAATATCCATATCTTATATAGAGGTTGAATAAAGATGTATATCTAAACCACAGTTTATAAACCCATGACTCACTAAAACTTGGCAGATTCAAATTTGACTCGGCCTTGGTGTGTTAGCAAACACTCAGCAAGTGACTGTAAACTGCCCATTCATGACTGAAAATGCCCAATGCCCGATTTCATATGCAGACAAACAGCAGACATTTAATCAGCCACTGATGATTAAAGAACACGGTGCAAATTCAAGATGCTCCCTCAACATCCTACACCTAGAAAATGTGCCCACAGAACTGCCTTTTCTTCGCATTAGGCATGTGTGTGCTCTAGGGTGTTTCACACAGCATGAATCCTGCATTCCATATCCTTCATACAGTATCTTCAAATGCTGCTTGCAACAATGCAATGCAATGTTATCACAGCTTTGAGTGAGTTTTTTGCCAAGTTTTGACACATTTTGCTGCATTTTTTACTATTAACTAGCCAATCATCTGCAAATAATCAACCCTAATTTATTGAAGAATAGCTTGGGAGCAGTTTTATCTCACAAGAAGTCACAAATTAAGCAAGTTTTTCACAAGCCTCTAGGATATGATTTAAACGTGCACAAGGAAAATGTGGTTTTAGACAGTAACATTAAATTTAAAAATTTAAGCACGAGATGGGGTTATTGGATAGGAGGAAAAAAGGTCTAGGATGTGGAAAGTATTTTGAACAGAAAATAGAATAATGAACATAATGTCATAAAAGACTGAAACCTAGGTGTAATGGTTACAATAAAAAGAGATGAGAAAAATAAAGAATAATAGGATGGTTAAAAATCATTTTTCAATGAAGTCTTCAAAACTTGACAAAGCAGTGAGTTTAGGTCAATAGAGTAGCAAGGAAAAGAGAGTGACTAAAGCATTATTAGCACCATATTTTTTGGATTTTAACTCTGGGGGAGGAATGTTAATTTGCCATTGCTGTGATCCTTCAATCCATTTGACCTTTTGTGCTGCTAATCATTGGCACCTGTAGGCATCAGAAAGTGTTTTCTCTAAAATGACCACGTTTTATAGATCGGCTGGGTGTGTACCTGCAATGTTCCCAAGTAGGACCCTATTCAATTTGCTCTAAAAACTTCCAATTAGAAACCCCATATACAGTGCTGATTGTTAATGCAACTTTTTCCAAAGAGATCAAGCACAAAGTTGTGATGTCATACTTCATTCTGAATTTTGCATCATTGATCATATGAAACCCCATATACAGCTGTAGAAAACCTATGTTTCATATGAAAAGATTTCAATTGAAACATATGCATCATTTTTGCATCATAAGAACATATGAAACCCCATATACAGCTGTAGAAAACCATTAAATGGGTGAGAAACTACAAAAAGAGTATGCTTTCAACCATCCCATTACTATCTTAGCCATCAACCTATAGAGAGTTACATCACCAACATGGCTAATTGGAGCCATTCAACATGTTTATAGCTCCTTAGCCCCTTTTCTGCCCCTGCAACTAGGGACCCCTGACTACCCCCAACAAATCATTACAACAATGAGCAATATGAGAGTTATGATGAAAAGTCAGCTCCCTTTTGAGACATGGAGAGGCAACTTGATTCCTTCTTAGAGCTTCCCAAACATACAAAAATCAAACCAAATTGAAAATCAAATGCCAAAACACTTCAAATTCTACTTGATGTTTCTGACAAGACATGTTCGCTACTTGTCACAATAATTAGTTCACCACTTCACTAAAGAAAACAGCGTGATAATCCCGTCTGAAGCAGCAAACTTGCCTTAGTAAGTATTCCAAGCTGTTTGGGGGTCTGCAACTTTAAACCGAGAATTCTCAAAGATATCTCATTACACCCTTGGTCATTCTTAATCATTATCACAGTATGCAATACAACAAGTAGGAGCAACATGTCTTCAATGGTCACTTAATTTGGAGACCCAATTTTCAGATCAGATCAATGATAATCTATGTATCCACTTCTATAAAAATATTGGACTTTCTGAACCTTGGTCAACCTGATTTTTTCACCAAAGCAGACAGTCCCTCCAACAAAATATGTTGTTGAAAGCTTATAATAGATTCTGCCTTGCAATTTCTCATTATGCCTCACAGTTTCCTCAAGAGAGAAAGGAGCTCAATCCTGCTTTCCTTTAAGGACCCCCCGACTTATATTATAATGCAAAGGAATCTTCTACTAGCATGAAACATTTTTCATGTTGGCTGAATCATCATAGTTTCATAAGGCTGTGTAAATCATAACAGTAACACACGGGAACATATCTCCACAAGATTGTGCCATGTATAGAACACACAAAGTTAATAAAGCAGTATATTCCAGTTCTAGAATTCCTTTTTGTCTAGTACTATATATCCATATTGGTTCTGCACACTTACAAAACATAAACAATCTCACCCAAAGCATTGTTCCTCAGACCAACAGCGCTTTGGATCACTCCAACTCCATCTCTCCATATCTAGCCATGAATTTCGGAAGTGATTTTTCTAGTTCAACATTAAAACATATTCCCTTGCATAGTTGAAGACCCCTTGATACTTTGTAAATGCAAAAGCAGTTATTTACTCAATTGGTGCTCACGTCTTCATGAGGGGAGAATCTTACTAATAATTTACGGGGGAGAAAGGGAAAACCAACCAGAACTAGAACAATGTTTGGGAGGTCTTCTAAGATGCTGAAAGCTATATTTCATTAATAACCTATTTTTTAAATGAATCAGGGTCTTAGTGAAAAAGCCTTGTCTTTTCTTCATCGGATGAGAACATTGCTGAAAATTAGCCCTTTGGCATCATCAATATGTGGACAAAACCTACCAGTTTCTAGTTCTCTTGCACCAAGGTTCCTAAAGTTTTAAGTCATGAAATGCCTCCATAAATCTGCAGATCAAAGGTTTCTCCTTGAACAGCCTCTATTCCATCAATGGAGAAGCTGATCTTGAGTAGAGTTCTCCTTCCAAGGTAACATTTTCCATTTTTGGCAGAAACAAAAGGCCTTGAGACAATCCTCTGAGCAAGATGTTAGGTTAAATGCCAAATTCTATGAATTGTCAATGGAAAATTGAGTGTAAAATCGGAAAGAGGATAAACTAGAGCTTTTTAGATATGGTAAAAATACTATTTGGAACCAGACTTATTGGAATAAATATTCAGAACAAGATTGGATAACTTTTGTAAATCATCAAATATATTTTTGAAGCGACAACAAAATTGGGGTTGCTGTCCCTGTCCCACTAAATCTCAATTTTGGGAATCTAGCATGTCATCTGAATCCCAAGAGGCATCTATGAGACAACTCTAAATTGCTAGAACCTAGATCTTCTACCTGATAAAACAGTATTAAATCAGAAATAGGAGCAAGAACTAACATTCATTGCATGGAGCATAGAAACAGAAATTTTATTAATCTTGAAGATGATGTTTAGCTTTCTTAGTTCTATATTCTTATATATGCATTGCTTGTCATATCTAACTATGCAGACATATATACATAATCATGCAATACTGAAAAAAGAAAGAAACCTTAATGGAAGACAAACCAATTGCTCTTCCACATGTAACAATTTATATTGTGTCTGTTAGAATGTCAATGAGCTGCATCAAAATATAATGGTATGAAGGGCTATTTTTCTAAGTAAGGATAGTACCAAAACCATTGACTCTAAGTGGTAGCACATATGTAAGGTTAAATTGAGCAGTTTGGAACAAAAGAAACTGAGAAAAGTATCTGAGATCATGACATGCCCAATGGTCTATGTCACATAAGCTTTGGTGCATGATCAAATGACACCACACACCCATATTTCCAGAATGCCCTAAGTCACTAGAATGGTTCGACATCTAGTGATCAGTATGCCCACTCTTCCCAGAATGCCCAAGTCACTAGAGCTATAGGTTTAGCATCTGGTGAAGGCAGAATTGGCATCTTGGAGGTACCACATGCTATGAGAGGTCATTGAGTCATTAGTGTACCTGATAATTAGATGGAACTTCCAAAACTAAGATTTTTATTTTAAAATGTCAAGATTCCTGAATAATGTCTTGTATATAGGAATTGCAATGGCAGCAATCACCTTGAACAATTGTCACTTTACTTTAACAAAAAAGTGATACCGCTGTGAGGAGAAGAGCATAAAATTTTAATCACACATAGATTACTTTTGCTTGGCTTGTAACATGGGATCGTCCAATGACTCTCATTGTCAATATGGTTCATGAAATGCCTAAGGGAGAGAATAAATATGCTCATAAAAAACAAAGAAAATTAAAAGACAAGATACCTATTCAAAAATAATGATGAAAAATAAAAACCAGTTGCTAAAAGGACCTGATATGCAAAAATATTATAATAACAAATGGTGGCCTTCTTGTACTGTTCATTCACAAATGTTAGTACATGTCACAGTACTGTGTATATTATCTGATTTTTAAGAGTACTATGATTCCTCTTCTTATCGGTAGGACACACAAATCAGTATCCAATTCACCTTAAGACTGTAGCTGCATCCTATAGCACTAGCTCACCAGTGAGGCCTTTGAAAATAACTGGTATTGAAGAATCCCCATACCAAATAAAAAATTACTGAATATATTTTCAGGATGATAAGATGTTTTTAACTAAGAAAGGAAGGAAGAAAATATATCTAAGTACACACATGACCAAGAATAGGTCAACAGGTCTAGAACATACAAATGTTACAAAAGTGAAACAATTGGGCCAAAATGTCCCCCATCTCGTACTAACAAAATAAGGCAAAGCAAAACAAGTAAACATTGAAATAGGGTAAACCTAACATGGTAACCCCAATACAAGTACATGTAAAAATAGCTGCACAAGGGAAGGAGCACTTAATGAGGTGGAAGCTGATGAAGACCAAAGCTAGCACCCAAGTCTGGAAGCAAATAATATCAGGTGTTTGTACATCAACATGCATTGGAAGAGCCAACAACAGAACCATCTATCACTATAAGACAATGAAAGTGGGATCTGAAAATGCTATTTTTGGGGTGTCTGCGGCTAAAGGAGCCGTGTTTGACAATCACAGGAGACAATCAATTCTCTCTAGAATCTCTCCTAACACTCCAAGTTGAAGAACTCCTAATGGTGGAGAAGAAATCAATAATGTGAACTTGCTCACTGCATTGTGACTGAGGAATGCTAGAGGGCCCCAAATACCAAGAGAAGGAAGAAGCATGACTATCAAAATGAAAGTTAAAGTGTTGAGAATCCCTAGCAGTAGTAGATCACAAGGATGAGTAATAATCTGGCCCCTTGTGTTTTGGAATTAACAATATCCAAAGGGCCCTTAATGTCTTCAACATCTATGACAGGCTAAAAGAAGTAATTGGTTCAATAGTTCTTGGGCCTCCTTGTCGGGGTCGTATTGAAATTGGTGACCACTGACCTTGCAAAGAAAAATTGCCAAGCATCTGGTAGCAGAAGAAAGTGTATATAAAACCACCGGTCTCTATACAACAATGCTAACTCCCACAAATTTCATGTTACACAGGAGACTAGAAAATAAAATGTTACTCAATCTCCACCACTCTGCAGCTACAGTGATCAGTCCCAACTCATGCCTAGCTAGAGCATATTCTAAACTAACCAAGTGGACCCCTCAAACGATGACACCAATGGTGTTGAAAATAGTTGAGGAGAATAATGGTCCCATTGGCAACCTATAAAAGTGCTCAATCAATGCATCCAGGGGAAAATTAGTTTTTGTATCACATAGTGGATAATTCGATCCATTTTTGGTTTGATGTGTGTGTTTTCTATTCTGGTTTTCAACATTTTATGTTTGTGGGAGCCTAATTAACATCAGTGTCAGTGTGGAAGCCAATGATTATGTATTTTGTGCTACATACGGGCACACAGGCCGAAATAAACTCTTGTATAAGTGTTGACAGAGATAACTGTTGCATAACCACCAAAGAAGGGTGAAGCATATGACCCACTGAAGGCTAAAACAAACAGCCAACCCAAGAGTGAAGTGTATCAGCCACCGAAGAGTGAAGCATAAGGTTGCCTAGAGAGAATGAAGCATACGGTCAGATGAAAGCTGAAAAGTCATGTTTCTTGAAGCTTCAATAGAGACAGATGGCATGTCAAATATCCTTTTCAATTCCCACACCTGCAGAATGACTGTTGCATGAAACTTCTAGAAATTGCAGTTATTCTATATTGCATACACTGGACAGATTGACTCTTCCATTTTACATACACATCCTTGGAAGACCACAAGTCACCATGAAGCTAATTTCAATGGTGAAACAAGTGACAAGGTGTACAGAGAGTGAGAGTTGGATGGACTTCGGAATTAGAACAGAGCAGTTCATAGGCATAGTGGGGCTTGTATAAAAAGTGGATAGATTGACCACAAAGTCCCTGCAAGTAAGTTGATTAATGCCATAGGACCAGGTAGCATGTGTAATGTCTCCTTTTTAAAATAGGATTTAATAATAAACAATAATAATAAAATTAAAATATAAAACAATAAAAATAAAATTGAAATTATAAATACAAAAGAACAAAATCAAACTATAACATAGCTAAAATTTAGTTAAGTTTAATGAATGGTCAAAAGGCATGAGATGTAAAGTTGTGACTCCCTCAAACATGAGAAATAAAAGGGAAAAGAGAACTTCATTTGAAAGGGAGATAGGAAGGAAGAGAAAAGGGAAGGTGTGAATCAAGAAAGAACAAATAGAGAAGAAAACAAGGAAGTGACTCTTTCAAAAGGAAAAAGTTATGAAGGGTTGTGACTCTTTCAAAGGGGTTGTAATTATGAAAGGTTATCAATCTCCAAGGGGTAGAAATTATGAGGGATTGTGACTCTCTCAAAAAGTTGTACTTATGAATGGTTGTGACTCTTTCATAAGGGCAGCAATGATGAAGGGTTATGACTCTTTCAAAGGGTTGTAATTATCAAAGGTTGCGACTCTCTCAAAGGGCAGGAATGTTGAAGGTTTCGTAGGGTGGTAATTGTGAAAGAGACTCTTGCCAAGGGGCAGACATGATGAAGAGGTGTGACTTCTCCCTCACATTAGAAGATATAAAGCAGAGAAGGTTTCATTTGAGGATCGAAGGTAGATCAATTTGGGGGAATAATATACTATTCTCAAAGGCAACAATGAAAAGTGGTGACTCAATTCTCATGAAAGGTGGTGACTCTTTCACCAAGAAAGTATAAAGGAGAAGTCATTCCAAGCATTCAAGGGACTTATCTATCATCACTCACGAATAAATCAAATCAGCACTCACTCAATCATCACTCATCACTCTATGAATTCCCCCATTTTTCAAACATCATTCACTAATATATCAAATCGGAGAAAATCATTCAATCATGCATCAAACATCAATTGGGAATCAAGCAAACAGACCAGCAATCAATTCTTTCATCAATTCAATCAGTATAATATTAATCATTCAAACATTAACCAAATCACGGCATCGTAGAAGAGAAATAAGGCAATCAATCAAGGAAGAGACTTTCAGTTTCACAATTGATAAAACTAGTCAGCAGACTAATATACTGTTCAAGTATTTGGTATGATTGCCATTATGATATTTATGTATAATAGATTATACATGTAAGACTCTTTAATACCTTAATCGACGAATTCGCATTGTGGAGGATAGAATAAAATACATAATTAGGGATGCAAGTAGCACACAAGTTCCATTCAAGTATGCCAACCCTGAGTGGGGCCAGGAGGTCAAATGGTGGGTGTCATTTTGTACTCTTGGGCTTGATGGAAAGGAATAAGCTTGAGGCACCTTATATGATTTTCCAAGGGATTCCATAATTAGGATAGGTTGTTAGGGAAAGTATTATTAAATCTCACATGCACATTATGCAATTTACAATGATGATTAGGACTCTTTATAATATTGCCAGTTATATGTTTCATCATCTTTCATAATGATAACCGACCTGGTTGCAGGGTCTTAATAAAGATTTAAAGTGGCGAGTTGCACTTCCTCAATAATTCATACCCCATTTGATGTTCTAGGGAAAAATAAAGGAATATCCCAATAGGGGGCATTACAGCATGGATTGGTTGGGTTCCTTCACTTTAAGAGTGATCCATAGGATGTACATTTCTTTTGCAATAATTAATTGTGCGTGTTTTCCGAATTCTTCATTGCTCTTAGTTTCTTCTTGTGCTTCCATTGTGTAACCCTAGGCACTTATTAGCCAATTGTTCATTTAACCCACTTGTGGTTTGTATCACCAATGTAGAAAGCCAGCTAAGGACTACGGGGATGCAGAGAGGAGGTCCAAGTGACCTGGACGCTTAGGGTTAAGAATAGATTTATGAACTTTTTTAATAATATATTTTTAGAAGTCGCATGCACCAAATAATAGTTGAATGTAAAGCACAAGACAAAGTTCTTTGAGTATTATTGTAGCTGCACCAAAAATAATGTTTGCTCAAGTAACATGGGTTTGAGCTTTTCTTGAATTAATTCCCTGTAAACCTATTTGTTCCTGTTTAAAAGTTATATGCATGCATTCAACATGGAATTTGACTAATGGAAAGGTGCTCAAGTGTTTTGTAACTCAAAATAACCTACAACTGGATTTTAGATGACTGCAGTCCAGCTTAGGTTTACCAGAGGAATGATAATAATGCAAAACTTCACAAACTATAATATGCCTGGGTTTACTAACCAGACGGTGAGTTTTATAAATTCTGATTATTGTCTTTTTTGGCATAACACATATAGTTAATAATTCCAAAATTATTGTCCCAACTCAAAGGGAAGCTCCCTGGATTACGAAACTAAACAAACTTCACTAGGAGATAATTCAATGATATTGATGCTCTAATGAATGAATATAACTAAGTATAAAATTAATTACTGCATTATTACTGTAATCCATAATGAAGAAATCCAGACTCCAACCTTCGCCCCTTTTCAATGCATACATCTATTGGTTCTAGGTCTAGTCAATAAATTACCCTCATAATTTAAATGGGTAGGAGGTACTCATACACAGCCAGAATCTATAATGGACACAAGAATTACTGCAAGGTCTAGTGTTTCAGGTCCCACTACAGGATCCATAATCGGGAATAGCTTTAGGTCAATGATCCATTTAGTAATCGATTCCTCCAAAATATAGCTTTTCAATGGGAAGTGCACATTTGTACAATTCTTGGCAGGGGACTATGAGGTATATGTCACACAGATTTCTCAGATGGGTATGATTGAAGGTGAAAAAGAAAGACAACAAGATCACAATTGTTTGGCATCCTGAACTGTGGACAAAATCTAGGATAAAACATTGTCAGTAATTGAGGCATGCAAGTTGTCAATTCTTATTTAATTTCCAGTTCTTAATTCAATTCAGGTAAGTGTTTAGTATGCCAATCCCATAAACTCATTTCTACAGCTTTCCTGCCTTGAAGTCAACTACTTATTAACAGAGATTATAAGCTGAGAACAGTGTGGTAAGTAGGAATTTTGGAAGCAGTGTAATTGCAGAAAAAGCAATGAGAAACAAACTATCGAAACTTACCTTTCAAGAATTTGATATGGATCAACTACAAGCTCAAGCTTCCCATCAATCCACAAGGAATATCTCACGTTGGGGAAGAGCCTGTGAAGTAACAACTTTGGAATCTACAAAATAAAAATAAACAAAATGATTCAAAACGACAAATGCTATTGTGGCCATAAATTTGACATTATTATTAGTAAACAGATTTTCAGAATATCCTAAAAGGAGAATAAGATTTGCAAGTTATAAAGGATGAGAAAAAATACAAACAAAGCAACATACACATTATTAGTAAACAGATTTCCGGAATATCCTAAAAGAAGAATAAGATTTGCAAGTTATAAAGGATGAGAAAAAACTGAATACAAACAAAGCAACATACTCCAAAAGATCTTTTCCTATCATACCAAGTAAAAATACTCACATCTAGCATAAATCAACCCTCCTATCACAACTTCACTAAGACCTTATATAAGGTACTTTTAGCTAATTTAAGTGTGTATAAGTATTCATTGCATAACGGTCTTTTGCAGATCAGGTGAGGGCACAAAAAGTCTGCATTAAAATGGCCAGCCAACCTCAAGGAATGATACTACCTATTGTCCAAAAATTTTAGAGGGCTGTCATCAAGACATGCATGCCTTATGTTTGGAAAGCAATTGCAAAAATAGGACACAGCAGTCAAAATGGGATGCAATAGACCTTCAACCAAGATAAAATTAATTTACATAATAGAGGCCCCGTACAAAAACAAAATGGGTATATAATAATGATCTAACAAATTTGAATTGGCCCTTATTATTACAATTGGATCAATGACTCTAAAATAAAATGATGTGCAAAAATAGAATAGTGCTTTAAGATAGCTCCTTACAAATCAAAGGGCATAGTTTGCAAAGAGAACATAACAAGAAGAGTACACAGCCACGTGAATAAATAACTCAGCTCTGCCAATATTAGTGCACTGCCATATGCTTATGCCTGAAGATGGATCCAGTAGTGAGATCCCAAACAAAAGATGCCGATTCTAAGAAACAGCTGTTTCCAGATACTTCTAACAATGTACTACACTGCAAACAAAACAACCTAATAAAAGATACAAAACCATCTTCTAAGAGTCAAATCGTTTTTCAATTTCTTACAATTCAGTACAAAACATTTAAGTTTGAACAATGAGTGTTTGACCAAAAGAAAAGCACCCGGGTAGAACACCCTCATCGACCATAGTTTATCAAGTGGATGTATATTGCTTTCTAATGTTGACCTTGCTAATTACAGTTACATTTTATATGTATTATTTCTAGCCTCAAGAATATGTCTCAATTTGAACAGCAATTTAAAGGCCAATAAGGAAGCCAAAATTTGATGAAACATTCAGTGACAATTGAACAACACACATTTGAACCACAGAAAAGCACTCCTAGCACAAATAATACTCAAAATCCATAGTTTAGAGAGTAGATGTAAATTGCCTTCTTAATGTGTTATTTACAGGATAAGTCTCAATTCAAGGTTAATCAAAGAGGTAGAAATCGATGCTTAAGATGGAGAAAAGTATGTAATCATCATACCTTTCCATTGCGTCGTGCATCAGAATAAGGCAGATTATGAACCACCACTACTCTCCACAGCCCAATCATCTTTGAATTGTCCAAAGCAGCAGTTTTCCTCAAGAATGATTCCGTTGTCTCGTCAACAAACAGGAAAAAGCAGATATCGCTTTTAGATTTCTCACTAATGTTTTTAGGCTGTTGTATCTCATCATAGTTGCCTGCCATAACAAATCTGAAGAATAAGCCATAGGGAACATTTATAAAAAGAGTTCATTGGATTCCAACACAAAAAGTAATAAATTATGATATTTATGTTAAGGAAACAAACCAAATACAGCTGAAGCAACAACAATCCCATGGCACTGGTTCATATCAAAAATATCTTCTTTATCAAAGTCGAACCCAGTTGCATTACCCGGTGTAGATCCTTTGACAAAACTGAAAATATAATCAATGGCAAAAGATTCATATTTATCCTTCATATTACTAATGATTCAGTTATATGTCTGATGATTCAGTAATATGTCTCAAAGCTGGAATTTAAAAATTTACCATTAGATGCTAAAGAAAAAACTTGAAAAATATCACAAATCAAATACCAAGTATAATATAGAAACTAACCCGCAGTGCACATGCATAGACTCCTGCAGGTTAAAATAATCATCTCTCTGCTTTAATGTTGGATAGCCTCCAAAATCGGAACCACTGCTGCCTTGAGTTGGCACAACAGGTGCCACTTCGGTAACATATGTCAAATTGTTAACAAGGGTAGCAGAAGGAATAGCAGGCATAAGCTTTGCTGCATCCTCAACAGGGAGATAACAAACTGGGCATGCTGTAAGAAAAAAGTCATAAGAAGCATCCAACTAGTAAGACTGGAAGTCTGTGCCAATTCAATCAGATTAAAGTTGATGACAAAATGTTTGCTTTTCCAAAGTTTAGAATACATTGAATATATCTAATTCCTCATACATGCTTTTCAATGCTAATGGTGGTGACAACTTACGGCGAGGTCCTGTTCTTTTCTTGTCAGCTGGTGGAGGAGGCAAAGTGAAATGTTGGCATGGATGCCCTGGCGGAAGAGAAGGATCTGCAGAAGCAACAGGAGGATGAATCCTGCTCTGATTTTGATACATCGGGTGAACTATAACCGACTCATTATTTTTTATTTTTGGTGAAATCTCCAGATTTGCTGAATTATTTGAAATGGTATGACGATCCAAGTTGTTGAATCGATCTGCAATAGGTCTCTCAGGGAACCTAGATGATTGAATGCCAGTAACTTCACTTACTAATCCATCTTCACCTGAAATTATGTGCACAAATTGTATCTTAAAACAAAAATTGTACATAAACTCTTCCCCACATGTACTACCTACTGATATGATTTTGAGATGGCAAGGGTAGAGGTTCAAATCCTAACTCATGCGTGTTAAGACAACCGAATTTGAGCTTGACTGCAAAATAGTCACCAGAGGATACCTATCCTGGACCTCACTAATATCGAGATCCATTTGATTTGCAACTACAATCACAGGTTATTTATTTGCCCATATTACTTTACTTTCAGAGACACTGTTACATCCAGCACATATCCTACTTTTATCAGAATGAATGCAATTGCCCTCGCAAAGGAATGAAACAACTAACCATTTCACATACAATCAAACTGATGCATTAGAACCCAAATGGAAATAATGAGGGTTGCATTACCCGCATTAAACTAAATAAACATGCATTGTCTACTCTATGATTTGGGTTTTAGGGCATTTAATAAAAGCAAAAATTGAGCAACCCATAATTTGAATTAGAAACATATTTATTGCTCCTACTCTAAGATTGGGGAATCGAGGATTCTGGAAAACGAGGAAATTGCACATCCCGTAATTTGAAGAATATATATATACATGCATTGCATATTTCTCCTACTCTAAAATTTATTTACAGAAAATTTGTAAAGCAGGAAATAGTCTCACAGTTTAAACACACATAATAGGTATACCTTTATTGAGACTCAACAGGAAGGATATGAAGACGAGAAGTGAAACAAGGAATATTAACGACATGCCAGCCCTCTTCCTACCAACAATCCTGCAGATCCAGAAGCCGAGCTTATCCCTGGCAGAGGGGCTGCCCCCCGCCTTGTTGAGCTTTCTCACATTAATTGGAGGGCTGAATGAAGATATCACAGGATTGAGTTGCTGCTGCAATTGATGTTGCTGCTGATTCTGAAGCCACTGCAATGATCCAGTGCTTCCTGAGCGCTGACCCAAGCCTCCAGTCATCGTCTCTTCAACAATCTCTCTTTCATCTCCCTAGTGATATTAACACCCAACTCAAAACGCCCCCCAATCCATTAACCGCTAGATAGCATTCAGATTTCCCACTTCTCCATACTGTTCATCAATATTGGACCTATGACCATGAATTATCACTTCTGGGCATCAAATGGGGATCTGATTTATTGGTGTTTCAATCTGATCCAGGTCAAGAAACCATTAACTATGAAACATATTGGAGAAAAAAAGAAGTGGGTATTCGAAGGAAGAAAAGGGTACGATGAAAAAATGCAGGTACACGCTATTGAGATTCAATGCCTGGTTTTAAAGATGGTGGTGGTTGAGGACCCACCAGGCTGTTAAAGATCCTACCGAAACAAACACCAAGCTTCCCGTACTGCATGCTGCAGAAACCTTTGTTTGTAATGCATGTTAATATGATTTGATCTTTCCCCACGCTAATGGGGCAAATAAACTTGGCGTTTTAACTTTTCCTACTACACTCTTTCTGGTTCATCCTCCAATTTCGCTTGTCCGTTCCCTCTTGTCTCTCAGATTTCTATTCGATTGAATTGATTTGATTAATCACAAAACTACAGTTAATTTCGTGATAGAATGGCAGTAGAGCTTCTATACAAATATATACAGCTAATCTTAATCTAATGTACACAGTTTACAAGCTGTTTACAACAGTTCAATTCCATCAGTCTTCTAATGCATTCTCTCATGCACGCTGCTCTTTCCAATTAAAGAGAGTTTCTATTTTAGAAGTTTTATCACGCTGTTAATTAAATTATTTTATATGTTATTTTAAATCCAGAATTACCCAACATTCTTCAAGAACTGACCATCCTGAGATTAGTTTTTACAATCTCCACACTAATCCATGCGAGGTGAAATTATTTATAAGGCCTATAACATTAATATTAATATTTAAACTATTTATAAGTTCTTATTCAATTCCCAATTGTAGAGAGCCCTTCCATGCTAGGGAAAGTTGAGTTCATCAAATAATTTTTGAGTTCTACATTCACTTTTACATTTGAATGTCTTGAATTTCGGTACAACTATCCATGCCCACACTTTTAAAGGCAAAGTGCATGCCCTTAACTTTTTTCACTTACTTTATGTTGCCTAGTACATATATTTCTATTGTAGATTCTTAGTATTCAATTTGTAGTACACTTGTTGATTTTAAATTTAAATGCTACCATTTTCAGTTATAAGTATTTCTAATATGTTTTATATGATATTATGTTAAATTTAGTTCTAGTTATTGTTATTGTAGTGTCCTATTAATTTAATTTAATTTAATTTTAGCATTTTTTTCTATATTTATATCTTGCAAATAGGAACATGTGTATAATATTATCATAATTGTTGATTTTTTCTGTTTAGAAGGGAGATAAGATTTGATGTCCGGAAGAGGTACAAAATGAACTGAAGAGTAGTGTTTATCTACCATTTTTTTTAGCTTCACAATTTTTCTCATCCTTATCCTTAACTCTCATTCTATTTGTAATCCAATGGAAATAAAAACCCAACTCAAAATATCAATTTTCTTTCAATGGATTGAATCCACGGTTATTAGGTGTGTTCTATTTTTAGAAAGGTGTGCATCAACCTCTTCTTCTAGTATTTAACTTGAATTACCATAGCTATTTCTTCCAACATCATGGAAGCCATTTTAGTTAGATAAATCGGTAATGTGTATACTAATGGATTTTGTTAGTGAAACAAGTTTTGTGAATGGACGATTGTAATTGATGTTTCTTTGTTTTAATTCAGGAAATAGTGAAAGAATTGGGAAATGACTTTAAAAGTAGTAAAGATCACTACAAATATCTTTGAGATACTTATGACGGTTGTTTCCAAATTCAAAATTCCTCTAATATGTCCAGGGTAGAACAATGACAACCACAATAATATTATTCTTTTGGTTTCCTTTGAGAACTCCTTCGTAAGTTAAGTTAATTTGTTCCCATTAGAATGCCTTTGTAAATCAAATTATTCTCATTCTTGTGTGATAATGTATAGAAGCAATAAGATCATATGATATCATGAATACAAATCATTTACCCATCAAATCAACCTACTCTTAAGATAAAGTAAAAAATTTATTGTAATACAAAGTATTTTGCTGATAAAGAAGCCAAGTTTGCTACTTCATGAGGATTTAGCGTATATTTCCTCTAATCTTCCTTCTCTTAACTGATAAATTTGTAGTATCTATTGATTTTGAGAATTAAAGGCATTTTCCCTAAATCTTCACATTTTTTTTATCAAATAGCAGTATATGCTTATTTATGAAGATTGAAAGCATTTTCTTCAGAGTTTGTACTTATAAATAAATACAATCTGCTGATTTGCGAAAAATGCAAACATTAACACGTCTTTTCTCACTGATAATTCAATGCTATCATCTGATCAGTGAGATTATGATATATTTTTCCTACAATCTTACTCATTTTGCTGATAGATGAGCATATTTTTTTTTTCTTACTAATAAATCATTAGAATTTTTCTAATTAATGAGAACTCGACATTATTTTCCCATAATAACACACTCCAAACATGTGGGTATCCTACAATTTTTGATGAAATATGTTGTCATACATTTGTCGTGCATCTTTAATATCACCATATTGTGTTCACAACTGACTTGATATAGTCATTACAGTTTTTGAGCTGATATGGTCCATGATAATTGTATGAAGCTTCTGGAAAGATCCTTGTGTGTTTTACCATTTTTTTAATGACATTTTAAATTGCTCTTTATTATCCTAAATCTAAGGCACCATCTATTTCCTTATAGAGCTATAAACTTTTTCAAATTTTAAATATTTTAGTATCATTTAATATGTCAATAGGGATTCTATAGTGGTAGGAATACAAAAAAAATGTCTTATTATTATCATGTACATAGAAATAAACTGAAAAAAATAAAATGAAAGTATATATTTTAAGTTTCCTGAAATTGTTGGTGATATCAAAAAATGAATTCACAATATATATTGTAATCAAATCTCCTATCAGCTCATTGTTGCATGCACAAAAGCATGTGACTGCTAGTTATTCTATAAAATGATTGTTTATCATTAATCATTGTGTTGAAGGTTGCAAATTATATGTTTATGGCTTGTATTTGATGACAACTAATTCATTATAATTAGCAAATATCAAGGAAATATCTAACCAACATTTATGACAATGCATCAAAATCATATATATTGGCATATGTATTGTTCTCTATTGTGTTTGATGTTGAATTGATTCAATAGTCTTACTACTAATAAGGAAGATGATCCCTCTTCCTCTATATTTAGCCAACGGGCTATTTGTGGGAGCTTTGCTCCCTAAAAAATTATTTCTTGGCTGGAAAATTGTCAGCCCTCTTACAACATAGTTTTTCTTTTTCGGCTATGGAAAACACTTTTTTTTTCTCTCTATTTTTTTGGTTTCTCTTTTTCCATTTATAGATAACTCTTTGCCAAATGATTCTGAAAATTTTATTTTTTTTAGGTAAAAGCGAGTACACGTTGCTATTAATATATATATAAATCAAAAGCTTATCCGGGAAAGAACTAGAAAGAAAACTCATAATCCTTGCCATTACATAGTAATTACACAATTAAGTAAGTTGACATATACAAGTAGATACATCATCCAACATCCAAACGACTAAATCCAATCAAGGACGAATACAAAAGAGACTATACAATATGACTAGTTAGACATTTATGAATTTGAGACTCATTCCCCATTACAAATCATGGATGTTATCGAACAACAAAATCAAGAGTCATAGTCGGATACCCTAAACTGCAGACCTACTCCTCCATGCTGCTCGGGACTATGGCTTCAACATTTGACTGTGCATTTATGGACCAGCCCGAATGACCATCTCTGGCAGCCACATACTGATCTTCATGCAATTCAACATACCCTTCCACATTACTAGGGATATTGCAAGAACTATGCACTGGCAACAAGCTATCTCCCCACCCAGCGCCTTCTACCAATGCTAGACTAGAAGAAGGAAGCCCGCAAGACTTGCCAGTTGGCTGCATATTAAGGTCGGGAAGGACGAGAGACTTATGTTGCATAGTCAACGATGGATAAGTGCTCACCCCCACATTAGGTATAGTCAGGATTTCTAGCAGGTCCAATAAGGCATAAACTATAAACTTGGTTTTGTCCACCAACTCTTGACCACGTCTGCGACCATGAGTGTGCAGCGCATGCTTAACATATTGGAAGCTATGTTTCTCCAAAGAGTGCTTTATACTGTCAAACACCACCATGGCTTCGAGGTCACTTAATAAAAGGCATTGAGGGAATAAACCCCCCACAAGGGCATAGCCCTGCCACAAATCATACTTCTATACTATTGCTTTGAGTTTATTGTCCCACATAAACTGTGGCTTGACGACCTTAAGAGCAAGAATTTCAAGAAGCTGGACTGATAGCAAAAGGTCCAGTGCATTTGATAGAAAGATTGATACCAATTGTGAGGGGAATAGAAATTGTTTGGTGTGTGGCAGAAGAATTCCTCACCAATAACACGCTTTATTCTATGTCGAATAATACTCGAATGGCACACAAAGATATCATCCAATACCAAATCTTCAATTTGCAAATGCAGGGGATCTTCCACCAGATCTGGTTTCAATTTCAGTCTATAGTTTTTTGGTAGCATCTTGCAGTGATACCATTGAAATTTCTCACATTTGACGCAAACCTCATTGAAATATTCCATAGCTAAGGATATGAAACCACATACCACCACACAAATGGATATCAACTAAACATGGTGTACATCCAGGTGAGACAAAGTAATTACAAATCCAACTCAATCTGGCCATGTTAATTACTGCATGTACATCCAGCATGAGCTATATTTTCCCACACATACCATCAATCCTAGCCACGTGAATAGTTGGACGCGTCATCCTCAAAATTTGATGTTTTTATACTATCCACACTTCCACACCCTACAGGTTTTCAGATACAAATTACGATGGCAGAGAAATCCCTAGCTGTGAATTTATTATGATTCCCTCAATAATTAATATGCATGAGTTATCAGAAGTGTGTCATATGTTGCCCTTCCCTGTCCACATCATCAAGCTACACACAATTCACCCTATCCAACATGGCTAACTTCAAAAATTATTGGTGATTCTGAAGAACGTCATCTAGAGAAAAGGAAAGCATTTTGATGTCATCACAACCCCTGTTAGATAACCAATCCACCATTGCATTCCCTTCCCAAAGCGTGTGTGAGAAACATGGCCCTGCAAATGAGTCTAAAAGTTGCCAAATCTATTGCAAATAATTATGAAATTACAAATAGAAGTTATCTATTTTTCTCTCTTTTTATCCCTATTTTTTGGGACCTGAAAAAAATATATATAGCTAGAATTGTAGCACTTAAAATTGCAAACAATTAAAAAAAGAAAAGATTGAAATTATTTGGGATCTTTCTGGTGCAAGAGCACCTAGGACCTAGGCTAAGTGTCCTATCCTATTTTTGGTTTGTACTGATCCTAGCTAGATCAGGGAGTTAATAAAGGCTCCAAGAGAGTCTAGGTGATGTGGTGTAGTTGGTTAGTTAAGTTAGTTTTGGTTTGAGTTAGTGAAGCTTAGTGTGGGAGCTAGATTATCCCTAGGAGCTAATATAGTCCTAGTGTTTGGAATAGAGTTTAAGGTTAAAACATGACTCCAAAATGTTAGGAGGTGGCTAAAATGAGTCTAATTTAGGCTTAGGAGTATTTTTATAACCCTCTAGGTGGTTTAGAGTGTTTAAGGAAGGAAGGAAAGCAATAATGCAAAAGTTACTAAAACGTTGTCATGACGACTTTTGCAACTTTGTAGAGTTGCATGACAACTTTTATCTTAAAGAGACCGAAGGAATTAGGTCTTACTTCGGTCCTAACCACCTAAACACATGGAAAAAGCTATTTAAGCCTCAACAAGCTTGAATACCGAGGTTGGAGAACTTTTGTAATTAATGGCATTAAGCAATCAAACACTGTCACAGACAGTTAAGGGTACAGTTTGTTGTTTCTTAGCATGAATACGATCTAATGGAGTAGATTAGTATCTTTATCCAAAAAATTTGATAGTGTTATTAGTTTTACTTAATTTATGTATAAGAGTGTGTATTTTTTATTAGTTTTGTAAGTTCTTTGTTTTTATTTTGTTCTTGCCAGTTCACTAGCTTGTACATAGGAACAAACTCTAAAATGGGTCCCTCATAAAATCCCACTGTGTGTTCATCGTGACCTCTTGGGACATGGAAGTGGAGCCCATGTATAGTGTACATAAGAAAGAAGAAGGCCTAAAGAAGTGTTTAGCTATATTTTTGACCTTGCACTAGGCGAGCTCAGTCAATGCCCAGCTAGGAACAAGGGAGTTATTTGTAAGTTTACTTGCAAGGGTGACTATGAAGATTGAATCCAATGCATTGAAGATGTGTAACAAGATGAGACAAAGCCCTAGTGAAGAGAGAGAGGCTTGGACAATCCATTTGGAAAGCATATCCTTCATGTGAACAAAGAGCTCCTAGAAGCCATTAAAACCCTCATCAAACCCTCATAGTTTGGATAGGGTATTGTACGGAGGCTTAGGAACCCAAGACCCACAAAATATCTTAGGGTTTCCTAATTGATTGAAGAATCCATAATTTTTTTGGTAGGTCCTTAAGGATCATTTTGCAAGAAAGCCTAAAAATCCATATTAGGAGACCTAATTGGGGGCTCAAGGGCTACAAGGCCAAAATAGATAATTTGAAGAGATCGGTAAAGAAGAGATGAATAGGTATGGACAAAATGAGTCAAGAATTGGTTAAAAAGAAGAATTTGATTACTTTCACACCCCTACAAGATTCATCACTTTCTTAGTAGGTTGAGTACACTTGGTTAGATGAAAGTGAGCATGAGAAGGGAAGGTGTGATTGCATATTGATAGGTCACCTAAAGTGGGAGTAGTTTTCTCTGATTGAGGACATTGAGAAAGTCCTTAGGAGACAAGGAAGCACCTTGTTGAAGCCCTGATCAAGGATTTGGGGATTTGGTGAGCTAGGAACCTAGGTTGGTCCTAAGAGTAGAGTGAAATTTAGTGTGATCCTATCAGTTTCTATAAAATTTCTTAGATTATATAGAATTTAGAAGATTTTGTGATGATTTTATGCTTTGCAGTTTGATGATTATTTGTTCTTGGAGAACTTGTGAGGATATGCTTTGCAATTTTATAATCATTTGTTCTTTTTGACATGTTTAATCTAACACCTAGGTTTCAAAATTTATGGATTGTATGAAGTTGAGTTGCAAGAATTAATTAATGCCATCATTTATAGCATGAAGGTTTTGTTCTCATATGTAATTCTCGACATCTGTTTGAGTCTCAAAATCATGATATTTCATATTTCATGTGATTTTTTAGAATACCTTTCTTCTTAGTTGCCTTTATAATTTGCAGAGACACTGGATTTCCCAAGGGAAGAAATAATGTCGACACAGTGTTGAACGACAACACATGGAGGTCTATTCATTATTTATATTTTCTGTCGACCTGTAATTGGATCCCAAATTACACACCAATGCTTCTAATTTTTATCTTTTTTCTTTGCATTCATTGATCTACCATGTTGGCATCAACATATTTCAGATAATATATTTTCTATAAGATCCTAAAGGTTTTTTTAGAAATACATTTAAATAAATCTTGCAATTACTTCATTCTGTGTGATGGCATCCCTTGGGGCGTTCTATAAACAAAAATTTGTTTTATAGAAATGTTTCTTAAATATGTTTAAAAAAATAGAAAGGTTCTATTAAAATCTAGATTTTACTTTAAAATTATTGATGATTCAATAAATAAATAAAATTTAAAAATCAGTTTAATCATAGATTTTGAATTGATCTACATGCAATAGAAAATATTGTTAAATATTTAGAAAAATAGAAACAATCTATTAATACATAGATTTTAGTTTTAAATTTATTTTACAATTGTTAAAGATTTATTTAAAATTTTAAAAAATAGAATTTAGTTTATTTTTAAAATTTTCGAGTGATTTGTATGTAAGAATAAAAATTAAAATAATTTTTTTTTAATGTTTTGAAACAAATTGGAAAGGTTCTATTTATATTAATTTTAGTTTTGAATTTATTCAAATTAATGGATTCATTAAACAAAAAATCTTTGATTTAGAACTTGAATTGATTTGCATGAAAAAGGGAATAATATAATTGTAATTTTACTTAGATATTTTAATTAATTTCCTTTTCTTCAATTTTACAATTGAGGGCTTTGCTAGGGTTTTGAAAACTATACTTTTTTTTTTTTTTCTGAAGCGATCCTTGTGTTTTGTTGTGCCATACCCTATATTTTAGTCGACAGGGGAAAAATTGTCAGCCTTCTTACTAGATAGTTTTTCTTTTTCGGCTATGGAAAACACTTTCAATTCCTCCCTATTTTTTTTGTTTTTCTTTTTTCAGTTATAGAAAACTTTTTTCCACATAATTCTGAAATTACAAATAGAAGTTACCTATTTTTCTCTCTTTTCATCCCTATTTTTTTGGGACCTGAAAAAAAGATATATAGCTATAATTGCAACACTTAAAATTGTAAATAATTCAAAAAAGAAAAGATTGAAATTCTCTGGGATGTTTCTATAGAATTTCTTAGATTATATAGAATTTAGAAGAGTTTGTGACGATTGTATGCTTTGTAGTTTAATAACCATTTGTTCTTGGAGAACTTGTCAGGGTATTCTTTGCAAATCGATAATCATTTGTTCTTTTTACATGTTTGATCTGACACTAGGGTTTCATAATTTATGGATTGTATGAAGCTGAATTGCAAGAATTAATTAATGCCATCATTTACAACATGAAAATTTTGTTCTCATATGTAATTCTCAACATCTGTTTGAGTCTCAAAATCATGATATTTCATATTTCATGTGATTTTTTAGAATACCTCTCTTCTTAGTTGCCTTTATGATCTACAAAGACACTAGATTTCCCAAGGAAAGAAATAATGTTGACTCAAAGTTCAGCGACAACCCGTGGGAGTCTATTCATTATTTATATTTATTTCGACCTGTAATTGGATCCCAAATTGCACACGAATGCTTCTATTTTTTTTATCTTTTTCTTTGCATTCATTAATCTACCATAATTTTTACTTTTGGTCAAAAATATTGGCATCAACATATTTCAGATAATATATTTTCTATATGATCCTAAAGTGTTTTTAGAAATACATTTAAATAAATCTGGTAGTTGTAATACCCCAAAAATGGGCTATAGGTTCATTAACCTCCTACATCGACATATCGAACAAAATCGACATCAAAGTCCTAACCAAAGGCACATCTGAACATCATCGAATCCTAATGATTATCTCAAATTCTGCATCGGGGAATATTCCTAGTAATATTCCTATTTATCATAATTATCTTTAATTTAATGATAATTTGGCGATAAATCCTATTTATCCTAAAGTTTGATTAATTGAATATTCTCAATATTTAATTAATTAGATTTAATACTGCCACTTAATTATTTAATTGAATTTAATTATATTCCTAATTATTATTATTTAAATTTGACAATAAATCAAAATTCCTATCATTAATTGATTAAATTCTTATTTAATTGATTAAAGCAAGTTGTCATATTTAATGATATTATTTTTGAATAAAAGTTTGATTTAATAATTGATTAACCCATAAATCAATTGTTTTATTTTTTAAATCAGTTAAGTTGAGGATAAATCACTTTATTTATTTATTTAATTCATGAATTTTAAGTCAGAAAATCAATTCAAGTTGTTTTAAAAATAAGCTCAACTCTATTTTGAGTTAAAAGTTGATCTCAACTTTTGATTTAAATCAAAAAGTTGTTTTTGCATGATTTATTGTGAGTTAACTATCTTTAATTCCTTGTTGACTCAAAAATCAACTAGAGTGATTTATGGCTTTTCCATGCATCCCCAAAACCCTGGATTTCTATAAAACCAAGGCTCAACTCTTCAATCTCATATCTCATAATTGTGCAAACCTATGGTGGCGAATTGGTATCTGAAGAATTGAAGCTTCTTTGTGAATCAACAACTTTTGTGAGATCATTCATATTTAGCATATCATTGTAGCTTATTTTGCATATCAATTTTTCATAGAGATTAGATTTCATATCATTTTTCATCATAATTGCATAGAAAAACCAAAATTATAGATCAATTTGCATCTAATTCATATCTAGATTTTGCATTCAAATCCTTCATTTAGGTGTCATCAAGGTCACTGATCTTAGTCCAATCTGAGAATACATACTCGCATCTACTAGAAGGCAGTAAATCACCTAGTTAGTTTAGTTTTCAATTACTTGCATGATTTCAATTTCAACTAACCTCTAATGTTTTACTGAAGTGTTGTGTCTACAGCTAGGTACAAAATTCACACACACAGTAGTTACTTCATTTGTGTAATGACATCCCTTGGGGCATTCTGTAAAAAAAATCAGTTTTATAGAAATGTTTCTTAAATATGTTTTAAAAAAATAGAAAGGTTCTAATAAAATCTAGATTTTACTTTAAAATTATTGATGATTCAATAAAATTTTTTTAAAAAAATCAGTTTAATCGTAGATTTTGAATTGATCTGCATGTAATAGAAATATTGTTAAATATTTAGAAAAATAGAAACAATCTATTAATAGATAGATTTTATTTTTAAATTTATTTTAAAATTGTTAAAAAATTATTTAAAATTTTAAAAAATAGAATTTAGTTTATTTTTAAATTTTCAAATGATTTGCATGTAAATATGAAAATTAAAATAGATTTTTTTTTAATGTCTTGAAAAAAATTTAGAAAGGTTCTATTTATATTAATTTTAGTTTTGAATTTATTCAAAGTAATGGTTGATTCATTAAACAAAAAATCTTTAATTTAGAACTTGAATTGATTTGCATGAAAATGAGAATAATATAATTGTAATTTTACTTAGATATTTTAATTAATTTCCTTTTTTTCAATTTTACAATTGAAAAGATACTCAATCTTTTTAGTAATAACTATATAATTTTAAATTCAAATAAAATTTATTAATAATATATTATATTTAAGTATAATAAAAAAATAATTCAAATTACTATTACTAAAATTAATATTGAAATTATTGCTAGGGTCTAATTAAGATTCAATTTAGATCAAGTTAATATATCAATTAAAGTTAGGATTCAATTAGGATAAGAGTTAATATAAAGATTATATTTTAATTATTTTTAGAGTTTAATAAAAGTTTAATTAGATACAATAACTATTTAATTAATCTTAGACTTTGATTTTAATTAGATTTATTATGATGATAAGGATTAATAAGGGCTAGGGATTAATTAGAATTAGGGCTAGTGGATTTTCAAATAAAGGGCTTTCTTAGATTTATTTTTCTTTAGGTTTTTGTTGTTAGATTTGTTCTATTTTTTTAGGCATTGTGCTCATGCTGTTGGGTTAGTTTTTGTAGTGGATATATAATTGGTCACAAATCTGAACACATATAATTGACAAGAAAATCTCATGACCTAAGGATTGTATATATCATTTATAGAATTCTTTCTACATTCTTGAAAATCAAAAATCTTATCAGCTCATCATTGCGCGTACAAAAGCATGCAACTACTAGTATAAGAACTCCTAACCATGCTTGTTAGCACCAATCAACTTTATTTACACAAAAATTAACTAGGTAGACATCTTCTACAAGTACTAAAGGTGTGTCTCTATTCAAAACAACAACTACATCATTCAAATAGAATTGTGTATGTAGACACCTAATATTTCCCAAGAACATCCATTTGTCCTAATTGACTAAATAATTACATTATTTAGTCAAATATCCTTCACATGATTTACCCCACCTATTTAATTAGTGAAATGTTGGAAAATGGATCTAGCCTAAAAATGCAAACTAGGAATCGTTTCCAAACTCTTTCATTAGAGAATAGTAAATTAGTTGGGCACTTGTGATTAATTGTTACCTTTTGAATGATGATTGGATTGGGTATGACTAGAATGATAAAATGCAAGAATTAGTTATAAAGATGCAAAATTGATAATAATCAACATATATAGAAAGACATAAAATTGTAAATCAAAATGTAAGATCAAATTTGGAAATGGGATGCAGAAAGGAACCTAGCATGAAATATAGGCCTAAAAGTGTCAGTATAGGCAATGAGGTGCCCTTGACCATAGGTGTCTTAATTAGCTTTAATGTGCATAGATTCAAGATCAAAATTCTTTATAGATTATTCTCCCAAAAGTTTAGCAAAAAGGATCAATCATTGGACCAACACTTACCAAGGCTTTTTGTATGTTCGAAATTTGGAACTGTTTGTCTCAATTTGCTCTCTATTAATGTGTAACTTTCCATAATTAGATATATAATCTACACACACAAAATAGAGGAAAAGTGTTGGGTTATATAGGGGCTTCTTGTGTTTCTAGCTCTTTGACTTTCCCTTTTAACCCAATTTCCCTTTCTCTAGACTACCTTAATTATTCTTCCAATTCTATGTTTCTACTAAGAGTTGTTTGCAAGTCATATTCTTCTTTATTTTAAGTAAGAGTATTTCTTGGATTCAAAGTACAATCAGGAACATGCCATGATCCATCCTTATTGATAGATCTGTAGCACTATAAATTGCATCCCTATGCAATTTCTTGCTCATTTAGGCCCTATTTTAGCATTCCTAGCCTTTCTTGCTTGATATGTTTGATCCGGCTTATTTTTTACTTTGATTTTGGTAAATCCTTGTCATTTTGGACCTAAAGTCCCAATTTGAACCTACATTGGGGAGAGAAAGTGTAATGCCCCACTAGGGAACCTGTGAGGTCTAGACATCTAAACTCTAAAAGAAGCGAGCATTTTTTGTTTTTAAATTAACTAATATGATACACATCATCTCTAATACATAAATGAGTACATGTTTACAATACTTGAATGCAAGATTACAAACCAACCTAAGTCCTCACAAGTTACATAATGTCACTACTCAAGCAATATTATTTAACCCATTCACCTCTAAAAGATATACATTGAATTATAAGCTTTATTGATCTATGCTTATTATAATGTGTCAAGGTAAATGTTTCTATCTCATAATTCAATCAACTATAATTATTATTCAATTTATCAACTCAAGTCATTACTTCATAACTAATCATCAAATTCACAAACATCTACTAATCTTTGAGTTTCATTTAAACATTAGGGTGGAGATAAACATTCATTAAGGTATTCCTTATCCTATAGACTTTTATTAATCTACATTCATTTTAAATGCACTAAGTATTCTTTCTTTCTTTATAAATTAACCATCTATCATTACAAATCAAGTTAGCTTCTCCATCCATTAATTCATATCTACCCATTGATTACAAGACCAATTACCACTTTATCATTCATGATACTTTCTTTTGAACATTAAATTTAAAAGATAACATTTTCTTTCCTTTTTATCACCCATCTAGATTCAACATGGCATAATTATTCCTATGTTCATTTCCCTATAAAAAATTAACATAAAGAGATAACTTTCAAGAGATACAATTATCAAAACAACATCTTTAAATTCTTTAAAACATTACAACACATTTCTCTTTTCCCTTTCTTTTCTCCTAGAACTACCCTTTCCTTTTACATCACCTTGAATCAATATATACATAATATACATATGACTTCTTTTAGGATATTACAATTACATAAATGTATATACAACAATACATCTCAACATGATGCAATTAACAATATGAAGTCTTAAAACTACAATTCTGGAAAGGAACACATGTAAGGATCCTCCAAGCAACCATGAAAAACACCTTGATATAATAAAGATTAACCGCCCAACCATGTGGGACTAGTAGGCCCACTCACCTAAGCTAGGAGATAGAAACCAAGGCCCACACAAGAGGAGACAACTAGGACATACTCTAGGTGGTAAAACCCTTCCTAGAAATAAGCATGAATACTCATTAGGCATCAAAATCAAGATAGGTCTACTAGAGGTAGAAGAAATCACAAGTGTAAATACTCTAGGTTACAAGATAGGTGAGTGTCATCACATAGCTCTCATACCTTGGGTTACCCTAGTAGTCAACTTTGGACCCCAGCCCCCTAGTAGGCACATGTGAAACTGAACACATTTCATGAAGAAAAGGTTGTTTGATTGTGCCATCTAAATGGGTACCTTCTCCCACTCCCATTATTAACCTATAGTAGCACTAGTGGCATGAACGAGGCATCAAATTAGTATTTTTAATGTGAAATCCCCTATTTCTAGTTTATTTATTTAGGTTATCACTTGATTAAATAACTCACCAATGATTTACCCTTGGGACCACTTTGGGCCTTGCCCCCATTGAGAGTCACTCACCTACTGCACCTAGGTTCTTTACCCAAGAATCAAAGAATACAAAATGCATAATAGAATCACATCACAACATGAAATCATGTCATATGTCTCATAAGAACATAAAAGTATTATATTTTTAGGTTTAGGTTTTCACTTGTTACCCCTAATCTATTGGAAAACCCTAAACCACATACAAGCATCTAGATGGATTCAAAATGCATAAGGAAGCATCAAAATGCATCAATCAATATTTATACATGAACCAACAATCTTAAGGATTTCATAAAATGAGTTCCATAATCAAATTAGAACATCAAATTCAGGTTTAGGAAACCACTTGTTGCCCTTGAACCACCAGACATCTCTAAACCCTAATTAGGCACTCAAAATGATTCAAAATGCATCATGACATCTCAAAATGCATCAAAACCATATAATGTGGTCAATTCATAGCCATATTGAGTATTTATAATAGATAAAACATCGTAAAGAGTAGCAACAATGCCTCTTGTATTAACCCAAAACCCTACAAGACAAATACTAACCAAACCCAGGTTTTGCACACTTGAATACTATTCATGCATACTTGGGCTCATTTTCTGCACACTTAGGATAAAATTTGCACACTTGGGATAAATTTTGCACACTTGGACTCTGTTATTGCACAGTTGGCCCAAAATGGGGCAGTTTGGACTAGGTTTGCAAAATAGCCTTAGTTGGATAGTTTATAAGCCTTGGAAGCAAAATATGAGAGACACCAATTTGAGATCTCCTAGATTTCCTTCCAAAAAACTAATTAGGAAATTCCCTAACATTCATTTAGAAAGTAAAATATTCAAAATACAGAAACATGTCTTTGGAAACATGAAGGAAAAATACACAAAAACTTTCATTTACATACACTATCATTTCCAGAATTCGAAGTAAATTTCACAATCATCATAAACATCATAGATACATATAAAAAAACATAATCCTTACATGACATAGATTCATTTATCAAAACTCCCAATATATATCAAAATATACAAATAACACAAGTAGACATAGATGTGTAGGCGAGTCATGAGGCGTAGTGTCAGGCTAATGATCCTAGTACTATGCATAAACTCTAGTTCAAATCTCACCAATGACATCACAAACCCTTTTATACATAAATGATTTTATCAAAAGCAATACAAAGGGTTGGATGGAGAATAGGCAAAGGTTCTTAGGGTTTTTAGAGGATCATGGAGGTGAACGTAGGGTTTCCAATTCTCCCAGAGGAGGTGGAAAGAGAGGCAGACATCTCTCATGGCAACCTCCTAAATGAGCTTGGGAGCTTCCAAAAAGGAGTGACACAGTTTGGGAATGCAAGGATACATAATCAAGCAAGGAAAATAAGAAGTTGGATGGTAGAAACCAATGGGTGTTATCCAAGATTTTCAGAGGAACAAATGGTGGGTTTAGAGTAGTTGAGAAGAGAGAATGGAAACCCAGAGACCCTTTTCAGCCAACTCAAACGGTCACTGACAAACTTGGGACAGTGGAAAATAGGGTCATCTCATTTTAGATTGAGTCCAAGGAATAAAGGGTTTCAGTGAAAGAGCTTAGAGAGAGATTTTTCTTCATGAAGTGGGAGGGTGGTTGGTTGGCATACCCTAGGATCGAGAAATGGATAGATGAAAATTGGGGCAAGCAATTTTCTTTGAAGACATTGTTGAGTGGATTCTTTTTGGTTATTGTTAGAAATGTAAGGGAAAAGCAATGGATAATGTACAATTTTTCCATTCATGATGGGGCAAATAAGTTTCTTTATTAAAGATCGGTGCCCTAATTTCAACCCAAAACAAGTTTTAATTGATCAAATCCCCAATTGGGTAAGGTTTTACAACCTACCACACAAATATTGGCATGAAGAGATTTTTAAAACCTTGGGAAATAGGTTGGGTGATTTTATCATGTATGGTGAGGCTATTGAGAAGAAATACTTCAATGTGTATGCTAGGATTTCATTGCATGGAAATTGCATATGCCTCTTCCTCATGCTATTAAGATCAGAACAAGTGAAGGGTATTGGTGGAAGAAAATCTAAGTGGAAGAAATAATGGAGAAATTTTAGTAAGTTTAGTGAATGGGATCATCAAGTCACTGAGTTTATAAGTGAAAATAATGGTAAAGGCATGGAGGAGGACATGTTAGAAACAAGGCTTTCTTCTATCACACAAAACTAGAGCAAGGAGGTTATGGTAGATACCCATGCTCGAGAAAGAACTATGCCAACACAAGGATGCTTCAGGAGAGGTTGAGATGGAATGCAATATATGGATATAATAGGTGAAGGTAATGAAGTCTTTGGCCAAAAAGGAGGTAGAGAAGAAAGGTAGAGTTCTAGAAAAAAAATGGGGGAGGGGACATGTGCAGGCTAGCAAAAAACCATGATATGAGTGTTGTGGTAGGTGGTGATCATGAAGTAAGGGTTGTTGGGGATCCACAAGAGTCACCATGAATGACCATGATTCTCTTAGAATAGGAGATGAATGGTGATGCATCAGATCCCTCTTAAGGTAATAGTGGATTTATAGTAGCTACAAGCAATGAGGTTCTCTCTTGGGAAGTTATAGGAGAAAATGGTTAGGGTTGAGAAGTCAGTGGAGACTAATTTTTCTAATTCTTCCTATTGGTAGGATGTGCAGAATAGGGAAGGTGACAACTTCAAAGATGAGTTGTTTAAGAATATTCACTTGTCTTCGATTCAAGAAGAGGAGAACAAGTATAGAGATCGGGATATCAGCGAGGTTGATGGGGACTTAATTTAAGATGTAACAGAAGATGAGATGGGAGTTACAAACGGAGAAGGCATTGTAGAAAATAGGAAATTAAAGAAGACCAAATCAAATATTTAGAAGGAAAATATGGCAGGTAGAAGATCAAGAGGAAGGAAAATAACTCAGTAATTGTTGGAAGATGTTGGTAACAAGAAGGACTAGAGAAAGCTAAGATCTGGAGGAGACTTGTTCTCTCCTAAGAAGCAATGAAGTTCATAATGTGGAATGTTAGTGGTTGCAATGCCCCTAATAAGAGACACCTAATCAAGTGATATTTTGATCAAGCTAAACCGGATGTTATATGTCTTTAGGAAACTAAGCTAGATCAGGAGGTAACTAAAAGATTTTTAGGTGTTAGGAAGAGATGGTCGGGTTGTTTTGTGAGTTTGGAAGGTGCTTCCAGTGGGCTTGACATCTTATAGAATCCTAGAATAATCAAATTTAAGGGATCTCTCAAGAAAGGTATTGGCATTTGGTTAAAGTGAGTATGTTAGATTTGCAAAATTTAGTTTTTCTTCTTAATATTTATGGCCCTACTAAGACAGAGGAGAATAATGAGGTTTGGATCAATATTTCTACTAATTTTCATGGTTTTAACAAAGGTTCTTTCATAGTTGGTGGGGATTTTAATGCAACTGTGGAATTTTTTGATAAGAAAGGGGGGAAAGGGGGTTTAAGTAGAATTTTCTTGGATTTTTAGAACTTTGTTACTAGCAAAGGGATGTTGGAAGTCAAAACTAAGAATGGAAATTTTACTTAGACTAATTGAAGACTAGGTTCCTCACATATTATTGAAAAGTTGGATCATTTTTTCCTAGTTGGGGAATGGAGTTCCCTACCATTGATTTTTGAGGTTAAAGTACTCCCAGTGATAGGTTTGGATCATTATCGTGTGGCTCTGGTGGTATAAAAGGATTCAATGCCTATTAGGTGTCCATTTAATATAGAAAAGATGTGGTTTAGGGAAAATGGTTTTTGGGATTTGGTGGCTAATTGGTGGAGAGTTGTACTGGTTGTTGATGGAAACAAGAGTTTTCAATTGTTTAAAAAACTTCAGCACATAAAACAAAATTTGAAGAGATGGAACTGAGAGCATTTCAATGATATCTTTGCAGAGAAAAGGAATTTGGAAGATCAGCTTGAGGCTATAAACAACAAAGTGATTAAAGATGGCATGGATGAAATGGATTTTTTGACCAAGAAAGACTTGAAGAAGCAATACAGTGAAATACTTATGATGAAAGAAGTCTATTGGAAGCATAAGCCTAGGGAGACTTGGCTAAGAGATAGTGACCCTAACACAATTTTTTTTCATAGTTTAGTGAAAGCAAGGAGATCAATTAATATAATTTCTTTCATTAAACTTTGGGATGGGAAAATTTCTTCTATTCAAGAGATGATTGATAGCGAAGCAATTTCTTTCTTCTTTTATTCTTTGTTTTCGGCTGATGTAATGGTGTCTAAGGAGTATTACGAGGAAGTTTTGGATGTGATCCCATTACTGGTAATAGAAGTAGATAATAGGATTTTACTTGATCTGGTTCAAATGAAGGAGCTTAAGTATGTTGTTTTTGCTTTGGAGGGGGAAAAAGCCCCAAAGATCGGATGGCTTTGAGACTTTTTTCTATCAAAAATTTTGGTCTCTTTTGAAAGAGGAATTATTGGATGTTGTTGAGGAGTTTAGATCTAAAGGTTTTTGTTCTAGAAGATTTTAATAGTACTTTAGTTTCTTTGGTCCCAAAAAAAGAGAAAGTTGATATTTTTGAGGACTTCCTCCCTATCTCATTGTGCAACACAATCTATAAGATAATAACCAAGGTGGCAACCAAAAAATTAAAGAAAATCTTGGTCAAGCTAATTTTTCTAGAGCATAGTAATTTCACTTCCAACATATCTATTGTGGAAGGGATCATAATAGCGCAAGGGGTTATCCGTTCCATTCCATTCACAAAGGTAAGATGAAGAATATGTTTGTTAAATTGGACATAAGAAAATATTATGATATAGTAGGGAAGGCATTCTTATACAAGGTGTTACAATAGATTAGTTTTGATGCTAAATGGATTGCTTGGGTGAAAGGAATGACAACAAACTATAGAGCTTCAATTTTGGTAAATGGGAGTCTGCAGGTTTTCTCAACTTAAAGAGGGCTACAGTAGGGAAACCCATTGTCCCCTTTCCTTTTCATGTTGATGGTAGAGATTCTCGAGAGGATAATAGCTAAATGTAGAAATCTTGGGCAGTGGAAAGGGGTTGAAATTGTAAGAGGGGTGGATCTGGTCTCATTTTCTTGGTTTGTTGATGATACATTTTTGATTGGGGAGGCTTCATTAAGGGAAGTGAAACTAATGAAGAAGGTCTTTGACAAGTATAGACATGTTTCAATATAAAGTATAAATTAGAATAAGTCTAAGGTTTTCTTTTTCAATTTGGATCTTCTATTCAACAAGAGATAGCTATCATTTTTGGTGTTCGTATTGAGAAACTTCTAGGTAAGTTTTTAGGTATCCCTTTATTTGATGGTGCATGTAGATTAGATTTATGGAATAACTTGATTGAAAACTATGTTGAGAAAATGGGGGGATGGAAGAGTTGCTAGATCACATTGTCAGGTTGGATCCTAATGTTGAAAATAATCATTTTGGCCATGCCCCTTTTTTCCATGGCCTATCTAAATATTTCAGTCAAGGTGATTAAGACAATTGAACATAACATGAGAAAGTTCTTGTGGAATGAGAATCAGTAGCAAGCTAAGATCCCATTATTGGGTTGGGACTAAATTTGTAAATTGAAAAGGAGTGGGGATGCTAGTCTTAGAAATTGGGGGTTGATGAATGATGCAATGGGAGATAAGTTAGTTTGTAAAATGTACAAGAATCCATAGAAAAGTGGGGTTCAAATATTGTGGGCTAAGTATTTAGAGAGTGGAGAGAGAGAAATAATTCTAACAATGGATACTCCGCCAAGGGGATCTGATCTTTGGAACTTCATTTTGAGTTGTAGGCACATAGTCACAAATCATGTGACATTATAGATTGGTGATGGGAGTCGAACCAACTTTTGGGGGGGATCTTGGGAGGGAGATAAAGTTTTAAAAAATGGTAATATTTCTCAATATCTAATCCAAGCAACAAAGCACCAGTGGGGCTATAAATTCAAATACTTTGTTCAGTTGTTGTTGTTAAGTGGGGAAGTATGCAAATGGAAAATCTAGAAGGACTGGGATTAAATGATCGTGAATTGTAGAAAATTTGAGATATTTTCAAGAGGAGATCACTTTCTTTCACCAAGTATCCTAATGAAGTGATTTGGTGTGGTACTAATAGTGGTAATTGTTTGGTCAAAATTGGTTATTTTCTCTTGGAAACTAATGCAATTAGAGAAGATTGGGCAGAGAAAGTATGTTGGAGTAAATGTTGTTTGTCAAAGGTTGGAGCTTTCTCATGGTTGGATAGGAGAGGTAGGATCCTTACAAGTGATAGAATGACAAGAATTAGTTTTTCTAGTCCTTTTAAATATTTTTTGTGTAATAAGAATGAAGAGATTGCAGACCATCTACTCCTTAATTGTGAGTTTACGCAGGAGTGTTTCAAGTTTGTCCAAATGAAGTTGGGATGGAATGAACCATTGCTAGGGACAATTCATGAGCATTCATTTCATGGTTTATACCATAAGAGAAGTCTACCTTTTTAGCAGTTGGAAAGTAGTACCACCTACAGTAGTGTGGGAGTTGTAGAAGGATTATAACCAAAGGATCTTCCAGGATAAGGTGGAGAATATACTATGATTCCTATCGTGACTTGAAAGAGAAAGTTTTGAATTGGTAAGAAATGCTACAAACCAATTGAATATGATTAAAAAATCCTTTAACAATAAGGATTATAGAATTAAGTCTCAATGGCCTTTGATTAAATTCTAGTTTGTTAATGGGCCTTCGAGGGCTCAACCTCCTCTTGTCATAAGGAAAAAAGAAACTTGGTTTCCTCCTAATATGGGTTGGATTAAGATTAAATTTGACTATGCCTCTAAAGGTAACATGCACCTATCGTGAGTTGGCTATGTTGCAAGGGATGAAGGGGGTAATATCAAGATCTTTGGGGCTCATAGATTACCGGTAGGATCAAATAATGAAGCATAAATTTAGGCAACATTATTAGCGGTTAAAATGGAAATGAACATGCAAGTCAAGAAGCTTCATTTAGAGGGTGACTCTTAGGTGATAGTGAATGGGATTATTAAAGGGGAGATGTGTTCTTAGAAATTAAACAAATATGTCTGAAGAATTAAGGAGCTTCTTGGCCTTTGAAGACTATAAGGTGATACATGTGCTTAGAGAGGCAAATAGAATTGTAGACACTCTATTGAATATCGGGGTGACTCTACAAGATGATTATAAGGAAGAATTACTAGAG